>CM073776.1:29193163-29408163 GCA_037158775.1 Hetaerina titia | reverse complement strand
ACGTCCCCTTTTCATAGAGTGGCACTGTAAATGGAAGCGAAGGGATATTATGTTCCAGCACCGGAAGCCTCGGATTTCTTGTTTTATTTATGCGAGGTCTGAGCGCGAGGATTTTCCACCCACTATGTTGGCAACCTGACGATTTGATAAAGGGCGAGGCCGCTTGGAAGGTTGCTGGTTTTCAGTCATCTTACTGTGGGTGGAGGAGAAATGATATATAGTAGGATACACTCTAGGAACTTCGTTTTTATTGGACTAGATTGCAAATGTGCAAGTGAGTGCTCCCATTGCTGAGTCCCACTTATTCCCCAGCGGGGACTCCAGAGAGAAATGGCGTGTAATATAATAATATGTCGTAGTTCGTTTTCTCGGATACTTCAAGCGGGAGAGTGTGCATATCGTAGTGAGTACTCCCTCGTTTGGAAGCGTTTAAATTCTTCTCGATTTGAGAATACGTTATATATTTCCGTCATTTTCTTGAGCTCACCTGTTCGTTTCCCCATGCACACTTCAGTGTATGGTGAAACGAGCATACATGTTCATCATATTTCGCCCACACAACAAACCGTACGGAAAAACAGTTAAACTGATCGCATTGCATGCATGGAATGCAATATCCACGCATGCATGCGTTTTGTGGAATTTTGTTTTTTTTTTAGATTTGCGTGGAGGAAAGGGAAAAGAATACACTGGGAAATAGGGAGGTATACGGAAGAGTAGGATGGGGTGGAGTAGGCGAGGGAATTGGTGGGAATTCAAAGAAGGTGAAAAATGTGGACGGAGGAGATTTTGAAGGGTAGGAGGTTGTTTTTGAGGTTTGGTGGGGGGATGAATGTGAGGCATGCGGAGATGAGTGAGGAAGAGACTCATAGCATGGCATAGCATTTTGGGCGGTACGAGAGGGAAGATTATTCGAGGAGCTGAAGAAGGATATAATTGAGGTAAAATGATGCTTGTTATTTGAAAAAAGTGGAGAAGCCATACCGTATGAATACACCATAGCGTATGAATTGTAGTTTTCAACACTCGTTTAAAACTCGTCACGCTAGTTTGCCTCTCATAATACGTGCAATCCGATAAATTTGGCACGACTTCAAACGCCCATTTTCAAGACTACAAATTCATTTTCCGTATTCTTAGATAAGTCGTCTATGCGATGTAGAATATTGTTATAAATGGATCTGTGATTTATGGGAGATATGATTTATTTATTTATTTATTTTAAAACATTATTCACAAACAGCAGTAGCGCCAATTTACGGTGAAAAATATAACAAAAATATGAAAGAGGACAAAATACGATAACAGCAAAACAATGAACAACGAGAACGGAACATGGACTGGGAAAATATTTAATTTGTTGAAAGGTTGGGATAAAGCTTGGGTGATGAAATTGTTTAATGATAAATTAAAAAGATCGACAGTGTGAGGGAGTGAATTTAGAAGGGAGGAGAGGTGAAATTAAGGTGAGCGCATGGTGAGAGAAATCCTAGGAATAGGCAGATGAGTAGGGAGTGGGTGCGGGTGGATCGAGTTGGTATCCTCAAGTTGAAGAGAAGATGATGTTGTTTTAATTATTGGAATCCTCACTCAGTATGATAAAACTGTAATAAAAAGGAGGTAAGTTGATTTGTATGGTCGAGGAAACGGGTTCCCTATCTATTCATGCTTGTTGGACCATGAAATTTTCCTTTCTCCAAACTTCCTTTCATAACTACATAAGTCCGAGATACAGGGGGGTCCAGGAGTTTTCTGGAGTCACTCGAAGGCTTCAAAAGAGCCCCCTTCTGTGTACAGTAATGGCTCTCCAGGAGTCAGGATTGGACCCTCGGAATATCCGTCAACAGCCCTTAACTTTCACAGCACCAATGCGGACACCCACGAAGATTTGGTCCTTGAGTAGGTTTTCTCAGCTCAGGTCCAAACACTCGGACGAGATAACTGCAGCGATAACACGAACGGGGAACTTCCAGCTCCATGCGTACTGATGAGGCGGAAGGAATCTGTAATGACACTTTCGGCTTGGCAAAAGAGCCTAGTCAAGTAGGACTAGACATGTTCAGTCATCACTAGGAATTTGGATACTAATTCAGCTCGGAGATTAAATGGTAACCATTGAAACCTGATGAGATGAAAAGTAAGAAATAAAATTACGCACATACCCTTCCTTATAGGGGTAAACAAACACAAAAAAGTCTGATTTTAGATTATTTTGGGAAACTCACTCCATTTTACTAATTTATTCCGTGCTCTCCTGTCCTTGATACTCTATCTATTCTGTCACATGTAGTGCTGTAATAAATTGTATTTTTATTATTTGGTATTCATGATTTCATACATTCTCTCCTGTTTTCAAAGTTTCACATATTACTTGTATTGAGATTTTCATCGACTATGGCTCCTCATTTGGACTACCAATACCTCTCATAAACCTTTCTGGAGATTCGACTCTCAACATGATCAATGGACCAGCGTAGCTTAGCTCACTTTTTTCATACTTGTCTTTTTTGGGGGAACCGATGAATATTTATTCATGAGCCAGTCATGACTCACACCATGTATGTTATTTGCAACCACAATTACTTCTCAGTTTTCACATATCCACCGCGTGTGGCCTAAATGTTAGCTTGTCTTGGCATATCCACATTTTATTTCCCCACAAATTGAGGAGGAATCTCCCGGAAGCAAATTTTTTTAAATATATATTTCATTACCCTCCAGCAATCTGTGATCGCGAACGCCTTTGAAACATTTCATCTGCCTTGCCTCTTTTACAAAAACATGCCGCCCATCTCTACGATATCATCATCCTATTTTTCATTTTAATCTGACTTTTACACCCTTTTCAGTATGTCTTCTTGTTGTTCTTATCAAACAAGACTACATTCATTTTTGGCGGACTTGTCCTTCTGGGAATAAAATTATATTTTTCCGTTTCCTTCATGTGGTTTTCCTTTTTCCTTAAAGTCTATTCGGAACAACTGCTATGCAGCTGGGAGCCCCCTGTTTTGTTTTGCTTCTTTCGATGTTCAAGCGAAAATAGGTATACATTTCGGGGCATAAAAGTTTTTTGTCAAAAACTTACGACCGTGCAAAGCCAAAATGCTCGGATGGCACGAGTTGTCTACCTGCGTAGAGCATAAGAAAACCTTATCGCGGCATTTATCACCAGTCTTTCATGAGAATTCCAGTGTATAACGCCTGCAGATGTACGATCAATGGGGTTTAAATGGCATCAATTAAACCTCAACACTTCCTCTACTTTCGTGGAATTAAGATGGACTCCTTGTTTTTTTTACATTCGCACCTCCTGTGAGAGTAATTAATCTTAAGAGCTTTCACCCCACCAAATATTAATTAGGCTTCCAATTTAGTAATTAACATTACCAAATTACTGACACCGGGCACCTCCTTCCTTTCCTACAATCTACTCGTAAACGTCTCTCCTGGGGAGCGCCACCAAAATCCAAGTGGTTTAGTATTGTCGTATTGTACGAGATTATAGGTGGGATGTTTTGAAACCTATTGCGGCATAATCACGATATGGGTAATTTTTTTTCCTTTTTCATCTATGGCCAGGGGAGTCGCCGTAACCTTTGTACCAATGCAAACGTGATTCCATCTGTTTTTGTTTTAAATATTGTTGAAATACCCAATTCCGAAAATCAATTGATCAATTTGTGGAGGATACAGAATAAAATAATGTACTCCCTTAAAGGGATAGATGAAATCGTAAAAACAATCTTTCATGAGAAGCGCGTGGAGAAGGAGGGAATATTAATCATACGTGAATTATGAAATCGCGGAGGATTACGGGAAAAATAAACAGGAAAGATTGTAGAGGAAGGCGGCGAAAGATATGTATCAAGCTGAGATCGTGGAAGTTGTGTGTCGTGGCTCATGCGTGGATATGAAGAGACTTGCAGAAGATAGGAAATAGTGGAAAATGCAGTAACCGTAAACCAGTCTACATATTGGTAACCAAAAAGGGAAGGGCGACAATGGCATGCGACCAGGTAATATTTAGGACGAATTAGGGCGTTGAGAAAATCACGTGAAACTTTTAGGTTAATTTGAATGCATAGGAGAACCGATTGAAAGAACTTCCATTACGGATGCTGGAAATAGAAACCGTTGGGATAACGATGGTGATGACGTCGCCGAGATAAAGGTGGAAGTTACTCGGAGATTTTTTTTTAAAAAAGGATTAAAGTTTAATTGTCCCATGACGGCGACGGCGTGACAATAGGTTCCCACGTCCTCCTCGGTGACGTCACTGCAAACCTCGACTGCCCAAAGTCCCGGTGAGTGGAGTCCCGAAGGGTAGGTTCCCATTTTTTGTGCCCAACCCCTTTCATACCCTGTCCAGTTCCCTTTTTTCCCGCAGACATCCTCGGCCGCTCAGGGTCTCCCGTTCGCTCTGTATCTACTCGCTCACCCTCTCGCTCTCTCTCTCCCTGGGGTGCCGCTCCGTTCTCTCGCACCCGATTGTTAAAAAGAGCCGGCCGGAGACAAAAGGTGGCGGCGGGAAAGAGTGGGGGCGGTCGGGAGCGGCGTCGCCCCGTTGCCATGGAAACGAGGGGGAATGGTCGGTGGGGTGGGGGAGATGGAAGAGAAAGGGTGTCCTTTCTCTCTCTCTTTTCCTCGCTCATTTCAACCCCACCACCGCAGTCCGCCGTGTTCCTTCCCCGGTGCGTCCGTCCCTCTTGCCGCCTCCGTCTCCCCCTCTTTCTCCGGGCCTCCGCCCCCGCCGCCGAACGAGAGAGCCCTCCTCCTCCCCGCGATCGGAAGACCGGAGTTCCTAGAGAAAGGAAAACGCGCACGTGGGGAAGGGTGAGTCGGGGGGTGGGGAGAAGGTTGGGGCGAGGTGGGGGTCGAGCCGGGGGAATTGAGTGGGGGAGAGAAGTGGCTGGATTGGCGGCGGGAGAGGACCTGCGCGGCCCCCACCCACGCTCGCCTCCCCGTCCCTCGCCAACGTTCTTCCCCGAGCAGCCTCCTCCTCCTCCCCACCTTCCTCCCTCCTCTCCCCTTCGCCCGTGCACACAGTCATTTCCCCCGTTCCCCCCCGCGCCGAGTCGGCGGTGGATGAGAGGCTGGCGGAGGTGGTGGTGGTGGTGTCGACTTCGGCGGTGGTGGGGAGGGAGGGGTGCGGAGGATGTCTTGAGCCCTCTTATTGGAGGCGTAGGGGATGCGCGAGCGGCGGCGTGTGCCCCTGTAGAGTGTTGCGAGTGGGATCCTTCCTTCCGGCCCCTTTTCTCTCCCGCCGCCACCGCGGCAGTACCCCTCCCCGCGTCCGCAAACATCTCCCCCTCCTCTCCCTGACCTACACCCTTCGCTGGCGGGGGGACTCCTCCGAGAGTGGAAGGGTTTTAGCTTGACCGTTCCTTGCGACACGCCCCATGCCCCTTCACTCCCCCCGTTTCCCCTCCGAGATCTCCATACCCTGCCTCCCCAAGTGTTCACCGTCCTCTCCTTACCCCTCCGCACTCCCTTCGGTCTCCAACAATCTTGATCCCTTACGTGTCCCGTGGTGTCAGACAGAATCTCTGATTTGTATTTATTTTTTTAGCACTTACCAATTAATTCGACGATTGGTCTTTTAAATCGGACCATAAACATGAAATAAGGAAAGGTACAATCAGTAATACCCAAAAAACCTTAGATGGGATCCGAACCCTCGACTTCTCTGTTAATAGGCAGCCGGATTATCTCACCGCAGCCGCCGCAGTCGACTGTTCTATTTGTTATCATGATTAATATTCACGAGTAGTGGAATTGTTTCCCTCCGTTCGGTTATTTACGTGTCCGTGACCCATTTGGCTTATCTAAATTCCAATCCCGGTCCTTGAAGGCGGTGGATGGCTGTGGATTTTTAGGAATTTGAATTATTGATGTGGAAAAATATGTAAGAAATATGGTAAGATTAGATCAAGAGAAATGAAAAAGTCATGGAATACCAGAAGCGACCCATTGGAATTTTTACGCTTCGGAATCCGCGAAAAATAATATTTAGGAGTGAAGAGGGGATGTAGAATATGCATACTAAGCGTACCTAAATTAAATGTGAAATTTAACAGTGAAATTTGTTGGCTGCGATCTTAATTCATCCCCCTCACTCTGCAGCCTGGTGTGTAAATATTATAGTTATTTCCTCGCTAAAATGCTTAAGAAAAACACGACGTGTATGAGAAATTGTGATCTAATAAAATGTGGGTTTGCAAAATGTTTCGTAGCTGATTCCGAGTGACAGGATTAATGGATATGGTAGAAATGGAATGGAAATTGTTTGGTCCGCAGGCGGAGATTTGAAGTTTTGGAGAGATTGAAGTTTTGTGAGATTATGAATAAATGGTAAATCGGGAAAGTGAGGAAAAGGACATCGTGATGGGAAAATGGGCGGAATTGAGAAAGGAATAGAGAAATTCTGCGCTTAAGATAGGCGGTGGGCAGATATCTTTATGTTATGCTAGACGTGCTTTTTAGAACGACGTCCTCGAGCGTAAAAAATTGAAAAATTATGTGCACATTATCTTTGAACAAATTTTAGAAATCTAGATATTGCTATGGTCTAGTACCTGACTCATTCGTTGTTTTCTTTCTTCCGGTTGGGAGTTAAATATAAGCCACTCAATCTAGCTTTTTGTTCCCCCCATTCCACCGTGATAAAAATTTCATGTCCGTTTCATATCCCGAAGGAATAATACTCTGGTAATAGCCTTGGAATCGATCGGAATTCGCATGTTCTCCCAAATTCGAATATTGATGGAAATTTATGAATATTCCATCTACAGTGTTCTCTCAATTGATATTACATTTTATTGAAGTTCATGCCGTGGGTTGATACCTAAAAAATAATAATTTATTAAAATGAATTCTTTGGCTACATAGTTTTATTTGTAATGAGGTATCGTTACGTTTTTATATGAATTCATTTGATGGAGGTCATACCTATTTGTTCTGCGATTTATCATAACTTATGAGATAGTCGAAGAATGGAAAGTATTGAAAGTGATAACAGGCAATAATTGGATGTTTTTATCATGATTGTGAATGTTCCCTCCCTCAGGAATGAAATTCATGAAAAGAATTTGCGTGAGATTAAGGTCCTTTTTGTAAAAAAATTGGTATCAGACGTGGCATTTATTTGTTATCACACCTGCCATGTTTTTGTGTTATCTGGAGAAAGAATAATAGTTGTATGTTCCACTTTTTCCAGTGACTTCTCAATACGTTTCTTAGCTCGTTTCACTTGCATAACAGTCGTGGTCGATGACCCGTTTGTAGCCCGTCTCTTATGGTACTGATGAAATCGCGCAAATTGGTACATTTGTGTACTAATAGACAACAGAAATATTTCCTTTTCCTCACAGCGTATAGCCTGAGCGCTGTTCGTTAAGTAAATTTATGTCGCTTCCAATTGCCCGTTATACGAATTCCCGCCTATGTGCGTGCGCTGTTACTTCGCTTCCCAACGGCATGACATAATTATAATTCCGTTCCTCGCGGAGTAGAGACTTGTGTTTTTATTTACCTGGCACCGCGTCGATATGCGTAATTCATCTATGCGATCTCTTCCTGTAATTACTCTTGCCACAAGAGGCGAGTAAATAAGGGTTCGAGGATGAAAAAATAAATAAATAAACCATGTCGCAATTTTCTTTCTCGTAATGCAAAATCGTGCCTCTCCCTCACTTACTTCTCGGAACCACCTCCCTGACGTACACAAGTCAATCTCTCCCGCAAATACGTACGTACGAGACTCGCTCGAGAGTGCAGAATAAAAGAATAACGAATATTCTCTTTCCCTCGTGCATGCATCCCTCTGGGACCGGTACTGGTAGAGAGAGGGATGGTCCGATCCCCTCTCACTCACCTCCTCGCCACGCTCCCCCTCTAAAAGTCCACGCCAAAAACCCCTATCAGAAAAACACGGGCAGACCCACATGTGCCATCCCCCGTTTTCCTCCATGGAGAATGAATGAGTCTTGAATTTAATTTTGTTATTTTGATATCGATATTGAGAATATATTCTTCGAAGAACATCGATTATATACGAAAGTAACCTCATTATATGAGTTTAAAATGTTCGATAGCTCGGTATATGCCTAATAGGCGAGTAAGTACATTTGGCACTCAAATGAGTACACCTTCAGAATACACCTTCAGACTAAACCAGTCTTATAGACAGCCGCTTGCCTGTTAACCCAAAGTAGAGTGGATCGAACCTCACCGTACGTATTGTGCTGTGATTTTATTCTTTATCATTGGCATCAGCAGCATTTTAGCACCTCTTATTGCCATATTATTATGCCAGATTCCCACGCGTTAACCACTGCGTTATGGTACATAGATCTACAATACCGTTCCGACAAAGCAGTCATTGATGGTGGTATGAAAAATTGGTACTGTTATTCATACAGTCATAAAACCTTTGGATGTCCATAGTACCTAAACAATAAGCTTCAGATGTCATTGAAAATCACTTTGAGCTCTGGTGGTGTATTCTTAGAGTCTACGACGTGAATGGCGGCATTTATAATCACTATGGCGATAGTTGCGGTTCAAGAGTCATTATAATGCAAAGGGATTCGTGTTATTCACGCGTGGATATGTTATTGTTGTTCGATCTTTTATATATTCCTAATGAGAGAATTGGCTTCGAATCCCTAAGGAAGAATTTTAATTCAACACCTCGATGCATATGGAACTCTCTGAAAGTAATCGGTTTTACGAATCAATCTCGAGGGAAATCTTGAATGTAACGAAACATTAAGTAGCTTATCTCGATTTCCTCTCGTGTCCCTCTCCCCTCCGCATTGACCTCCGGCTTGTAATTGTCTTCTCCTGGACTTCTCTCGCCCCTTCCACGTCCACCGTTGATCCAGAGCACGTCCGAATTATTCTCCTGCCCGTGTTTTTTCCCCCGTATCAGGATGAGACTGCTAGATCTGTCGCTAATTTTAGGCAATTCCCGTGCGGCGTCAATGGGAGAGGTCTCTCGAGAAAGGAGGCGGCTGATTGTTGCGCGTCGTCGGGAAATGAAACTTTTTTTCATAAGTCCTTTGCATGAAGTGGCCAGCGGTGTTTTGCCGATCACCAGGAGGCCATTGAGAATGATTTCGCGACTTGCTGGAAGTTACAATTGTGATTTCGAAGAGCCATTTCGGACGGTTAGATATTTTCCCGAGTACTCCGTCGTGCTGTGAAGGGAATGTGAAGGAATTGCGAGAATGAGTAAAAGTTAGGATATGTTTAGTTTAATCGTAATGAATGCTTATCGTATTCATGTTTTGAGTGAAGAGACGCATGCTTTCATCATTATTGTTTCGATGAGTTTCTCTGTTTACAGGATATGATAGTCGTTGTTCTAGTAAAACGTGTCCGATTGCTTCATCTAAAGCATAAAATTAAGAAGTGTCCATAAATATTCGCGAATTTTTCTGAATGTAAATGCATGTATACTAGCAAATGCATGTATCTATAATGGCCAAAGTTTTCGATTGATGTGTGCGTCTGAAGAACTGTATTGTAATATTTATTGTAGTGTTATTTCTTGCGCTTTCCAAGTATTCTCAATCCTTTTTTTGTAAAAATCCTCTGCGTATTTGACAGTTTCATCTACTTGTACGTAGGTGACGCGTAGACCGTAGACACGTATAAACCGTGCAAATGGTTGCTGACTTTTAGAAATATTCGACATTTGATCAGATATTTAAAGCTCATCTCATCCGTCATTCATCTCATAATTCCCTTGTTAACAAATTTTTGTACGCCTCTTGTGTAATCAGTAGCGATCTTAATTCGAGAACACTTAAGCTTTTAATAATAAAACGTCCGTTGTAGTAGGTAAGCATCTTAACTGATTGGTCCTCGAGTGCTGGTGACGCGGACATTCATCTATTTTTGAGTTTTTGAGATTGAAAGGATGCTGTTAAAAACATGATCCATGCCATTGAAACGTTTGAAAACTGAAGGGTCGTCGCCTCTTGAACGCTCTCCAGATCGTGTAGTATCGTCTGATTTTTTTCCTGTGTCGTTCGCACGTAAAGAAATGAAGACTTACTTTAAATGATACACGTCGTGCTGTGCAGTTAGTTTAGAATTCTGTCTCGTTCAACTTGGAGGGTCATTTTTGGCAATTGGGAACGATGTCGAACACGTCGCGAAAGAGCATCCGGGCGAGTCCTCAAACCGCCAGACCCGACGTGCCTCTCCCCCCCCCTCCAACTCCCCCCTTCATGGCACTCACGAAGTGGGCACTCGGAAACGGATCTCCACTCCTCCGGAATACATACCGCCCTTGTTGCCGTTCTCTCTTTCCTCGTGCTGAATCTTTGACATGGATTTGCAACCCCTCGATGGGAGTGGAAAAACGTCGGATCTGCACTTTTCATGTTCCAGCATCTGTGTGCCTCATGGGGTTTCGGAATTTTTGGGTTTTGAATGTGGCACATACGTAGGATCCACGAGCAAGCGTTCCGTGAAGTGCGCTGCATTCTTCGTTCATAAGTCACATCGGGTGGATTTTAAAAAAAATTTCGTGTAACAGTTCAGCTCCGGTTTACATAAACCGAAGATAGAAGGTATATAGTATATCTCGTTCGATCGCCATGTTACTAATTACATGATCGAAGATTTTTGGGAGAGAGTATCTGTAGTTATTCAATAAAGTAACAGAAGTACCAGTTGAGGTTTGCAGACGTTTTATTTTTTAATCGCAGTATACAGGTATTTTGATGGCCTTTAAATTTCTGTCTGTTTAAATGGAAGTGCTGGCTCCACGAGTTCTTATGAAACTTGGCGATGCAGGAATTACGTGCATAATGCGTAACCATTAAAACTTTGTCTTTATGAGGTGATCCTGGTGTCGATAAACAACGAATCCTGCCGTCTTTAAATATTTTGCGTACGAAATGTGAGTGCGGGATGGATGTGTAAAATCTCAGAGATCATTTTCTGCCTAATAATAAAATCTTTGCTTATTTTTGGTACACACTCTGCTCTTAATATCATGCTAAATTTCAGATACGCGTTGCCATGACGGAGCTGATGTATCGCACTCTTAAATGAATTACGATCCATGAACGTGAACTTCTCAGTTTAATTCCAAATATATGCTGAATGAACTCTACTTCCCATTTGCAGTGGAATGGTCTGAAAAAGTATCCAGTTTCTCCTTTTGTTCTTTCTGATATTAACCATTGAATCCATAGGTCCTCATTTGTAGGAACGTCAACTCCACATCCAATCTTTGCCTTTAAGCCAAAACATTATTTGAAGAATCGGATCTTTCTGTGTACAATCGGAACGGGTGTGTTTGCCTTTCGGGCACACGTTAACTGTTTCTTATTCGGTGTGGTGTTGAGATTTGCCAAATCCATGCTCTTTAATGGCAATAATCAATGCATTTTTTATTTGGTTTCCATACCTATTCCCAGTCGCCCTCCTTCATTGCATATTTATGAATTAAATAAACTATTCCCCTACCCCCTACTCCGTAAATCGACATTGCGAATAGTCGAATAGCGTTAAATAACGGAGTGGAATGAAGTCACTCATGAAATAGGAGAGGATGAAGTTTTTTTGAACAGGAGATATTTATTAATTCGGCATTATTTCGCCATTTTTCATTGTGGTCGTAATAATTATCTTCATCATATAACGTATGAAATAATTTTGACGGTGTAAATGTATTTATCTATTTCTCTAGACGGTACCAGATTCCATTTTTGAGTTATTTTTGGGGGATACTTCTGGTGAATGAGGGCCGAGGTACAAATGTATTTCACTCCGATAAGGGTGTAAAAACGTGTTTTAACTGGACAGATTCTTTTCCCAGGAATTGTGATTTCCTACCTTAGAAATCTTATATTAGCCAGTTACTTTTTCCTTTGGTTATCTGCCACAATAGTGTCCCATTAAGTTGACTTTTTTTCCGCAAACTATTCGCCGTACCTCACTCATTGCTCGCACTCAGTCTCCCACACATTACCGCTCACTTCCGCTATACCTTTCATGCTTTCCCACGAGATTGGTAAGTGCATGCTTCACTGAGTCCTGTTTTGCTCCAAGGGTTACGAACCCGGTGATTATTAGGCAGGCGGCGAACTCCTCCGCTTGTACTCGCCAGTGATTGTGACCGGATGAGGTCTGAGACGTCAGAAGTGAATTGCATGGGCGTGCGAGACAAGGGATGGGCAGGGTACGTACTTACACATTTAGAGAGTAAGGTCGGTGGAGTGGGCGGTATAGCGGAATGGTGGGCAATGAGGGAATGAGGAAGCTAATTCCACGCTGCATGAAAGAATTAACTAACGGGTCTACGGTTCAGATAATTGCCTTGATTCCCGAATCAAAGCGATTAAGCCTTAAACCGGAAACCTTACCTCCGCTTTCTTTTATGTCTCCTGGGAGTTGCCGGGAAGGCCAGCAACTAAATTTTTTAGCAATTAGCTCTAATTCCCATAGCATAGTGTTAATCATCGCGAGTTTATTTAATCCATGACGAGCATTTAAATCTATACATGAAAATTACGACCACGGTAATTAATTTTAAATCTAGCGCGTCACTTGGGAATGAAGCCACTCCCACTTTCCGCGCATGAGAATTTTCTATCACCGGTAAATCCACTCAACATTAATCACCGATTATTTCACTATAAAAAACTCAACTTTGTCTTTTTATGTTGTAATAATTTACACAGCTATTTGTTATTGTTACGTAAATGTAATGCTGATTATCATATGACCATAATTTCCTGATTTGAAGCTCAAAATTTCATCAAATGGGCCAGCTTTTCTGAACCAATGCCACTATTTAAGAAGTTCCCCAAACCATCTTAATATTCTTGAATACGTAAACCAACTTTTTATCGGTATCATCGCCTTCTCATGCATCAGGATTGTTATTTGATAGTCTGTTATTTTAAGGTAGGTTTTGTATGGACACCGCTACATACATTAGCCTCGGCTAACCAGTCACAACCTGACCCTTCGCACTGCAATAATTACTTCTTCAATTCCGCTTAATTTCTGCTTTCCTTCATTCCGCCCAACTGGCTCTATTTTTTTCCTTCCCCCTCCCTCATATTCATATTTTTCTCCACCCTTTTATCGCAAGAGTTTGACGTTCCATCACCAGCAAAAGAATAACTTGTCGTAATTAGTAATTATTTTCTTCATTAGCATTAAGAAGGAAAATTGTGTTCGAAGAGGACTGTCCGTACATAAATATGATTTGACTTGAACGAAAGTCTGAAAACTAAATGCTGAAAGTTGAAAGGTGCGTGAAATTTCCTCCGATGAGAAGTGGATTGTAAATTATAATTTGAATTTCTTCTCGACCCTGAATAATAGATCGTAGGGAATACGTTAGGTGTTTCGAAATTGAGTAGCTTCAGGTGACAGAAGTTACATGTAAGAAATTCATTTCTTCTCTTATATGACATTTAGAGCTTTGACCACTATGAGTTCCTAGTAAATGCTTGAAGTAATTAACGTATATCACATGTCTCCCACCCTGTTTAATCTTCGAACCGTCAGAGTGGAGATTCTACGTAGAATATAAGTGGCAGGGTCCTTCGCAATTCGATTTCCTCTATCGAGAATAAATTTGTTCGCATTCATTAATAATCGGCGCTATGAGATATAATTCCTGGATGGCGTCAACCAACCTTAGCAGTGCACCGGCTGGAATGTAATGACGCTCAGAGAGAGAGAGCGTAACGAAGTCCATTCGATCGCTATTAAAATTTCGCCTTCGTGAGTTCATTGAGGCGCACGAAATAATGCTTGGGGATGTAAGGGAACCGAGTGCCACGTAAGTGCGTGGAACGAATGCTTTCCGCCTCCAGGGGGGTGTTTTATGGGTGACGACCGTCGGCCCTCTGGAACGGGCTTGGCTTTCATAATTATGGCACTCGGGGAAATTCTCCTTCCCGGCTTGTTTTCCTCGCCTTCTGCGGTGCCACCTGTGAGATCGTCGCGGTTCGCCAAATGAGTCTCGGCTAGGGAGGGAGACGCTATCTCGGGCCTCAGGAGGGTGGGATAGGGGAGGGGAGGAGGTAGGGGTATGGAGAAAGGAAGGCGCCTTCTTGGGGATGTGGGAGAGGAAGTAATCATGTAACAAACTACTTTTGCCGGAGTCCATTTGGCTTAAATGAGTTCGAAGAGGTCAGTCGATGGCCCTGGGCTCGCGATGGCATTATTCGTCAATTTAATGTGGAAGAAACACCACAGTTATCAACCCGAAGGTCAGTTTGATAGACGAGGCTCACCTAAGTGCTAAGCCCAAACGATGTGTGTAGTCCACACATCAGGGTAATAAGGGAGGGGACAGTTGGCAGTTCCCACTGGTTTCCCAGGATGATTTGATACCCGACAAATCACACAGCTTGGGTGAAGTTTAGATTGCAAACAGGCGACCGCGGGAATCGAACATGGGCCTTTCGGTCCGTAGCCCAACGCTCTATTCATTTAACTAACAAGCCTACTAAATGTTTTAACTATGGATAAATTTTATGTGGTCATTATTTGCTTCATAATTCTCGAGTTACCAATTTTAAAAACCAACAATACTTGAAAAAACGGCGATCAACCCTAGTTTGTAGGACTAGACCCTAGGCACCAATGAATGGGGTGTGGTGCAGGATGACGTATTAATCGTGGATAAGAAGGATTTTGTGGTTTAAGTTCTTTAACATCTTCATCTCGGGCATTATGTTCGTGTTAGATTGTACAACTATGAGTCGGACTGCGAATTACTGAGCCATAGAAAGCATGTACCTTAGGAGAAGTGGGATGTGAACTGGGCGGCTCATATGATCGATGCAGGAGTTCTGGAGTCTACTGAAAAGAAAAAGAGAGAAACGTATTCATTTTAAGGCCCATTGGCATTGCTAGTATATTCACCGAGGGAACATTGATAAAGAAGCCCTGCTACTCCATGTGGGATGCATGTGACTTCAACGAGAAAAAATTAAAATGAAATGAAGAGAATTGAGTCTAGAGATAGGCCGGACCAATATTAGCTTTTATGATCATTGTTAATGATGACTCATAATTTAAACTCAAAAGTGGTTCGATCCGATCTAATTTCTTCGCTAGTTTTAATCAAAAGTTGAATATTCTTTTCTCGTTTCCAAAGCCAGATCTGAAAGTCTCTTAGTCTCCCTTTCCATTTTATCGTTTTAATTTTTACCTCCTCGATCTTCCTTCCGCTAGGTGTCCTTGGTGCCGCAAATGAAGCTTTTCTCGTCAAGAAGTCGTCCACTGGTGACGTACTCACATCGATATCCGATGAGAGAATGAGTGCAATATTCTCTATGCAATATCATGAGTGCCAATATATTTTAACCGATTTCTGCCTGAAATTTCACTCAAATCCTATGTGATCTACAAAGTTTGCCCTACTTTTTTATGCCGTATCCATCAATCAGTTGGCCATGTTGTGCCCCCTTGGGAGCGAGTTTGTTTTTTTCAAAGGTCATCGCCATAATTATCAAAAGTAAAAAAATAAAATTTTAATATTTTTTTATTGGTATCATTTATCATGGTCCCAATTTGATCTTCGGGGCTTTCCATTGTGGCCAATGCAGTATTTAACGCTTCGTCAGTTTTTTTCGAAATATGACCGATAGCTTTCAAAAACTCTCACTTCGAGGGAAAATAATCATTTCGCAAAATTTTCTGTTTTGCTAATTCCGCACACTTGAAATGAAGGGAAAGTGCTCTAAGGTCTATTCCTCTGTTCCAATACGATCCCCTGTCGCTCTTTGACAAGAGAGGTTTCCTCTCCCAAAATGCAGTTGCTCTACCGTGTTACGCTCCATAGAAAAATTACACAGGCCTACAAAGAAAAATTTTTTTTTGGTGCCGGGAATCTTTGTGATGATTTTAACTATATTTGTAGACCTGAATCCAAATATGAAATCCGTTTTTATTTAACAGCTCTACTTTTTTAGATATGGCACATCTTACGATTAGTTGTTTTAATATTTGATATATTCCGGAAAATAATTTTCAAAGTTAAATAAATCTATAAGTATACTAATTTATAACCACTCTGCGGTGTTCCTTTTATTTTCAATAAACTGTCAATAAGTTTTATGTATATTGTATGTATGTATATGTATGTATGTATATTGTAGGCCAATGAGATAATTATTAATATAATATTCCCATATCGTCATGTAGAAGATTTTTTTACGTAAGTAACAACATATCTATATCTTGAAAACTATAGCTGATAGGAAAAAACTAGTGTCATAATTGGATTCAGCACCCCAATTGTTCTTTAAATCAGCATTAAAAGCTCCGCCACCAAAAACACTGTTGGCCTGTGTTACCCAAAGGAATTTATATGCTTGTAGTAGCTTTAGCCATTTTATTTGTTAAAAGGCGAAGATTGGACCCAAATATTAATGATTTTCGATTTTCTTAATCTTCAACATTTGTAAGATTATTAATATTTTAAGGAATAATCTTAATCATATTCCATACAAAAAATCGCAGATTGTAAGCGAAGGTTTGATTCGCAGGAAAGACACACACTCGCCTACTCCACGCGAATATAAATTTACTGCGACCGGTTTCGATATTGACCAGATGATAATACGGTATATCGAAACTGGTTGTAGTACATTGGAGTAGTATTTCTGTGGAATAGCCAAGTGTCTTTCTTTTCTACGCATCGTGAAAGAGTTCTACAAAGTTACGCCATCCACCATGGCAAGCAAAGGCTTATTTTGTCATGAGGGGTTTATGGGATATTATGTTTGCTGTGATCTCATGTTATCATCGCCGCTATTAATTATTTACGTAAAAATAACTAACATTTCGGAGATCTTTAGGAGTGTGGTACTGGACCTTATAATTATCAGCACTCTTTATGTGCGTTTCATATACCAGAGGTTGAGTTCTAATAGGGTTAAAAACCCGTTAGCTATGAGATTTTTTTTTAAATTGTGTACTATATCTTAATCGTGTATGGGAACCTAAAATACTTACAGTAACGTATGTCCATTTCACAGCTATATGTACATTCAAAGTATATGTAAAAATATATAGCCTACAAGATGTGAAGATGTTCATTTGGTGATTTGTACCGAGCGTACAAATGGCATAGCAACGGCCTACTACGTGCTTGAAGTCACTTGAGGTAAGAGAAGGAGTAAAAGATGGGTGTTTGTTTAAAAGATGAGACAATAAAGCGCAGATGAATGACTTACGAAAACAAATTTATAGGACTTTCATGCATGTATCATGATTCATGAGGAACTCAGTCGAAAGAGTATTAGAAAAGTGGATAGCATAAGGAAAAATTAGAGCTAATAAAGATCAATGTCATCACACGTACAAGTGTGTGTACGTACTCGGTACTGAGAACATTAGATAAACTGCTGCATTTCCATATATCTGCCTACACAATCATTTATTCAGTGTATCATAACTCAAAGAATTTTCATGTTAAAAATACTTTTAAAATGTTAATATATTAATACCATAATCTTCGTAAAATCCCCACATTTTAAAGAAACTATTCACTAAAGTAAGTACGAGTTTTTTTTACGATTTTCTAAATAAGTGTTGCGAACATTAAATAGAACTAAATGAATGCAGAGATGGCTTTTGATCCCGCGAACAATTCTGCGTCCCTTCTCCCTTTCGGCTTGAATCGTCTTGGTTTGTTTCAACACCAGAGAAAATTTCGTCGTTTTGTGATCGACACTTTGAATCGGCCATGGGTGATTGTGGGTTTTACAGGCGGTGATCACAGGAGAGTTTATGTTTTCGAGCGATTACTCCGAAAACCAAATCCTCTCTCGCATGAGCTCTCAATAAATGGAGCTAAATGATGGCCTCGGGATTTTTTTCCCCCGCCAAGATCCTGTCGCTCGCATCGCTGCCGCCAAATCTATCCCGAAATTCCCTCTTCACTCCTCCTCCTCCTTCCGCCCCGTCTAAATTGCCTCAACCCTCCCGCCCCACCCACTCCACTCTCCGACCTCCCACTGCTAATGTCCACCCCCCCCTTCCATCCTTTGATTGCTCCCGCCAATTTCCTCGTATCAGCCGTCAGAAGCATCTCGGCTCCCACCTGCACTCGACGTCACGTGACGGCGAGTTGCTCATTGAGCCACAACCCCCCCTCCCACACCCACCCACCCCCACTCCTTTCACAACCTCCCGTTACTCCCACCCCTTCGATCCGATTGCTTTTGTGTGCGTCAAATGAACGCCGGGCGTCATTACCGATTAATTTGATGACTTATTGGCTGACACCTGATGCGGTTTTCCCAATTTATCGTTTCCTTGGAAAGGCCGCAGTGACGTGGCCTCTCCCTTCATTCCGTTGTAATCGCTTGGGCTATTTTCGCTTTCGTTTGTTTTCCGAATGTGTCGCGCTCTTGATACCCCTTTGCTTCCCTGGTCTTTCCTTTGGAATGTCCATTCGAGAAGGGTTTTTTGTTGGGCTAAATATATTTTCTAGCGATCAAAGCGGCATAGGCAAGCGAAGTATTTACGCGTGCTTCGGATTAATAATGCCTGCTTCGTAAAGTAATATTTTAGTACGTCCAGTTTTTCCTTACTTGCTCATAGACTTATTTGTTTGCGTAAGTGATAGAAAGATGTCATAAATGTCGTATTATTTTATCAGTTAATCTACCGGTTAAGGTAGGTTTTTCGATGGACACAACTATCAAATAAATATCTTGCGACTCCTAACAAAACAAAATCGAGCAGTATAATCTACATCAGGCCCCTCTTCATCACTGTGTGCTTCCTTCCTCCCTTCATCCCGTCCAACATCTCTATCCTCTTCCTACCCTTTCCTCGCTTGCCCAACATTCTCCCCTCTATTACCATCTTCAACATTCCACTACCGCTCAATACGCCTTTCATCCATTTTTCCTGCCTCCATAGGATTTCTCTCAACTAACCTCTCTCCTCATCCACCATCTCCAGTACTTCCTCATTTGTTTTCCTTTCGGTCCATTTAACCTTCTCCATTCTTCTCCACACCCACATTTCAAAAGCCTCTAATCTACGTCTATCCTCCTGCTTCAGTGACCAGGTTTCCGCGCCGTACATAGCTACGCTCCATATCAGAGTTTTTACGAGTCTTTTCTTAACCTTCCTTCTCAACGTCCCCGTCATAAGTATGTGTCTATCCTCTAATGCGAGGTTTCTAAATTCTTGGTAACTATCCAATTATCGATTGCATTTAATTAAATCATGAACTGGTCTTTACGTAATTTTCAGTCCTTTTTTTGTTGTAAGCTTTATATTGTCTTTTAGGGTAAAATAAAACCCAATTTATTTGGTTGGAAAGATTGATATTCCGTGCTAAAGAGACGTGTCCCTTCATCTCCTCTCTTTTCAGTGCGTAGTAAGCATGGTCTTCCCTTTTGTTTGTTTGCTTGCTTCCTTGTTTATTTACTTCCACCGAGCCTCGGAGTAAATTCCACACCTCCGCCCTTTGCTAAATTATTTACTCTTTCTCCTGGTATTTCTCTTAACATTTCTCCCAGAATGTGTACTGTTTTCTTTCAAAAGAATCTTCTTCTCCGTTGATAACGACTCTTGAATGGTAATAGCGTTGTGTGTTAGTTCCTGTCCGCATTTACATTAGGTACGTTGTTCGTTATGTCAACTCATTTCGTCAGTAAAATGAATTACAGTTGTATTACTTGCGTTAAAAAAACAGCATTTATCGCTAAATGTTGGCGAAAGAGGCGAGGAGATTGTTCCGTTGTGAAACATCCCACTGGCAATTGATCCTGGGCACGACCATAAAATAATATCCCGTGTTACAGTTTCGATCCTGCCAATATTTGTCATCGGACTAGTACTTGTTCCGCTCCGATGAAACATACATTCAAAATAATGAATGAGCGCGATGACCCAATGTAATATTTCAAACATTTAAAAAATTTTTCTTTATCGCTGTTACTTTTTCTTCCAGCTTTTACGTCGTTTGGAGAAATAATTTCCTGGCGTCATTTAAACGCTATGCCTTTTGTTTTATTGTACACTGAAATTGGAAATAAATGAGAATAATTCTTAGTTAAGTTGTAATAAGCTTTCAGATTATATGTGCTAATTCCAGTGTAATTATTTGGAACCTGGTAATGTATTATTTGTATTAAATGAGTTATTCGTGATATATTAATCTACAAGATTATTGCTGTCAACGTAGATTTTTTTCCTAGAGAGAGGCGTGCTGAACTACATCGATTTGATCAAAGGTCTTTGTCCTAATCTGTTTTAAATTATTGGAGTTAGATCTGTTAAATTGTTTTTCATAATAGTTCGTGATAGGCATATGACATTTCTATCGGTTTAACGAAAATATAAACTAGACTTTTCCCCGATGAAATTAAGATATGTATGGTTCGATGAAAGTAAGATGAGAGTGGATCATAACGTGTATGATAAAGCGAGGGATGTTTCGTTCAAAATCTATTTGAATAAGAAATGTATGAAATAATGGGGGAACATTTTTGGAACTGTTCCGGTGCACATTCCGTCGGAAGATAAAGAACACCCCACTCCATCACGGAGGGAATATCGTATGGAATGGCGTATCGATGCATGTCCGATTTCCGGCCGTCGCTAACAAACTAAATTCGGTCCGCGTCCACTCTCCAATTCTCCCTGCGGACCAGCGGCGAAACGGTTTGACTTCAAAGGCTCGTGAATCCTGTTTTTTTTTGCGCGCGTGGGTGCGTACGTGTGTGTGGCCGGTGTAAAGAGAA
Source organism: Hetaerina titia (assembly GCA_037158775.1). Lineage (NCBI taxonomy): Eukaryota > Metazoa > Arthropoda > Insecta > Odonata > Calopterygidae > Hetaerina > Hetaerina titia. Next base: position 29,387,404 of record CM073776.1, on the reverse strand, counting down.
AGGGTAAACGAACCGTGGGGGGTGGGATGGGGTGATAGTGGTTACGCGGGGAGGATGTGTGTGTGTTATGGGGAAGGGGGGAGGTGGCGGGGAGAAAGGGGTGTAAAAAAGGGGCGCTTAAAAATAAAATAAAAAAACACCAAACTCACTTTCGATCGAATTTCAAACTCGCCCACCGTCGGCCGTGCGACCCCTCAAACCCCCCCCTCCCCTCGCTCGCCCTAATCTCCTGCGCGGTAATCCTGCAATGGGACAAGAGGGTGGGCATCCCCCTACATTGCACCCCATTCCGGCCCCCCACCCCCGTATTTCTCAGAACCTTCCCCCTCCTCCCCGCTTATCAATTCTGCCCCTGCAAAATCCCAAGCCGCCCCCCACACCCTCTTCTCTTTCCATGTCCACCCCGAGCCCCTCTTCTTGCCCATTGTCAGAGAAACAACCACCTTATTTGCCCCAGTGGTGTCTATTCACCACTGCCCCATTTGATGTTTATATTCTTCTCTCTCTCCCCGAGTTCGATTCCGCTCGCTCCTTCCTTACCCTTGTTTAACTACCTGGTTTCCGAATCCAACTTCGTGCCGTTAATTGAAAATGAACGTTTTGTTTTTTTTATCAATTCTCGTGACGGCGTTGGCGTTTCTTTGTCTCATTTCCTATTCTCCGGCAGCTTTAATGCCATTTGAAAAATTCTTCTTCGTTCCCCACAAGCCCCTTATCGTTCCTCGATTTCCTTTCCTATAAAGAAAGGAAATAATCCTGGTGAAGAGTGTGTAACTGCCGAGCTGTACGCCCCGACCCCGGTCTCAGTTCCTAGCATGGACGTAGTTGTTTTTTCGTATACATTCGTGGTCCATTAGCATTCGAAATTGCCTTTGTGAAACTACAAATGAAGAAATGAAGTTTCTATGTTCTACAAATACGAGTTATTCATTTGTTATCGATAGTTTTAATTCGTCTCTCATGCCGCTACCAATGTAGGTTAACTGCTATTTTCGTGAGCATAGTCCCGCCATAACATTTTTAATTGCCTTTATTTTTTTATTAATCCTATTTTATTCCTTTTTTAATAAAATATTCCTAAATTATTCTCATCAGTCTATTCCCCTGTTCGGAATAACATTGCGAGTACTTAATCAGTGCGTTCTCACAATTCAGTAACAATCACCTTTTTGATTCATCTCGTTATTTTTATTGAAAAACGCACATAAGAAAGCCTTTTTTTACCTTAGCAATTGTTTATGTCTTTCATCAAGAATAGAAGTAATAGTCATTGGGGTGAGCGACCGACAGCTGAGGAGGTCATTTGTGTCTTTAAGGATAGATGGGTAATTTGCGGGAGACAGGGTCTTTTAGAAAATGAGTAAGGTTGTAGGGAAACCCCGCGCTGACGTTAGCGTGCCCTTAACGAAGACTTCCATCCAGTGTCCGCAGTTTAACGTCCAATCCGACGGACGTTACCTTACTTGAAGGGTCGTCCAAGTAAGGGACTACAACTGAAATATCCTGCCACCCTCTGGATTCCAACCCCCCAGTCCTGGGACTGGGAAGCCAATCCAAAACCCCTTTAGTATATTCTCCATATATTTGTACTATTTTTCAGTACGTGTGATAAAAATATCACTCTTTCCAAGAGTACTGACCTCTGTTGTTTCTCATTATTATACAATTGCGCCTGTTTAATCGCGAAATTCTTTTCGTGCTATAGAATCAAATTACCAAGTTACTTGGTTTCCCCCTTTCAGAGTATGGTAATTGCGGCTTACGACTTAAAAATCCTCCATAGATCGAAGAACGTATCAGGAGTAATTATCCTAGCAAAATTCTAATATCTCAATCCTTTACTGTCGTAGAAATGTGGGGTATCCGAGTGAGGCCGAATATGTAAATTTGCCACTCAAATTGTGATGAGGTATTTTAGGAGCTAGGTGAAGGTCTTATTGTGTTTTGTTCTAGTTGAAGCCTGAGGGAAGTTCTCATTGATTCCTGGCCTTTCTCGGTTGTGTTGGCTTATTCCACTCCCCCATATCTTCATCTTTTTTTTTAAATATTTTCCATTCCTATCCTCTCTATCCGCTAACACTCTCCCTACTACCTTATCGTATCTCTCGCCCATGTCTCGATATCCCTTGTCATTACCCTCCCTGCGCTTCGAAGATAAGGCTCGTTTCTGTTTTTCTCGACCTCAGCCCTTTTTCCCCCGTCCTTGCGATCCCATCTTGTTCGTGGCGAAATATTTTTCAAATAGTGTAAAATCACTTCTTCTAATTTTGTAATCAAAGATAAAATGTTTTTTTTTCTTTTGGTGGTCCCTTCTCGCAAGGAAGGGAACGCCCCCCCCCCCCTCAAACGATGGGCGAATATTATTGATGAATTCCCAAAGTAGATGTTTTAACGCCCGTCTCATTTTTTTCCGATTAGTTCAACTACGATATCTTGTGCCAGCTTGTAAGCATAAGTATTAGTAGATCTCATAAGTGTATGCATACCATCAGCTTGAGAACGATTTGAGTGATTTTGTTCTCTGGCTTCTGTTGATACGAGGGTAGGCTGAAAACTAATGCACAGATGTTTGTAGACCACAAACAAAATGGCCTTCAGAAGCGCTCCTGGTGGCATGTGGAAGTAACATTTCTCCCAACACGCATGTGCAGTTTTGAGGTCCAGTGTATTTCGAGAAGCGGGAAGTATAGAGGCGTCAGTTCTAGTGCGTTGGTTCTAGTGCGTAGTCAACGCGAGTTCAACAGCATTCAGTTATCGAATTTTTTAACTGCTGAAAAATGACTCCTACTGAGATTCATCGTCCTTTAGAGGCTGTTTATGGTGACGACGATTCTGTTGATAGGTTTACTGTAAATCGATGGGTAGTAAAATTTCGTGGTTGCGAGCCTGGAAAAGCCATAATTCTTGATGAAACGCGCAGCGGACGTCCGATCACTGCCACAGACGATAAACATCGCAAAATCATTGAAGATTTGATTCAAAATGACCGGCAAATCATTCAAAAACGTATCATAAACCTATATTGGTCGAGTTTTTCGTGTTAAAGGCAGCCTGGCGCCAATAATATTGCAATATGACAATGCTCGTCCACACACCTAGCGCGCAACTGGAGAAGCTCTGCGAAACCTGAAATTTGAACCGATTCCACACCCTCCTTATTCCCCCGATGATGCGCCTTTCGATTTTCATTTTTTTCCTCAAATCAAGAGACACCCCAGTGGTATTCATTACACCTCGGACGATGAGATGAAGGCAGCTGTCCATAACAGCACGCTGTTTAACTTGATTTGACATAGCACTAGAACACGTCTCCATAGTTCCGCTTCTCAAAATACACTGGGTGAATGAAACGACCTCAAACCTGCGCACGCGTCTTGGTGGGGAATGTTACTTCCTCATACCACCAGGAGTGCTTTTGGAGGTAATTTTTTTAGTGGCCTACAAGTATGGGAGCACTAGTATTAATATAGTTAAAAGAAGGGACTTTCCCATAAGAAATTTTATTCCGCATTTACGACCTACGTTTCGACAAATTTTGTCGTCATCAGGTATGAAAAAGTAAAGACTGAAATTGTTCGTTTCGTTGTGATTTTTCTATAGCCTATGTTTAATATTAGATTGAAGTAATCCATGATGGAAATTTTACTTTTCCCAGTTAAATTTTTCTACCCGGCTGAATTTGAAGTTGATTTTGTAAAACACGTTAATTCTTCGCCTTAATGACAATAAGATTTCTTTCTCACATTCTGAGCCAGAATCCAAAGGTGTTGCTTTGATACGCGGAGACTGTAAATTAGCGAGTTTTTGAACGCACGGAATTGTCAAGGAATGTTTTCATAGTTTATTCGATGAAGGGAACATAATTCGTAATTATAATTTAATTTGTAATTGGAATTCAGATCATGTAATGAGGTAACCAAAGGTTACGAAAATATGATAGTCTTCCGGTTACCGCCTCTCTAAGTATTTTTTTATTCAATTGTTTTTAATTTGTGCCATCCGGTATACAAAGCAAATAGCCAGGCAGCATTTTCCAATTAACGATTTTCAGATGTTTCATAATTAATACACTTAGTGGATGGAGCGTGAATCCTATAAGGGTGTATTTGGTCATCATCGTTTTTAATTATTTTGTAAAGTACTTCAAATCTAAAAGCTGTTAAATTTAATTGAGAACGATAAAATTAACTACCTTCAAATAATTAGGCTGATTGTACAGAAGCCTGGAATGTTTTGCCGTAGAAGTCATCCCTAAATATGGTCTGGGTGGGCGAAATAGGGCTCACCTCTTACAAAGACTTTGGTGTGTTAAATTCAGGTTTTCAGAACGGGAGCATTTCCTTTTCACGGTCTCGTTCGTCCTCCCGTCCTGAGCTGAACTTTCTACCCTATATGCTGCCACACCTTTAATTTCTAAGGGTGGATAAAATTATTCCGATAGATTTTTCGAATTCGATTTTTTTTATTTTTGCTAAATTTTATCTTTAGACTAGATAAAAATGGAACGGCAATGATATGCGTAATTTCATCTGTCTGAATTGGTCTTTTAGGGTCGGACAATAAAAAAAATCTAAGGGTTTTAATGGAGATGCAAAGCCCGATTCAAGGAGCAGTCGTTGGCAACCGAAAACAACTAACCGCCCCTGCTCGGAATAATACAATTTCCATCCCTCCTCTCCCCCCCCACTCCCTCTCCTCTCTTCGTATCCCTCCCCTGCCAGTGTGTCTCCAACCGCCCCAACCCATCCAACCGCCACCCACCTCTCCCTCCCTCCCCGTTCAGGTGCCAATGGAAATCGATAGCGTGGCAAAAGCGACCGACCGGCCATAGACGCCGAAGGAATTTTTAATTGGCAACGATCTTTTATCATTTGGCCGCTAACGAAAAACAAACAGTGCGGAGGAAAACTCAATTTCTGCTTTAAGGAGCGTAAATCAATTAGCGCGGCGGCTGCGGCGACCGGGCCGAAGCAATCAACGGATTCGGAAGTTACAATGCGAGCTATTGGATTTTGCGTGTGCTGGTGATGGACCACTGGGCGGGTGGTCGTCTGGGTGAAGGGGGAGAGAGGAGCGAAAATTACGATCTGCAGGTTTTTTTGTAATTGGCGTGGGCCCACGTTTATCAGGGGCTGTTAGTGAGGGCATAATGGCTACTGATAAGGATTAATCTTGTGGGTGGGACTGATTCCCAGCGGGTGTCGGGGCGTGATTCCGATGCCTAGACAAGTAATGTGTTCCCGAAGTGTGCGTCACATCATTTTGGTGGGGATATTTTTTTCTGGGAGCTTTTATCCTTCCACACATCCAGAGAGTGTTTATCCTTCCGATAAGTTCCCTTCCTTTTCCTCTCTTGTTTCATCCTTATGTGTTGCAATCCTTGATAAAAAGTATGAAAAGAGTATGCTTTCGGGACGTTCGAAAATTTCTTCCTTACCAGGTAGCAGTGTAAAATATGGTCACTTGGATTTTCGTCTCGGTTTTAATCCTGGATATATTAATTTTTAATGTTTATGTTGACACACTGATGTTTTTTATTGGTATCTATTAAATACAACAGCATTTGTGAACAAGTTTTTCAATGCATGCCCAAATAACTTCATTATTTTTAGTGTCTAATCTTAGGATAATTGGAATTTCTAGTTTATTCATAAATTAAACACTTTGGTCATAAGTTATATTCATTTTACAATCAAGTTGGATCTTTTATCTACTTTTGGAAATTTTTATCATTTAAACATTTTTCTTCAGGTGAAAGTCGATGTAATTATTAACCAATTTCCATCATTCTTCCAGGTTGAACGTCGATTGACCCATTTTCGTCGAACGGCTATATCCTGCGGACCGCAGGTCGAAAGAAAAGTTAACAGGTTTGTACATTTTGAAATTTGTATCTTGTGCCTTGTCTTCACATAATTTACTATGTTCAGCATGCCAGCGACGATTAGTTTCTTTAATAGGCCGCCGTGTATTACGATAATATGCGTCATATAAATCACATAACGTAAATTACTTGTTTATCGTATCACTACCATATCTGGTCATGTTCTTCTTTACTCCAAGGTGACGTTCCCGGGGAATCGTTGGAAATTACTGAAATTATGTTAAGAGCACAGGCCATTCAAGTATTTGTCTTACGTTTATGTAAATAATTTTGGGTATGGAAGAACAAAGTGAATTGCAGTCTGCTTTTTCTTAATCCCAAAGAAATTTACGTAATGCATTGACAGAATGGATAAATATCCCAGCCATATATTCTATATATATTGAATTATTCAATTCAGAGCATTAAAATATATGTAAAGGTGCGCAATTATGTAGGTATATTGTTGAATTCAGTAGATTGAACTCCGTTTAAGTTTTTTTTAATTGGTATATATTCCTAATCGGACCCTGTTTTATTTACCTGTGATTTTCTTCCGCCAATCAATGTAGCCCGACTAACTCGTTTGCGTTGTAGTAGCGATAAAAAGCTATATTTCATTGCTTATCAACCTCTTCATCTTTTCGTTTTTTTATTGGGTCTCTTTAATCGACGTTTTAATTGTGGATCGTAGTGTAGTGATGGGTTAGTGGTCACGTTCTCGAAAGTAAATTTGTAATCGATAGGCTCTTATCATAACGTAGTGGACAGGAATGTGATCGTAAATAAGAGTCTTTTGAGATTTGTGAATGTTGAAGAATTGAGAGGATAAGTTGGACAGGGAGACTGCTAAGTTTTCACTGTGGCGGGAGAGATAAAGAGATCAATGTGATCGTTAGAAAGAAAGAAAATATTACCTGGATTAAATTTTAAAAGATATATATTTTGACTATATAAAAGTGACACTATATTTAAAGTATTTTACACTGCTACCTCGAAATAGATGGGAGAATGTTAGGTAAGTGGAAAAGAAGAAGAGCAGTATGAAAACGGGCAGAGAGTGTAAAGAATTGAAATGTTACGTGTAACGTAGTACGTAATAGTTTTTTGGAACTGCCCTCCTACCCTTTGTTGATAGAATTTTGATTCTAAACAGTTACTCGAACCCTCAATGTGGAGTCGCAACATTTTTCCATTCTCTTTCGCCGCCAAAGGTGGTCAAAGAAGAGTTTTTATCAAATCACTGTTTTAGTTTCTGCCCAGTTCTTATAGATGGACCTTCAATTTCTTCTTCAAGCTAAATTAATCCTAGGCCGTTTGATGCCTTGGTAAGGTGCAATCGGTCGCACTTGTTTGAATAAATTTTGTAGGGGCGTATTATGTCCTTACAAAATAAATTAATTACACCTGAATAAAATAAATTAAAAGGTGCTAATATGCGACTTAATGAAAACTTAACCGATTCTTAGGATTTGTAAATAAGATGAACATTTTTATGATGATGGTCATCTCAGTGTAGACGGAATCTGCCAACTAAATCTTTTTCGCCGTCGGGGGATGTTTCCCTTCTCTTCGAGGGAGCATTAAGGAGTTTCTTCAGACTGTCTGCACTTCCCCCCCCCTTCCGTCTGTCTATCAGTGGTTGAAAGGAGATTAACGGACCTTAAGCGGTTGCACTAATGCTTGCACCTGTGCCTCGAGAAAAGGACAAAAATGCACATGCTTAGATACACTTTTGCGGCTACACCGTATTATCGAAGAGAGTCCCATGATGCATTAATTTCTTTTGATTCCCCATTACCAGTCCTAAACTATCTGTCAGGCACGAAACGCTCTCCCTGTCCGGTCCCAGACCTCATCTTGGAGCCGGTCCAGGCTTGTCCAGCAGAGTCCGGCTTTTGTTTTTGTACAAATATATACACGAACACACTTGTGTTTGTATATGTGTGCTTTGGTATGTATATGCGTACACACAAACACCTACGCACGGAAAGAGTGGAAAGATTGCAGAGGGTAATGAAGGACCCCCTCATGATGGATTATGCGTTGCTTAGGGAAGGTGTCAGAACCGACGGCGTGAGGAGGTATAAGAGATAGGGGGAAGGTGGGAGAAAGAGTGAGTGAGTGAGCCGGAGTTGGTATGGCTCCCTGTTCTCCTGCGGGGGCCAACCCAGAAGGGGCGTGGCACGGGGGGTGAGAGGAGTTTTCGTCATTGGGAGGACGGCGAGGGCGTTGTGGTCTCCTCTTTACATGGGCGGGGAGGAAGAAGGAGGGACGGTAGGAAACAGAAGAGAGAGAGAGAGTAATGATCTCGTGGCGTGCGTTTCCATTATCCCAGGGGGCGTGTTAAGGGAGCTGGCTCCCCGTGGTCGTAACGCAGCAAAGGATTCCTTATTTTCCGCCCTTCCTCCATTATCCATATCCCTCTCCTGATTTCTCGTCAACCCCCTCGTGCCCTCCTCCCTTGCCCCCTGTAATTTTTGTAGGAATAGCGTTTGCGTCTCATAGGTCTCAAGTCTCTTTCCAGATTTATAAAACGTGGTGGGACTGCTTCAACTCGAGGGTGAAGCCGGGCAATAAAAGAAGGATTTGGGGATAAAATCCCATAAAGCGAATTTTCCTCGAGTAATATAAAGACCCTGTCTAACATTTTTTTTAAGGGTCTTAATGTTTTTTTCATGAGAATTCTGTTTTTCGCCCGCTATTTCTTGTCGACCACTTTCCCATCATGATGCTTTTTCGACTACATTTGCCATATAAAATGTAGGTAATTATTTTTGCTCGTTCGCACGTTCTTCCACACCAGTTTCCATTCTAATTTCGGTTGAAAGAAGACACTTTGGTTTTCCACAGAGAATTTTTTTATTACGACCTAGGTTTCGTTACAGCGTATCATCTTCAGTGTGTGTATGCTGTAACGAAGCCTGGATCGTAATAAAAAAATTTTATGTAGAAAAGCAAAGTGTCTTCTTTCATCATGAAGGATTTCCACCATGGTTCGCCTGAATCTGTATAATTCTAATTTCGGCTAATAATGGTGTCGCAAAAGTCGAATTTTAACAAACTCTACTATGTTACTGGTTTTTGTTGATTAGCGAATGGTTTTGTTTTTTAGCCCTTTCCTCTCCCACGACGTAAATTCACACCATGTCATTCGTGCGATGTTTATTTTTCACCCAGTTTATTCCCTTCTTCGTACGATACAGAAAATTAGGCATAATTGGATATCATCCTAAATTTCATTGTCAAGAAAGAGTACATCATAGCAACTTATCGTAGAAGAAATCTCAGGAAACAATTACAGAAGAAGTAGCTTTGTTAAGTATAATTTGGGTTAATTAAAAATAGCAATTTTCCACAAAATAAAATTTAACACGACCGGTTTCAATTCAGGTGTGGCCTGATGATGATGTAGTAACATTGAAACCGGTCGCATTCAAATTTTATTTTGTGGAAAATTGCTATTTTTAATTATTTCATGATGTTCTACCATATCACGCCTGAAACGCCTCTTTTTATTCATAATTTGGATGCCTAAAAGCTTTTTACATTTTATTATATTCATTTTCCGTCCATAACGTAATGACTATTCAAATAAGGTCCACTCTTATCTAATTTTACTTCAGTTAAATTTGTTGATTTTTTTACACCTTAATAGGAAAAATGGGTCAAGCTATGGTCAATGTGCGAAAATATTTTCATTCAGGTTTAGTCATTTGGAAGAGTGGTAGTTCAGTTTCAGAGTTTTGAGCTACCTACGAAAGGGACCCGGGTTTTATTCCTGGGGACACCTTGGCTGAAGATTCACCCAAGCTGTATATTTTTTTCGGGTGCCATATGTTTCTGGAAACCCATAGGCGGGCGGAGCAGGGAAAGGAACTATTCCCCTCTTCTACTTTTATTTATTAATTCCACCCACGGATTGGCAACTTTGGTTTTTTTCTTATGTCACATGAAAGTTCAAGTCGCTCCGTTGGAAGTGTCCGGATGGAATTTGCGAGGGAAGAGGAAGAATAAATCGCGGATTTATCCCCATTTTCTTCGATTGACTCCTCACTTTGACATTTGTTCTCTCCCCTGGTTCGTGCTCCAAGATAGGGTTTCATTCTCCTACGAACAAATCTATCGCTCCCTCCCCCAGTTTTATACCCTCCACCATTCCAACCCCGCGGTTCACCGCAAGTGTTCATTCTGCGGTCCGTCCCGCTCCTTTTTATTTGTTTATTTTTTTTCAATTTCGTCCGAATGATTCGGTTGGGTCCAGCGCTTTTCGAAACGGTGGGAGGAGGGTGGGGGGTCACTCCAGTCAGCGAGACGGCAGGGGCAACAGGGTTTTTTTTAGGGTATCGCCGGATCAAAGTGATACGTTCGGACGGAGGGAGGGGGGGCCGAGGGATGGGTTTCAATCACATTGTCGCCCATCGTTACCCTCGCGTGCTCGTGTCGTTCCCACCCCCGCGCGGAGGCACTCCCATTTTTTCCCCTCTCCTCCCCCCCCGTTATCCTCACCGACCATGCTTCGTTTGCGTGTGTCGCGGACACGCGAGGCTGGCTGGTGGCCCGCGGAGGGGGCCGCCGAGCCCCCTTCACTGTAATTGGGCCACCCGCCGTCGTCGCGCAGCCTATGGGAAAATGGAATTGGGCTCGGTCCCATTCAAACTCTCCCCTCCGCCTGTCCTCCCTCACCCTCGTATATGTATGTATGTATATATATGTGTGCATGTATGTGAAAATATATACATGTATATATATCGATGATGTGGAAGTACTCACGAGAGCAATATAACATTTGGACGGCACAATAGAACACAGAATAAAATAAATAACTCGTAAAAGAACACTCACATTGTAGACAGCTGAAACAATTTACAATGTGAGTGTTCTTTTACGTGTTATCTATTTTATTGTGTTCTATTGTGCCGTCCGTGTATATATGTATGTATGTATATATATATATATATATATATATATATATATATATATATATATATATATATATATACACACAAGTTTTATATAAAAAAAACCATAAACACAGTAATCAACCCGAAGGTCGGTTTAGTAGGTGATGGTAGAGCTCACCCATGTACCAAGCCCTATACGGCGTGTGAATATTCACACATCAGGGTAGGGGGGCCAGTTCCTTTCCCTGTGCCGGTTATGGTTTCCCAGGAAGATCTGGTACCCGAAAAATCAACTAGCTTGGGTGGAACTGCAGGTGCCCAAAGTGACTTGCCCGGGAATTGAACCCGGGACCCTCCGGTCAGCAGTCCAACGCTCTACCCGCTAGACCACCGCGACCCGCTTTTATATATATATAGATATATTTATTGAAATTTAAATATATATGTATCAATATGCATATAAATATATATAGCTCTTTTGTCGAGCCGCTGGTTTGGACGAACAACTCTCGTGCAATCTCAATTTTTGAGTCCCTCAGGTGATCTTATTCTTTCCCCATCGGATTAAATCTCCCACGAGATATCCTCCGGAGAAACATTTTCATTTATGGCACATCGTACGAATGCCGTGTTCCTGAGCCTGAGAAAACTTCACGAGCTTTGGCCATCAGCACATATGCCTACTGTTTATCCTGCCCCAATGAAGGCCATAAATTCCCCACCTCTCCGTTAGGTCTGTATTATTAGTCAAGCCAGCTTTCCCGTTATTATCATGCGCGAAAAATATCTCCTAAAATCTCCGCGAACTCTATTTGATTTTATTTAACTGCACACTTTTATGGAGTTAATTAACGCTTTTATATTTTCCCTTCTTTTATTTGTTCACATGATCCTGTTCTCAAACCTCTCGGGGTATCACTTTATAAAATGAGCGTAGTAGGAAATTCATTTTCATTTTACGCTTTTCGATAACAGATGAAATTTGCGGGGGTCATTCGGAATTGGGAAATATTTTGTGTTTTTTCAGTGTAGGGGAAATGTTATAAGTGAAAATATTCTTTGGAGAAAATATGCTTCGGTAAAATTTTAAAATTCAGCCGTTGAAAGTTTTCTTGCGCCAGGTTATATTGATCGTCACTCCACCAATCATCAATGTTGATTCAAATCCTCGTTTGGTAAAACATGATCAGCGGTATCTCAATGTATGCCACCGTGTATTTTCATCGTTCATTTGATAACTGTTCCCCCGTTTTTTGTGGCCAGCAATGTAAAGTTAAATACATACTGAAAATGGCATAACGAAAGCATCGTAAATGAATTTTATGCATTGAAAATAAAATTGCAAGCAGATTTTTTAGAGGTTTCGTGATATTGGTATATTTGTTTTTATTTGATCGAATCAAGACTATTGTATGAATATAGTGTGTGGTTCTTATCAGTGTATTTGATATTTTAATATTTAAATAATCTTTTTTGTTGTCGAATAGCCGTCAGGTGAGGAAAAGATACTAAAGTTATCTGTAGTGAAGCTCTTGTAGTGGTAATACGAGTAGTAATGGGAGGTGACTGACTGTTGAGGTCCTTAATATCGTCATGGGTAACTGTGGATGATTTGGTAGGGGTAGGGTGGTTAAGGAAAAGGAGTAAGGTTGGAAAGAAACCCGACTTCGGCATTAGCCTTACTCATAACGTATGGCGCCAAGGGGTCCAAAAGTTTAACGTCCCATTCAACGGAAGGGTAACTAAGAGTGATCTCCAATAAGTACGCTGAAACTGACGTAGTCCGCAGATGTAGCTGTTATGCAATTTATGTTAAATTTCATGTTTCCGGCTCGCTTTGGTCCGTCCCGGCGGTGAGCGTGGGGTAGTTTTGAAATTTCCGACGGCCGCGGTCTCGCTCGATCCACCACCCTCCCACCCCGCACCCCATCTCTCACCCTCCCCCCCCTCCCATCTCCCGTCACTCACTTTTCCTCCCTCTCCCAATTCCCGATTCATTGCGCGGTAATTATGGCCTCGCGCCACTCACTAATTGGCTCGGACAGGATCCAGGGCTCGCGCGCTCTCCATTCGCTGCATCTGTGGGAGCGGACGCGTGCCATTCGGGAGTGTGGAGGTGGGAGGATGTGGGTGGGCATTAATTGAGAAGGCGGTGGGCGGGCGGGGCAGGCAGCAAGATCTATGTTTTTGCTGCTAGGATCCATCAATGGCTTAAGGGTGGCCGTTTCGTGCCATTTAATTTAAGTATGATGTATTTGTCCCTTCGTAATGCAGATTGAGATGTTCGTATTTGATGTTTATGATCACCTCGGCGGCGAAGTGCTGCCGTGAAACTAATTTATTTGACCCTAATGGCTGGAGGAGTGATGTTTTGTGGGACGAGTTAAATCAAGAGTTTTGGTGGGTCATATCTGCTCAGCCTGCCTTCACCTATTCTGGTGTCCAATAAACAGCATTTGTGTATCTATTCATTTTACGAGTGTTATCCACTTAACACGCTCACTTGGCGTACTCGAAGCCAGTTCCAGTACTTCACTAGATGATTTCCGTCAGCATTTTTCGTTGGTTTCGAAGATTTGGTTTTCCATGGGAGGTTGCTAAAATTTCAGTTGTATTAAATTGGCTTTTGTTTCGTGTTTATAACGCGAAAACAGCCCTTAAATTACATGATATTGTCCACGTTGTGTTGCACTTGAGAGTACATGTATGTACTCTTATCTGAAAGTTGGATTATATCTCGATTCGAATATTTTTTTGTCCTTCCAATTTGCCAATGGCCGCATATATTTATGGCGATGGTGTACATGATTGGGTCATTCATAGCCAACATTTTACTCTTCACCTTTCAGCATGATCTTCCAATAATGATTTTATCTCTCCCTATTGAATGAAGAATATGTTCCATGGCGAAATTGATCCATCTATGAGCATGTAAATTTACAGCCACCTGACTGAGCGGCAAAAGTAGCTTTGCTGATAGCAGATTATACCAATCCAAGTTATTTAATCATTTTACAGAAGTGGATAGTGTTCGGCAATAACGTCGCGATTCATTTTCGATAGTTTCCTAATATTTTCCATTCATTAAGGTATGAAATGCATTGGTTTGTTTACTTTCGTGCAAAGTAGAATGTATTTACAAGTACCTAAAATACGCTGGTGACTATTAACACAGAAATAATTTCTCGGGATATAAGTGACAATAAATTTATGATGCGAATTATTGAATAATAAATAAAAAATATAATATGTATAATGTGTCAAATAATATAGAGAAAGTATTAATGTCATTGACCAGTCACAGTTGTATTCTCTTTCGCACGTCTATTTGACGATTTTGAGGATCGGGCGAGAGTATTGGAGGAAAATTAGTCTTGTTATCTTTCTCGAACACAATTGTTCGTCGAGAAGATCCTCCCGACACAATCCATAAATTACATCTTTTTGTGCAATTATTTATGGTGTTATTTAATAAAATAAGAAATGTAAATAATTTTCACAAAAGCTTTATGAAACAACTGAGTTTTCGCAATCTTTGGAGGACAACCAATTTGTAAAATTACAATTTTGATTGCCAATGCGCAATATAGCCAGCTCTGCCAATGGCTATTGACATTTTCTTTAGCCTTGGCTAAGTCTTAGATGACATCTTCTTTGTTGCTTTGTTCGCTTTTATCTCTCTTGTGATGGTTAGATCTGACTGATGAATTCGAGCTCTTATATCAATCGATATACCCATTTAATTCCTTTCGAGCACTTTTCCATTGCATATACAATGGGTATACGGCATTAACTCGTATGCATTTATGTTTGTGTATGTATACACAGGTATATACACATCCTGTCTACATATACATACATACATACAGGAAAAGGCGCTGGCCCCCCCTACCCTGAGGTGTGAATTTCACACGCCGTAGGGCTTAGTATGGGTGAACTCTACCATCACCTTCCGAACGGAACTTAGGGTTAATATTAATTTTTATATATTTCAAACCATAAACACAGTAATCAACTCGAAGGTTGGTTTCGTAGGTGATGGTAGAGCTCACCCATGTACCAAGCCCGACGGCGTGTGAATATTCACACATCAGGGAGGGGGACCAGTTCCTTTTCCTGTGCCGGTTATGGTTTCCCAGGAAGATCTGGTAGCCGAAAAATCTATCTACTAGCTTGGGTGGAGCCGCAGGTGCCCTGAGTGCCCTACCCCTGAATCGGACCCGGGACCCTCCGGTCATTTTTCCAACGCTCTACCCCCTGGACTACCGCGACCCACATATATATATTTTTATGTGTATATATATATATATATATATATATATATATATATATATATATATATATATATATATATATATATATTATTATTAAGTAATCTACAGGTAAAAGTAGGTTTTTGGTTGGACACAACTGCCAAATAAATATTTTGTGGCTCCTAACAAAACACAATCCAGCAACCTACTCTACGTCAGGTCCCTTTTCATCTCTGTGTACTTCCTTCCTCTATTCATCCCGTCCAACCTCCCTACCCTGGTCTTTCCTCGTTTGGCTAACATGCTCCACTCTATTACAGTCTTCAACATCCTACTGCCGATCAATACGCCCCTCATCCATTTTTCCTGCCTCCATAGAATTTCTCCCAACAATCCCCTCTCCTCGCCCACCAAGCCTAGCACTATTCTATACATACATACATACATACATATATATATATATATATATATATATATATACATGTTTATGCAAAAATAAAATATATATTTATGTATATATATACATATACAATATATATATATTTATATATATATATATAATTCGAAACATACATAAAAATATATATGTATAGAATAATTGTTCAATTTCATGAGAGCACGTGTTTATGAAATCGTGCTCATCGTGAAATTGAGCAATTATTCTTCTTCCATAAGTGCATATTTATCATAGCCTTGCATTGTTCTCCATTTAGTCTAGGGGCGAGTAAAATACTGAACGGATAATTGTGAATGTACCGGAAAAAAATGAGGTCGAAATCAAAATTACTTATATACGTACACATAAACGTAAATGGCTTAAAGCATGGGGGAGGTGCAGTGAGCAGATGTGTTACGTAAATTTGAGGTTTGTGGGCATTCCATAATATCGTCAACCTTCCGTAAATGCCACGTGCCCGAGATTTGCATTCCCCCTTCCTCCTTCACATTCAGGAATGCAAACACGGCACGCATCACGGCTGTTCTGCCGAAGGAATTCCCTAATTAATTAGACCCCTCTGATGATTTCCCGCTCCACTGAGTTCCCCCTTCCCCCCCTTTCGACCCTCATCGCACGCCCCCCTTCACGCAAAACCAACCCGTCCTCCCGCTAATCCCTTCCCCCTACTCTTCTGTTTTCATCCTTCTCCTTCAACACTCGCCCAAATCACCCGTGTCATCTATTTCAATCCCTTGTTCACCCACCCCCCACCCATTTCTTGACCGTGTTACACTGATTCAGGAAACTTGCAAGTGGGCATATTTACATTTTGGAAAAATATGGGTGACAACATTTCTTGCATCAACATTCCCTATTTCGTGGTTTCCGCAAACACGCTGTTGCCCTCGTCGGATACGTGATTCAAAATGCAAAATTTGCGGATCCGTGATATCCACTGGCTCTCGATTATTCGTGGAATTTGCTTGCCATTTTTTGTAAGACTAGGACCAATAATTAAAAGCAAACGAGATTCTAATCATATTTCACGAAGCTGATTTTTTTCAAATAGGAAATATGGTTATTCGCTCTTTTCGTGTGTTGAGGGAGAAAAGAGCCGATAATAACGCATTCGTTTCAACGCATTGGTTTTTTGCATTTCATGTGTTCATTGAAGTGTTATTAAGATTCCTATTTAATTTTAATGTATCGAGAATCAATTTGTTTTTAATTTTATTTATGAACGCAATAATGAACTCATTTTTGCACAGGCAAATTGGTTTATTTTCCGCAAATATTAGTCGAGAATGTACATTTCGTTTCTTTTTACGATATAAATTCTTACAGGACACTGGTGCTTACGCATAGTGTTCCCCCTTCAGTAACACCGTTGCATTTCCTCAGTGTATTCTCTTCAAAATTTAGCTAATTAACTCTGGCACTGATACAGCAAGTACAACACTTTCTTACACTGTACATGCCAAGGATGTGTAAAGCAGTGTCAGTAAAACCATTGCGTTTTTTGCGCATAATTGTATCCATTCATCCACCATCCTTTATGATTTATGAAATGTCGTAAGTAGTTG
This sequence comes from Hetaerina titia, assembly GCA_037158775.1. Classification (NCBI taxonomy): domain Eukaryota; kingdom Metazoa; phylum Arthropoda; class Insecta; order Odonata; family Calopterygidae; genus Hetaerina; species Hetaerina titia. The sequence continues at coordinate 29,370,362 of CM073776.1, read as the reverse complement.
GTGATGTGAATTAACGTTTATTTTTGTCCTATCTAAGCATGAGGATGTGCCCCTCCTTTTTTTCCACAGTTTTTACGCATTGGATTGTCTAGCCTAATATTTTGTGTTAGACTAGGCATTATGTTAGATTTATGTTAGGTCATAACATTTTATCGATCCAGACGATCGATTTATTTTACCGCCCCAACCCTCTCTCCTCCCCCTCCCACAGCACCTTATTACATTTACCTCGCCCAAATCTCTTTAAGTGGTTCCTTAAGTAGTTTCCTAGCCTCGCCCCCTTCCAACGCCCTCCATCGTATCAACTCCTCCTTCCAACCCCCTGTCTGCCCGGTCGAGGGAGCTGGGGACTTGGGGTGATGTCATCATCCCTTCCCTCCCTCCCCTTTTGGATTGTTTCCCATTCTCTACCAGGTCACGCGTCTCCCCTCGTCCTTAAAATCGTGCCGTGCCTTTTCTCATTGTACAACTTCCCCCCAGTTTCACACTCGTTTCTGTCTATTTACGACTATGTATCACTTTCTGTCACATAACGTTCGCCGAGATCATTCTCTGCGGTATTTCTGATTGTAATTAGAGTTAATTTTTTAAGCCAATGCGAGAGGGTTATCCTTAGGTTTATCTTATTGTTCGAACCAAAGGGGTCTTTCTTTTTTAATGCAGCAGACCATCAAGCGAATTCTTGAAATGAGTCGTTCGCCCTCTTGAATAAGAATGACTAATTGAGGATTTTCGCGATACGAGAAACTTAAGAATGAAGATCAATTTCCATTTCTAAATATTTGAATAGCTTGACGTACTCATTTTGTCTCCGATGCAGAAGCATAGAATAAAGTTATTTAAGCTTCACATTTTTCATGAATAGCATTTTTACTGTTATCTTTTTTTATGAATATAGCTATAAATTATTTTACATGGAATGTAATATCTTGTATACATATTTATAGAATTTTTACGCATGAGAATACAGTGGAGTACATTAGCCACCTCATTATTACGACCTCTCTCAAAACATTAAGGATGTGGTTTATATGTATATTTTTTTCGAAATATTTCTTCTTCGTTTTACGCGGAGAAAACTCATTCTGGTGAATATCTAGTCGACTTGTTTCTTTAACCTCCTTAATCCTCCGCCCCCCAATCCTTCATCCCTCATCCACGTAATTCAATGAACTTGATGCCTCGGTCAAATTAAAAAGTTTTTTTTTTTTAATTTTGCCTATTTTTAATATCTATGACTATTGAGAAAAGTGAACGGTCCGAAGCCCTTCAAAATATTCCCCTTTGGAGGCAGTAAAACTGAATAAGTTGATTATTTCGTGGGTCATGAAACCACTCCAGGTTTTGTGGTAGTCTGCAATGTCATTGATTGCAATATTCTAATCCCATCTATTCCAATCCCCCTGCCACACATCTTTTTTGGTGGCTCGCAGGGTATAAATGTAGATGTAATGTTTATAATCTCTCGATCTCATGCTCCACCTTTTCGAAGATGATGGTAGATTGTTTAGCACTTTACTCTTTCAAAGTATAGATGGCGTAAATGTTGTCAAAGAATCACATCGATGGCTTATTTTATTTTAAAAGTTAATGGTTTGAGGAAGGAGTAAACAATCCCCTGCTCTCTCTTCTCAATTATTTGGAGTCTTACTCTTCGTCGATATGATTATATTTTAATTGAATTTTTAAAATCTGAAATCGGGGGTTTATTTCATTCGACCGCTTTAATTGCAGTTCTAGAAAGCACCTTTCACCGCCTACCACGGAGGGAAAAAGCTCGAATATTCCGTCCAGCTATTGTTCATTCCCCGTTTCCCTTGCTTTCCCCTTTTCCTCATTCTGTCCACTCCATCCTGGTCCCCCATCCTCTTCCTCCCCTATCTCTCCTCTCCGGTGCTATATTGCTTCGGGGCTTGTCGAGAACACTGCCCTCCAAACTTACTTGTTGACTCTTTACTTGTTGTGTCGTGTTCTTTCTCTTCCCTTCCCATATTACCAACTTCTCCCTTTTCCGCTATCTTACCGAGCTCCCTCTCCTCGCTCTTCAAAAGCTATATACCTTCCCCATGGACCCATTGTCCATTTCTCGTTGATTTAATTTCTCAATATAAAGTCACCATCTGCACCTCTCTCCTCCTATTGATTGCGTTCGAAATAGTTTGAACAGGTTGCGATCCCTCTACATTACTGGACAGCAGCAAAATAAGCAAAAAATATCATTTATGGCAGTTTTTAATGGATTTTTAAAAATATTTACTCATATTAATTCCTAGTCATCTCAAACGACTTTTACTGTAAATAATTTTTACTATGCACGAAAACAATCGTAACAGTGTTAAATATTGATTACCGTAGTGCTCGTATGTAGTGTATTATGATCTTCGCTACCGCAAAATATTCTCTGAATGACTAAACTGGTCCTGCCTCACTCCATTTTACAAAATTCATGGCCATTTTACGAATATCCTTATAACGTATTTAATAGTAAGAGTATCCTAAGCAGTTGCCTCACATAGCAAATCAATTCGATTCCTTTTTCTTTGATAGCTTCACTAAATTATTCTTTTACCACTAATTGCGAGGAACGATTAAAGTATTTCAATTTATTTGTAGGAATAAATCTTTTTATTATTTACTTTCCATGCGGGTATATTTACCATTATATTTTTTTCTGTCCTTCAGAGTGAGTGCATGTTATTCGTTCTTAATTATCAGGTTGTAGCTGGTGAGATTTATTGTGTTATTTGGTATTATTTGATGTACCAGATTTGTCCAAATGTAGATGTGCGAGATGTAATTCCTCTTATTCTGTTATCATGCGAGAGGACTCGTATGATAAAAGAATAGAAGAATTGCCAAGCAGCAAGCGTGACGTGGTCAACGGCGCAAATACAGTACATCTCTGCCAGGTTGGGTAAGTACGTTGTTTTAAAAATGACCGGTGCCTAAATTATTATATTTTTATTTTATCCCGAAGACCACATTTCCCTTTTTTTAAGCGGAATATCCCGTTTTATGTTATATTTTCAAATCGAATTCCAAATGCCCTTTCGCTTTATCATTCTTGCGTGCACTCCTCTCCTCATTGCGTACGCCGTGCTGCTTACCCACCGCCTTTTCTCCTCTTCCCTACTCCATTCTCACCGGCCACTCGCCTCCCCCCAAACCCCTACCCGCAACCCCGTCTTCCCTCTCAGCTCGTGCGTGTGTGTACACACGCTCGCGTACGCACATACGAGCCGAGGCACGCACGGTTCGCCGTCCTCGGGCGATTCCCTCCCTCCCCGGGGGGCCCTTTTGCCTTACCCCGTATCCCCTCTCCCTCCCCCAAGCTCCCTCCGCCTCCTCCTCCGGCTCTCTAACTCCCCTTCTCTCCCCAGCCCTCGCCCTCCTTCCCGACCCGCCAAGCACCACCACCACCGCCGCCTTTTCTTTCTCCCTTATTCCAACGCAACCGCTCGCGGGTGGGACGGGGGTGAGAAGGGGGTGGAAAGGTTGCCCGAATTTTGAGGGACCTCGGAGCAGGGTACTATTTTTATTTTGGCCGTAGCTCGCTGGAAAGCGGAGAGAAAGGGGATGGGGTGAGATAAGCAGGGAGGAGGGAGAAGGAACGCGGTGAAAAACGGTGAGCAAACAAAGGGAAGAATGAAATGAGGGAGAAGTGGGGGAAAGAGGAATGGCTAGGTATCGAAATACTGGGGAGGAGAGGAAAGTGGAAAGCGGGGACTGACTTGCCTTAATTTTTTTACTGCCCTAGACTTGTAATTATTTTATTATTAGGGAATAGATTTACACGTTTCGCTATCAGCAGTGCTTAACACTCTTTCAACAATGGGAATATTGTGAAATGTTTTCCATAAAATGGGAAAAGGGAAAGGTTAGAGATAAAATAAAATAGTTATACGCTGACTGATTTAACTCCTAAACATGTCCGTGTTGCATCAAAGCCATCGAACTTGATTAATAATGAAATGCATTTGCAAAATGTTAAATGTTGTAAATTAATTTTTCATGTACAAGAAATTATTTATAATAAAGGTAATGTAGTCTATATAAATATAACTAGTCCAAGGATAGAGTGTTGGACTACTGACCGTAAGGCATGGGTTTGATTCCTAGGCACCCTCAGCATCACCCAAGATGTGTGTCTTTCCTCGTACCAGAACTTCTTGGGAAATCGTAGTTGGCACAGGGAAAGGATCTAGCCCCTTTACCTTGACGTGTGAATTTTTCTTTTCGTCGAAATGGTATGTCACAACGATCAATAAGGTCGGTAGAAAAATATAAAATTGGCGTGGGAAATATGAAATGATTATAAAATATTTTCGGAGACAGGAAAAATATTTCGATCACTGGAAGAAAAAAAATTGTCAAATTCAGATTTCGAGGATCTTTTTCAATCGCCCCGCGGATAATCTCCTAAGTAATGACCGAATTGTGTAAAATTGTAAACACACTCAAATTTCAAATCAAATCGACAATCCTACATTTCAGTGGATTCTGCATCGACTCAATACCCCGCAACCCACCACAAGAGCGTGAAGCTTTCTACGTTCTCAGCAAGAAATTGTCAAGTGTTTCCGCTCTCGTGAAGTCATTTTAATTGGAACTCGCCTGACCTTCCTGGGGAATTTCACTTATTTTTTTATCTGAGCAATGCTGACATATAAATATCGGAAATAATCTGAACGAACTCTTCCATCAAATCGCTCACGTATTCAGTTTGCTTACTTATTTAAAAAATCTACTCTGCTCAGTTTAAAAATTCTTTTTTCCTATCACTAACATGAAAATGAGCGCTCGGGAAAATCTGAAATCGTTCATTCCGCAAGGCAAGTGAATAATCATACCATGTTTATCGATCTGAAGAAACCGGTTGTTATCACCTTAACATTCCTGAGAGTCCACTTTAGTTCCAAAAGCATTCATAAACTGAAGTAAACGGTGTTGATGTAATTAAAATATCTTAATTCCCTTAGTTTAAGGCAAAGCACGCATTCCACTAGATTTCATGTTTAATCCAAAAGGTTTCTAGGTATTTCAAAACACTTTCACGTTGGCTCTGTTTTGATTTTCTAACTAAATGTCACAGTGAATTCCACTCGCTGTAATGTTCTTAATTATGATAATTTTTACACAGCAAAACAACGTAATAAAATGAATGGACTATTTCGGCACGGAGTTCAGTGCCCAGCCAATTTTTGTCACGCATTTTGTTCTTTCATGGCGATTAATCGCTTGTTCATTGTTCCTCACTCCATCATATATTTGTATGCACATTTTGCTTCATTATAATGACTCAACATATTTAAATGCTTAGGAATGCCGAGAAAAATGACGAATTTGTATTTTAATTACGTCCTACTCTAATGCTCGACTTATTGGTTTACTTATTAGATTGAATGGTGAAACATAATAGATATCCACTTAGTAGTACAACCCAAACTCTTATAACATCCGTCGTTATAGGATATTATTCAACATCGAACAAGATGTGAACCTTTTTATGTCCTATGACCCAAGAAATATTGCCCCTCATCGACTGCTCTTAGCTTTTGAACGAACCATTGACCATAGTTATCCGGTAATTAGAAGTATGAGGTCGTTTTCTCTCTTTAAGTTTTGGAAGGTTTCGTCGTAGATACTTCATCGGTTATTTTCAAACCAAGTACTCGTCCAACTGCTTCTTTCAATCTCAGACTCACTTTAAGATGGTGCTCGCGATGACTCTCTGAGGACGTCGGGGATGCCGCCGAGGGAGTGATGCATTTCTTGGACGAGAGCGGGCGAGGAAGGGAAAGGTCGTCCGAGGGTGAGGGGAAGGATATTGGGTTAGGGGGCTGGTTGCTGAATGGAAGAAATCGGAAAGATAATAAAGGCAGCGTAGTGGGGTGAAAAGTTGTCTTTATTTGGGTTGAGGTTGCGGTTAGAAGGAAGTCCTTTCACCCCCCCCCCCTCTCTTCCACTCATACTCCCCATCAGTTCCACCTCCCGCTCCCCGCCCACCCCTCCAGGTGACCCCCTCATAGGAGAGCAAGATAGAATGAGGGAGGGGGGAACCAAAGCAGTGGAAGGGGCGAGAGAGGAAGGGGTGGGGTATGTGGATGAGAGGGTGTTGTTGTCAAGAGGGGCGGCCGTGGAATTGGGAGGGGTGAGGGCGGAGCGGGTTGGCGGGTCTATTGTCGGCGCGAGATGAAAAGGAAAGAGGAATCCCGAAGACGAGAGATGGTTGAGGGGAGGGGGTGCCACTCGCGGGTGGGGGAAGAAGAAGGGGGTGGGTATGGGGGGGCTAGGAGGATGATGGTCCACGGAGGAATCAAGGGACGTTTGAATGGGGAACCATAATAAATTTTGTCACATCTGAATAGTTTATTTTGTCGTAAAAAGGGACCGGACTCAAAGGGTTCCGGATTTTGTTTCTGCTCGCTCTCCCTTGACTTATTGTTATTAGCCGTCACGGAGTCGTTTTCCTTGGTCGGTTTATGACTAAAGGATTTAAAATTGAGTCTCGCACTATTAATACTTTTTTCTTGATATGGATCTCCTGGAGTTGTAAAATTTTCATCTCTCCTTTTCGTCTCTTTTGTCGAAGAAAAATTAAAACCTTTGTTGAATTAGGGTTTCTTATGCTTAGTCAAGTAATTGATAATGCTTCGAAGGTGGTAGTTAGTTTTATTAAGGTATCAAATGTTGTCTCACCTTTCTTACTTGAATGTAAATAGTCTAATTTTTTTCATTACAATGAAATTCCTTTGTTTGGAGACTCGAGTTTGTTGGAGCCTAATTGCAAAATACTTCATAATTAAATTGAAATATCGTGAGTGGTTGATTTTTTAAAAATTTAAATGAATGATAAATAAATGCTTCTGTTGCAATAGCGCGTTCATAATAATTCCTCATTGACTCCTTTTAATATTTGATTAAATTTCCTTATGATAAACGAGGACATAGACAGCAAGGTAGTTGATATTAATAGAATTTAACTAATCGGCTTCGTCATGACGGATATAAGGGTAACTATCAAAAATTTCTTCATCCCCTTTTGATTAATTATAAAATTTATATGCACCATCATTTATGCGAATTGTAAGACTTTCAGTTTATTGATACGTAGCTATGAAGTCTTCCTCATTCATCTCTTAGTACGGATTAAACTCGTCAGTAACCTTTCCGTGGTACATGTTCGCTTATTTGACGTAAATTAAGGAGAAATTCGGCATTGGCTGCCAAAATGATTTGGGTTTCTCCGTAGAATAGTCATTCTTTTTTAGTTTTGGCTAAATAGTTTTTTATTTGACTAACAATGTATTTCACAGCTATGACAATATGTCTACATTTTATCTAGAGGTAAGGATTGGATTCCTTAATGTTGAGAAATCAGATATTGACGTTTACGTTAAGCTATTGCAGTGAAATATTCGAGGATGTTGGACAGAGTAATGGAAATCTAGAAGCGATATTTGGTTCCATTTATGCTTATTTATAAAACCGAAATTTGAATTACAATATGGCTATTTAGAATACACAGCTGATGCGACCGATATCGTTCTTACCACCCCACAAATAAAGGGTTTCCATAATCGAAATATAATACATTTGCTCGTAGCTATGTGTTCTATTTCATGAGATGATTCTAGTGGATTTTATTATTTTTTTTCTCGCTAGCTGAATCCCAGAAAATCCTTCAGTTAGTTAGTACTCAATAATCACAGTAAAGTTTTCACACAAAGCAGTTTTAAAGGCTGTCCCCTGAATTTCCGCCAAAGGATTTCTCCCCATTCCCTTTTTATTCCAAAGAATCGGCAGTGGCTGGTTGCTGATTCTTAAATTTCGTATCCAAGGTGATATTCTTAGGGCTTTTATAAGGGCTCGTTGAATTCGGTTTGGGTTAGCCGTATAATAAGTTAGGTAAAAGCGAAACGATAAGTGTGGCGCCACGAAATGGTTGGAATAAAATTGGGTGGGGAAGCTCCACAAAATTCCTCCTTTGTATTGCGCTACCATTTCCGGCCTCTGCCTCCCCGTTCCACTCACCGGTTCCATTGCCTCCTCCATATCGTCCCTCAACGCGCTCTCCTTCCATATCACCACCTGCTTTCCTCCAGCCAGCCGTCCTGCTGTGACTCGAAAACCCGGGGACGTAATGAATTCTCAAAGCTCGCGCGCGTGTATATCCTGCCAAGGGATGCTTTTGCTACCCAAATAAATCATCAGGGATTTTATATACCCCTGCGTCTGGGCCTCATCCCATACCTCACCCCGACACGAAGCGAAAGGAGTTTGACTTTTAATCTATTTTTCATTCTTTTCCGACAATTCGCCTAGACCCTAGCTTTCCATTGACAGTGAGTCAGTCTAACGTCATTCCTTAGCGTGTCAGCCTGAAGTTGTGTGCGAAATGATTGGCGGCCGAATTACGGTCTTCAGAATTCCATTCCACTCCCACAAATGGACCGAAAGGAAAACAAATGTGGAAGTTCTAGGAATGGTGGGCGAGGAGAGGGGATTGTTGGGAGAAATCATAAGGAGGTAGGGAAAATGGATGAAGGGTGTATTGATCGGTAGTGGGATGTTGAAGACTGTGATAGAGCGGGGGAGTGTTAGGGAAACGAGAAAAGAGCAGCAATAGGATAGGGATGTTGGTTGGGATGAAGAGAGGAAGGAAGTACGAGGCGTATTCTTAAAGTAGTACCGTTTGCTTATATTTAAATATTGGCGCTTCAGAACACAGTTTTTCTCCTGCAGCGCCATCTACTGATTCATTGAGAAGCTATAGCAGCATTTGTTTTGTTTCAGAAGTCGTTTGCTTGTCCGTGCATGCAAACAACAATATCCGCGACAATCGTTGATCCAGCCAGCTGTGAAGTGCGTTCTGTCATACGATTCTTGTATGCAAAAGGATTGTCGGCTGCAGGAATCCATCGGGAATTATGCCTAGTTTATAAACCTACAGTTATGAGTGAAGGAAAGGTTAGACAATGGTGCTGTGATTTTAAAAATGGATGAACAAATATCCATGACGAAGAGCGAAGTGGTAGGCCCAGTATTCTGACCGATGAAATTGTTTCGCAAGTGGAACAAAAACTGCGATGTGATCGTCGATTGACAATTAATGGCCTGGCTGAACAATTTCCTCAACTTGGACGTACTACTGTCTACAATATTGTTACGGAAAACCACGGATACCACACATTGCGTGCAAGGTGGGTACCGAAAATGCTCACCGACCACCACAAAGAGCAAAGAATGTCCAGTGGACGAGAGTTTTTGGGTCGTTGGGAACTCTTTAAACCACCCACCGTACAGTCCTGACCTTACACCCAGCGACTACTTCCTCTTCTTGCACTTGAAACAGTGGTTCGGTGGACAACGTTTCAAAACCGAAGAGGAACTCCAGAATGGCGTTGTCGATTGGTTCAACCCTCAGGCGGCGAGTTTCTATTCAGAGGGGTTAAAGAAGCTGGTGCAGCGGTACGAAAATTGCTTAGAAGTGAACGGCGATTATGTAGATAATTGAAGTAGGTTTGTAGCTAACTAAAAGTGCCAATAAAATGTGTTTCATATGGGTATATTTTTTCCTGTGACCAAACGGGCCTTACTTTATGAACACGCCTCGTACTTGCTGGCCCGATGCTCTAACCACTTGAGCGATCGAGGAAACGTAATTTACACTGAAATCTATCTGATGGGAAGGCCAAGTCGAAAGATCCGGGGTTCAAGTCCATGTCGAGGAAATATGTTTGCACTGGTGATCTGCTTGATTCCGCCTTCATCACCTCTCCTGTGTTCGTTTTTTATGTGTTCTTACCACTTTTTTTTCCATGTGAATGAATATTTGTCCGCCATATGGCGGATATTTATGTTTGGCCAATGTGGCTAGTCTCCTTCTGGCTATGCTTGCCCACGGAACGCACTGTTCCTATTCTTTATGTCGTTTAATGATTGCTTTACTTACTGTCTTTCCTCTTGTGCCGTATATTTCTCCTTTGGCGGGTGAAACAGTTCACTAACGCCATCGCTTGGCCAAAGAATCGGGGCTCTTGGTTGCATAAACCCCCCGCAGATTTCAGTGTGAATTACGTTTCTTTAATAGCTCAAGTGGCTAGAGCATCGTTCGATAAGTCGAAACGTCCGTGGTTAAAATCCCGGTGAAGGAAATATTTTTGGAGTTGTGATCTGCCCGATTCCGCGTTCCCCACCTCTCTTTTATATTTGTTTTTTTCCTTATATCTATTTCTAAATATATACGCTCAAACACACTTGACCCTTGATTTACTATAGGGCAGGGATGGCGAACCTTATCGGCAGTTGAGTGCCAACGTTTATGTACGTAATAAGAGTATACTCTTGACTCCCCTGCCGACCCATCGAGTGGTTACCGTGGCATTGTCGTAGCACCCTCCCAGCTCTGCGTGCCATTTTGGCCACACTTGTCGTAGGTTCGCCACCTACACATAAATCTACCACTATACATCTACACAATACCCCGCAAGCCGCCACAAGGGTGTGTGGTGGGGGGTGTTAGGTCACCACCCGTAAAAGAGAATAAAACTACATGCAAAACCAGCAAATTCATGCAAAGGGTAAAACTAGAAGCAAAAGGCTATGAGGCAAAGAAAAATCAAATGAAGAAGAGTGAAAGCAATTAGCAAAATTTAACGAAAAATACATGATGTATTCGGGATCTGAACCCCGGGCGAGTGTGCATGTATAAACGCACTATTACTCAAGTCCTTGTGTTTGAGGAATTTCGCCTTCTTACTTTTCAAATTCTATCTAGCATATTGTTGTATTAATTTTTTACTGCATCCTTAGGTGCATTTTTAGTTTGTTAATTGATAGTATATGTATTTGCATGCGTGTAAGTTGAAAGGATTTTTACATGAATGTATACGTTACTGTGGGTATAGAAATGCATGGATGTGTTGATTTTGCATGTGATTTTGTTCCCTTTTACTGGTGGTGATCTAACAACCCCCACCACACGCCCTTACGGCTTGCGGGGTATTATGTAAATGTACTCGTACATTTAAGTCCACCTCAAATGCTCGCTTGTATAATCTTACGTGATCACGTTAGTATAAAAATCATCACAGTCACTTTTTTATTTACACATTAAAATTCCGTGTCTACTGATCGGAGGGCCCTCGCTCGATTTCCGGCGATGCCTCTCTGGGCAGCCTCAGCTCTACCCAAGTTGTGCGATTTTTCGGGTACCAAATCTTCCTGGGAAACCATAGCCTGCATAGGGAAAGGATCTGCCACTCCCCCCTGCTTTGATGTGTGAAATGTACACGTCGTTGGCCTCAGTACTAGGTGAGATCTAATCCTATCGGACCTGTCTTCAGGTTGACAACTGGTGGATCTGGAACCGACTGTTACCATTGCTGCCAATAGTTGGTTCTTAGAACGAAGCCAGCGCGAAAGAAAATGATATCGAGCAGTCTCGTTTGTCATATAACTAGGAGTAATAATGCATACATTGAACAGGGAAGGGTGCGGCAGGAAGGACAGTAGAGGGGGACATGGGGGACGAATGAAAATGAGATCAAAATTTTCCATGGATTCCGTTGCGGTAAATATGAAAGAATTTGGCGGAGAAGATTATCCAGAATCAGTGAACGTCTAGCATCGGGCGTCTTTCTGTTCTCATTCCAAAGCAAACGTATGTTCGCTTTGGAATGTTGTCAACACAACGAGCCTCGACACCATTAATTTTCATCGCATTCCGTTAAAGATGATCCACTGCGAGAGATTCATCACTTATCCAAACCGAAATGGAGGCCCCCCCAAAGATTTCAAGGAAAGCAATTACAGCTAAACCAGCTCCCAGGAATATAAACGGAAAAATATTTATTCCTCTCTCTCACTCTGACAAAAATTCTCTTTAATAAAAATAATATGATACGCTTACCATTTTGTCATCTTTCCGTGACGATCTCAATAACGATGAAATAAATACAACATTTAGACTGGGGACTGAACAATTTTCCCTTTTAGCCGTGTGAATCATTGGCACTACGGATGAATTTATTATTAGTTAATTTATTTTCACTGCCTACTAGAAATTATAAGGCCCCTATAAAAGGTAAATGTTCTACAGGTACCGAACCGCAAATTTCGTATTATTGAATGAATGAATTATTTACCAAAAAGGATTCGCTGTCATTACAAAATTATGCCTACAAAAGGGTGGGTCAAACTAATACGAGTTATTACTAAACTCGTGCAACGAAAACATCTGATATTTTGCTCACAGGGTGCGTAGATTAATGGTAATATGGAGGTAGACGAGTTAATATTCCCAAAATATTGCTTTAAAATAGGAGACAAAACTCAAAGAACTACAGTTGACTGCAAACTATCACCAAAATATTTCAAGTGGAATTTTTTCTTTATCGATTCAACTTGAATTTTGAAATTATTACGAGAGCAATGAAAAATACGTTAAGCTACTTTACGTGGTGTTTAGGATAGCCTCATTGAAACTTCAAGGTGGGGGGCAGGGATGAATTCAGTGGATGCAGACGTTTTTTTTTTTTTTTAATTTTTAGCCCATAGATAATTAAAAACATCATTGACGCAAACGCACTCAATTACCGATTTTCATGCGAGGGCATTTACTTCAAGTTCTATTCATCATTTACTGAAAGCATAAATTCTCGAAACATATTCTCCATACGGTGAGAAAATTTCCCCAATCCAAATCTCACCTTCCATGAGACCATGAGAGGAAATGAGCTTCGTTGGCTTTTTAAGGGATCCGATGAAACGGAAAGACTTACGTGGAAGCGAAAAGGTTCCATCGGAACGAGGTAAAACCCGAAACCACCGATGAAAAAAAATGTAAGTCTTCACGAGTAAAGCCTCGCCAAAGCCCAAGGAAAAAAGAAAACGTTTATATATATTAAGCCAACATACCAACCGGAGATTAACGCTCTCGTCGTTCCAAAACAGCGACATCCCAAATCTTTGTAAAATCCCCCGGAGCACACGTAGGCTCGCAGATGACTGGTAGGCTTCCCTTACCTCCGGGACGGAATCTCGAGAGGGAAGGTTGCGGACTGAGGGAGGGTGGGAGGAAGGAAAGGGGTAAAGCGATGAGGGTCGTATGCGTACAAGGGAACTTTTTACCCACCCCCTCCCCACACTGCCGTGACGACGTCGAGAGGGGAGAGAAATGGGATGGCAGGACGGGTGGGCATTAGGAATACGGGAAAAAAACATTGAGAAAAAAATGACACGATAGAGAAAACAAAAGCCATCCCTGGGACGGGAAGCGTGGAAATTAAAACAAAGGAGCAAACGATATCCCATTTCAACTACATCTACATCTGTAGTTGGTCAGCGCTCCATGGCGATGCTTCGGGAACTTAAATGTGATGGAAGAATGTTTAAAGAGCTACAGCTTGGCGTTCCACAAATTGGATAATTGACTGCAACGTGTTATGATTCACTGTAGATTTTTCAGGAATTAATTAATTGATTAATTAATGAACTTAAGTGAGTAGATATATAGATAAACGTCTTTGTAGTATGTTAAATGAAATAGTTTAATGTGGAATTACCAAGTAAACTATTTCATTTCAATAAAAACAACACAGTAATCAACCCGAAGGTCGGTTTAGTAGGTGATGGTAGAGCTCACCCATCTACTAAGCCCGACGGCGTGTGAATATTCACACACCAGGGTAGGGGAGCCAGTTCCTTTCCCTGTTTCATTTCAGTATGTTATGCAAATTCGATAAAGTTACGCCTGGGACAACAAATTTTACATAGTCTTTGTAGGATATCTCGGATAAATGTGTACACATATTTTCAAACCTACTGCACTATCCTATCATTTCTGTAACATAACTAATAACAATAACTAGAGCATTAGCAATGAAAAAGAAATAAGTAATTAATAATAGTCAGTAAAAAACAGACAACTGTTATTGAATTGCTGCTGTTACATTTACCATGACTAATTAAGAATTTTCAATTTTCCACAGTTGCAATTTTTAATGAATCATGATATTCCACCATATTATGCCTGAAACGACTCTTTTTATTTACCCAATAATATTCAACGTTCCAAATTGAAATTTTGTTTCCAGGATTGAGGGAATTAATTAAAATTAACCCTCTGCTTTAAATAATTGTATAAACTTCAGGTTTTCAATCGGGTGAGAGAATATTCACTTTTTGCGTGGGGTGTTTGTTTGGCGTCAGATTATATAATCTTAAGGAGAAAAACATTTATAGGAAAACTCCCCCCCCCTCATAGGAATACCAGCAACTTCCCGCCCGCTACCCTACCGCTCCTCCGTCCCTTTTGATCACACGAGAAGGGCGAAGGGGAGTAGTTTTTTTGAGAATCGCGTGCGTCTATAATGTGGAGAAAAATATGAATTTCGAGGGTGAGGTGAGAGAAATGAAAAAAAAATCAAGTCTCCTCTTCTCTCCGCCCGTGTGCCCCATTGTACCCTCCTCTCAACCCCTTGATTCTTCCCTCCCCTTCTCGCAGAACCTCTTCACCCCCTCGGATATCTCCGCGTCACCCCCACATCACGCTCCACTCCCCTGTCACGCGCCGGAGGGAGAGCGGGAATGAGTGGTGAGCCGTTGCACTCCGTGGGGTGTTTTTTTTATATTGCGCGGGTGGAGGAAGGGGATGGGAGGAGGGTGGGGGTAGTAGGGGAAGGGGGTTTGTCCTCCGGGATTTGGGAGGGGGGCGGTGATCAGGGCCCCGAGGGGAAATGGGGAAGGGGTGGGTTTGTGTGTATGTGTGTGTGGGAAGAATGGGAAGGGATGAAATGTGGGAGGGGGTAAATTCGATGTGGGCGGTGTCGACTGGATGGTTTTGAAAATAAAAGAAGCGTAACCCGAATCTCTCGTACGGCTGGGTTGGTGCACGTCAGACGGCGCATGCGCGTGCGCTGCCTCTCTCTCTCCCACTCCCCCCCCTCCCCCGGCTCGCCCGCACACCCATTCCCACCCTTCCCCGCGCGACGCACTTGCCACTCCGAAACCTTCGCGTCATCCTCCGTCCCCAACCCCCGCCGTGCAGCGCGATCATCGGGATCGTCATCTCCAGCGAGCGGTATTCGTACGGCGTCCCCTCTCTCACTGGCCGCCACCACTAATCTTGTCAGGGCTGCCAACCCCTCGCTCTCCTCCTCCCGTCCCCTCCGCAAGTCCCCCGCTGTCACTCCCCCCTCTCTCTCTCTTCCCCCTCCCCCTCGTTTCCACTCTCCCGTCCAACCAGCCTTCACATCTCCCCCCCCCCGTCCCTTCTCTCCCGCCCCCCCGCCGTTACTCCACCTGCGTTTATATGCCTTCCCTTCTTTTTTTCATTTTTTTTTGTTTATGCCTCTTTTTTATTCCCTCCCATCTTTTACCCTCTCCCTTCTCATCCCAATGCGACGGACGAAACTCCAACCCAACCCTCTCGCCCCCGCCGCCTCATCCAATTCTTTCGCCCCTTCCTATATAACGCCTACACCGAGGCGATAAGAGGAAATTAGCGTGGAGATGATGATGATGATGGTTCTCTAGTGGTAAGAAGTCTCTCGGTTCTTCCATTCTTCATGGTGTCGTGCGTATATCAGCTCGACTTTTATGTCGATGTGGGCATCGATGTCTCTCCACTTTGTTGTCCGGCCTCGTATTCCTCTTCAGGCTATTAGTTTTTTTAAGGCAAGCCCCAACGTGTGATTCAGCATCAGTGAGTTGCGGAATGCTTTCATCGAATCGCCCAATGCATTTCTGCCGTGAACAGAATTATTAAGTTCCCAAACAAAATGTTTCGATCGAAGAAAGAACCGTGGATATACACGAGTGATTTATTTTGCAACGACCCTTTCCCGGGGTTTTTAATTCAAACAGGAGGTCGATTTAGGTGCTTTTCTCACCGATGTGGAAAGTATTCCCTGGTTTTACCTCTGGAGTGTGGTGCCCGATATTATGCACGCATCCTGCATCACAGCTTCCGCTATATAAGACATTTTACTTTCATAGCTTTGTGACCTCCTAGACGATGTTAGTATTTTACATTTGTTCAATAATTCGTTCCAGGACGTCATACTAGAGTCGTCATTGAGTCGTGGCTTCTTTGCCTTGTTCACTGACTCGTGGTACCTAAAAATTCATTTAGTGGGTGTCATCGCAAATCCTGAAGGAGAGTGCTGGACTTCCGGAGTTGTCATGGAAACGGAATCCAAATGCACCTGCCGTGACATTCTCTTCCCATTCGGTTCCGCGGCATTCACCTTCTTCCATAATTCAAGAACATATTTTCAAGGTGTTCAGTCTGGTATCAGCATGCATAAATATGTGATACTAGATTAATTCTTATAAATTTCCGTGGGAGAATAATTTATTTAGCAAAAAAAGGATGTGTCAGAAAGTAAGACAGTTAATTATTGAAATGAATGCGGATTTGTTTAATATTTACGTCATAGCTCAGTATTTCTGCCACGACACTCTTTATCGTATGGTTTGTCTCAATCCGCACATTAGTGTAAAAAGAAATGTGTTGGCAATACCAGATTACTTGTAGAACTGAGGTGATATTCACTTCATGGCCGAAGAAAGTAAATATTCTGGCGAAAATTGGAAGATACTCTTTTGTAAATATATTTAATAGCCTTTACCGACCACATCGGGAGGATAACCATAATATATTGTATTTCAAGAATATAACATAAGACGATATCATGAAATTGACTGTGGCTGTCAAAATTATTTGGAAAACAAATTATTGTAACAAGTTAATTTTTTATCATTAACATGGGATTTGCCCGAAAGATGATCTTCATCTAATTTATGGCGCAAATTTCGTGAAATTCTTTCTTTGATGAGACAAAAATGTACAAGGGTAGTCTGAAAAGTTTCCGACCTAACAAAGATACAAGACATTTTTTCTGAATTTTTTTAGGTCGGAAATTTTTCAGATCGCCCACGTATATGTGTAGCATAAACAGGGATATGTCCTACTTAAAAGTTGCATGAAGTGTAAACGATAAACGGAGGATGTGTGTCACAAGGTTAGATTGGCAAGTAGTTCCTCGCCATCTCCTTTTTTGGTCGAGTCCCAGGGACTTCCGTCAACCAATACTTAAACAAGAGCGGATCCACACGAGTAAGAATCGTGACGGAGTCGGCTGATACGTGTGTGTGTGTGAGTGGGGAACCGAAATGAAGATGTCGCCACCATATGTCAGGAGCCACCACCTCTCTTCCTTCTGCCGGCCGAGTCGCCCGGCTCCCCAGTGGTATTTGGTTGTCCCTCTTGTGCCTCTTCTTCCCTCCTCGCCCTCCGTATTCTTCCTTCGCTCTCCGCCCCGAAGATGGGCCCGGCCCCAAAGGGCTGCAGGTAAAGAAGAGGGGTGAAAATGGGCAGGAGGGAGGTCGGGAGTGGGTCTCAAAAAACCGGTCCGGCTGCCCCCTTACCTACTCCACCTCTCCCACCTCCCTTTCGGACCGCACACAATTCCGGCGGCCCTAAAATACATACCATGCCAGCGCGGCGCGGCACAGGTCGCCTCGATCCCGTGTGTTGCTCCCAAGGAGAGATCCTTCCGACCCTCTAAAAAAGTTCCTCGTGTTCCTAACCTATCCACACGCCTTTGTGGGTTCTATTGAGTCACTTTCTCTACGTCTACCCGTGAAACCCTGTTTCTTAGGCCGTCTGGAACTTAGAGATTACATGTGTTTTGCTTTCGCTGTTAAGTAAAGAATAAAAGGGAAGTGAGAGTTTTTTCCCTTTGAGAGCCCCTTTCGGAAAATCCACGTGGAATATGCGCGTTCGTTTTCCAAATCCTCGTTTAGTTCACACGCTTATTGTTTTACAAATTGCTATAAAATATGTAGATGTAGTAGCAAATCAATATACGCATTTGGTATAAAATCGGTAATTTCAGGTTTGACCTATTGGAATACGGAAAGTAAGAGTGGCAACTTTGTTAATTCCACTTAATTTCTTTAATAAACGGAAAAATAAAGTTGCAATGTTTTCTTTCCGTTGCCCATTTGGTGCCTGTTCTCATATTTTCCTCATCCAGACCTCACCAACTAATTTTTCGACTGTAAATCGATTTACCAAGGGAAATTGGAGATTAGAATTATTAATTATTGGAAATTTAGAGACAAGTTAGAGTCATGTTGTTATTTTCCACAGTTCCTAAGAGCGAAAGTTGAAAGTGTAAAATTAGTTGGGGTACAGAACAGAGAGATATCACTAAGAATCTTTCATGAGTGCCCAAGATATATTTGATAAATCCACTCCTGGTGGCCGACTGTCTGAAATCAGGACTTCTATTCATTTTCCGAATTTGTTCTCCTCAAATATATTCATGGAGAAGTAAAAATTTTATTTCTCCTTCCCATGATGTTGAGCTCATTTTCCACTGTACTCAGTTTCGATGTGACCCGAATGGAACTCGGCGGGCTAATGGCTGTTTAACTTTTGTCCCTCACACCTCCCTCGAGGCCCCTATATCAACCTACCCCAAAAATTAATTCACTATAAAAATGGAGGCATTAATAACAAAAAATTCCGCATGTAGAGAGTTCAACCGTCCACTGCACCTTCCCTGAGGAGCTGCCCCATTGGTTAACAATGCCTTATTTAGAGGAACATTAATTTGTTCGGTGCCTTTGAAAACTCATGGGAGCAAGCTCACTGTTTGTTCTCCCTTAATGAAATATATATATAAATATAAAGTCACTTTCTTGAAAAACCCACGAACGTGCACAATAATGTAAATTGACTAACTAGTCGACAGAAACTAAAACATATAAAAGAGGGACTCACTGGATCTCGAATTTTCGGTGGTGCAACCACCTTTCTCAAGAGGAATTAGGAACAGAACCCTGTTCTGTTCCTAACAGAACAAAGTAAAGCAAAGGTTATGCGATTTTCCAGAAACAAAAAGGCTAAGCTAAATATTAAAATAGGCGGGGAAAAAATAGAGCAGGTAGAACAGTTTACATATCTCGGAAGTGTTTTGGACCAACACGGTCAAAGTGGTAGGGACGTAAGGAGAAGAATTGCGCTAGGCAAGGAGGCTTTCTCAAAGAGGAGGGATTTGATGACGGGGACGTTGAGTAGGGATGTTAAGACAAGACTCGTAAAAACTCTGATATGGAGCGTAGCTATGTACGGCGCGGAAACGTGGTCACTGAAGCAGGAGGATAGACGTAGATTGGAGGCTTTTGAAATGTGGGTGTGGAGAAGAATGGAGAAGGTGAAATGGACAGAAAGGAAAACAAATGAGGAAGTACTAGAAATGGTGGGGGAGGAGAGGGGTTTGTTGAGAGAAATCCTATGGAGGCAGGAAAAATGGATGAAAGGCGTATTGAGCGGTAGTGGAATGTTGAAGAGAGTAATAGAGGGGAGAATGTTGGGCAAGCGAGGTAAGGGCAGGAACAGGATAGGGATGTTGGACGGGATGAAGGGAGGAAGGAAGTACACCGAGATGAAGAGGGACCTGATATAGATTAGTTTGCTAGGTGGGGAGTCACAAAATGTTTACTTGATAGTTGTGTCCATCCAAAAACCTACCTTAACCGGTAGATTACCTAATAATAATATATATATATATATATATATATATATATATATATATATATATATATATATATATATATATATATATATCACTTATGTGTAAGTATCATGTGAATAATAATGTTTATGAAGTTAGCACTAGCAAACACAGACGAAAGCACAAAAACACACTAAAAACATCAACATAAACCCTCTAGTTTTCGAATTTTCGGTGGTATATGTGCATATATATACGTGTATATATATGCACACATACAAGTATTTTCCATTTCCATGCAATTGCTTTGGAAGGTTTCCGTTGCATCTACTCTTCCTATGAGTATATTTTTTCAAGTAGCGTGAATTCGGGTCAAAATTAGTCTGGTGTGTATTCACCCCCTGCCACACACCCTAGTGGTGGCTTTCAGGGTTCCGAAAAATACTAATGCTAAAATTCTGGTTCACTCAATCTATGTCATTTCATTGGTTTCGTGAAATTACAGCTGAACTATTAGAACATGTTTAATCAAAACTCAAATTGTGGCCGTAAATTTTAAAAATACGAAAATATAATATTTCCACACGGGTTCCTTAATATCGCAATATATCGTAATATTGCAGTGTGCCTTATTGCCCAGACATATGAACTTTTTATCTCTTAACCCTTACCCTTTCACCCCTAACGGAAGGAAAAGATAGTCCTTTGAACGATCCTTTCCCATAGGGTATTCCTCCCGCAGGGAAAATATTCCCTCGCCCTTATCTTTTATCATTCCTTTCCTTTGACTTAAAATACCGTTTTATCTTGCTCGGGACGAATCTGGGCGTGAGATAACAAGCACTTCGTTATCGTTTGCTAATTAAGGGACGCCAGCGAATGAAGCTTTTCTTCAGACGGTGCGTAAACATTTAATTTTTTCCCAGAGTGGAGAGTATGGGGAGTGTTGAAAAGTTGTTTTTCAATTCGTCCCCTTTCATCAATCCCATTCGTTCGGAATGAGATTTGAATAAATTAGTTCCGGGCGAGAATCAAATAAGTTTTGGAATCCTTACTTTCACGAGTATGTCCACTGTGAGCCTTCGTGCGGCGTAAGACGTGTTGGAAGGACGAGTTCTTGTGCACGTGCCTACAGTTCCTACCAAGGTACTAAACTTGCACTAGGTACCTACTGAAAACTAGTAATTTTTAGATGGTCCTCTGATTGAGCAGTGAACGTGTGCGTAATTATTAGTGTGTTTTCTATTATTTGAACTAGTAGAATGGAATTCGAATGTCAGTTATGTCATGTTGTATGTGTAAGTCTTAGAATTCATAGGCATTTAATCAACATCCAAGACTCTCTACCCATATAGGGTACTTGCTTGCAATTTTCATCTCAACTGAAACCTTAAAAAAAACCATAAACACAGTAATCAACCCGAAGGTCGGTTTAGTAGGTGATGGTAGAGCTCACCCATGTACTAAGTCCGACGGCGTGTGAATATTCACACATCAGGGTAGGGGGGCCAGTTCCTTTCCCTGTTCCGGTTATGGTTTCCCAGGAAGATCTGGTACCCGAAAAATCAACTAGCTTGGGTGAAGCTGCAGGTGCCCAGAGTGCCTCGCCCGGGAATCGAACCCGGGACCCTCCGGTCAGTAGTCCAACGCTCTACCCACTGGACCACCGCGACCCACTCAACTGAAACATTGATGAATATTTTCCCAATGACTGCAGTTTCATTATCGAATAGATTTTAGTGTACTGTTGATTGGTGTAGGTACTTATCGGTAGTACAGGAAACATGCCCTTAAAGTTGGTCATTTGTTTCATCAAATACTTTCTATTAAGCCTCCAAGCCCAATTATTATTTTCGGAAATCACCTGTTACAGTTTTGTCTCGTCTTAAAAAATGCCTCTATCGACGGTCACTTCGAAGACGCCGCTCCATGTTAGCCGATTACCAGGGTACATGGCATGAGCGGCTTCTCGCTACTTGATAACATCACCAACTTAATGATATCGTTTTTAAAACACAGCTATACGACGACGCCGCAAGACAATATCTCTCAAGACAAATCTACCGAGAAAACCATTAAAGCACCCTGCCAGGGCGTATTTTTTTTAACCCAGGAGACACCTGCCTCTAGTCGATTTTCCCTCTTGCCTCATTAATTCCCTTTCTCCTTCACCCGCCGGCCGCCACGCCTCCCTCACTTCCAGGTTCTTGTACGCTTTGAACAAAATACCCTTTTCAACTCGACCTATTGTTTGGCGTATGATGTGACAAGCACAGTCTTAGGTTTGATAAACATTAGTAGAATCTGTTAGCTGGAAATATTGTTACTAACAGCTCTCGTGGCCTTTTCATAATTCTCATTGGTGCTTAAGACTTGATGTCAGCGTTACAATGGCTGACGGCGTTGTTTTTATTTATGGCAAATTACCTTATTTCAAATTTAATTTTTTTGTTTATACAATGAAAGGCGTGGCTACAATGAATTTGGTGAGTCGATTATTGAAATTATGACCAATTACGTAATTTGCTAACGTTACAAAGTACTCATATAGTTTTCATAGTATGCAATTCGATATTATTTTTAGTCGGTTGCATTTGAATTGAGCCACATGATCATAGTTAATATTAACCAATACCCTTGTTGTCACCAGGAAAGAAGAAAATCCTATAGCCAATAAAAAATGCAGAATTTTATTGGTTATAGGATTTTCTTCTTTCCTGGTGACAACTTGTCAACAGCCAATAGCTCCACATCCTCTATTTGTAATACCTTTGTTAATAATGTCATTCCCCGATTTAAATTCAATGAAAGAGGAGAAAGTATACTTAGGCTATATTTTTTTTCTTTTTCACATTCAACTTCCCATTCTCCAATGTTTTTCATGTGCAGCAGGTTGTGTTTGGTCCTCAAAATGTTGTGAAAATCATAAGAAAGATCTTCTAGATTGGAATTAATGAACTTCTGATTTTTTCAGCTTGCTCCAATTTAAAAAGAGACGTTTCAGGCGTGATATGGTGGAATAACATGATTAAATAAAATTGGCAATTTTCCACAAAAAATTGCTCCAATTCGTTTAATAATGAGTATTTTTCGACAGAGTCCATTGGCTCACATCTTAGGACCGCGGGTGTCCTTTATTTGCTCCTTATACATCCACACAATACCCAGTAAGCCCCTGCAAAGGTGTGTGGCAGGGGTTGATTCAGCAACTGGCATGCGACATCAAATATTAATATAAATGAGGCTTTAAGTGTTCCGTCTTGGTTATTGTGGGTCACTATTTACCCCCACGAAGTCGTAATACGAGTTGTGCCCGTTAGTAAACATAAGTGGATGACTAAAGGTGTGGCAGATTTTATGGCATTGGCATAGAACTATGCGTCCGTATCTTCCTCCTCAGTCATTTAGATTCGGTTCCATTTCATCCAGTAACATCTATGCTTACTATATTCATACTTCACTATTCCTCTTCGCAACCACTTCCTTCGCATCCTGACTTAGGGGGTACGTCCTCGTGAATCATCCTTCATTCCTCCCAAAGCTTCTCCCCCCCCTCATTTCTTCCCTAGTCTTAGTTCCCGAAAATCTAGCTTTCTTCCCTCGCATGATCGCCAGTGGCTGTACAGGTTTTCGTACCTATTCTGTCCTTTGTGGATTTTTACGTAATTCCCCCCCTACGACATATATTCCTGCCCTTCCACAGTTATTTGGCCTCACTCCCAGGATATCCACTCCTCATTAATTTCTATGCCATCCATTCATCTCGTCTTGACTCTCCTTTTTCAACCGCGCCCCCTTCGGCTTACGCAGAACTAATTCCTTGGATGTGTATTGATTGCGTGGGGTTGCAGGATTAGTATTTGCAATCGGGAAGGGTGGGCTTCTTGGACCCTAGAGTAAAAGCGAATTGTATCGGGGTGCCTGCCCCCCCCCCCCAATGGCAAGAATGTATTTCATGCAGAATACTTACTATGCGTCTGCATCTACACACCACCCCGTGAGCCTTCGCAGGGAGTAGGTCACCACCCATACTACGTCTAATCCAATATTTCCACAAACACATTGCACCCCGTGATCCGCTTAGAGGACGCTAGGACGGCGACGACCGGACACCAATAATGTAACATCCGTTGTATACGACTTGTGTTAAAAAAATAACTATGTATCTGTGCATAAAATAACTTCTCGTTATTTTTGAACACACCTCGTACTTCAGGAATACTATATTGCTAGTGGCCACCCCCCTGACTACACTAAGAAGAAAAGGAATCCCAGTAAAATGGGCTGGCTCAAATGCGACGCAGCCGCTCACCATCAGGTAGCATTTCACTCCTGCAGGACGGACACTTCACAAATGAATTAGAGATATATACATGTATGGCAGTCGTATCTCTGAAACCGTATCTTAAATTGAATCGAAATGAAATACTGTGTGTATAAAAAGGTAATCCGTCGAACTCGAGATGTAAGCTACTGTCGTTTTGTCTTTCAGGATGTCTTCGATGTTAAGTTGAAATGGCTTTTGCATGAATATATACTCACCTGCGGGTGGGAATTGACATGAATCTTTGTCCTTGGGGGAGGAGACCGTTGTATGTTCCATGCCCATGTGGTAGTGGAATTTCGCTCTCTTGCTTTTCAAATTCTTGCTTGCACGTTATTGGAAAATATTTTTACTGCACCCTTAGATGCAATTGTTTGTAAGTAATAGTATACGTATTTGCATGCGCATAAGTTGAAAGGATTTTTGCATGAATGTGTACGCCACTGTGGGCATTGGTTTGTATGGATTTGTTGATTTTGCAAGTGGTATTGTTCCCTTTTACGGTTGGTGATCTAACACCCCCCAGCCACACGCCCTTACAGCGGCTTTCGGGTTATTATGTACGTATATATGTAGTTTTTCATGTGATTTTATTCTGTTTTAGTGGTGGTGACCTATCACAGCAACCACACGCGCTTGAATGTTATTATGTAGATGTAGAATTGGGCTAGTTTGTAGGTAAAATAATATTTATATAGAGGATTATTATGCGTGGCAAAAATAATAGCGATCACCTCATCATCCAGCGACTTCAGCCGTTCAGGGGGAAGATACTTGCAGAAGGACTCAAAGCTAGGTGGTGCACGACGAAAAAGTAACCTGCTCACTGATATTTGTGTACGCCAAGCCACACATCCAGTACTCGCGAGCGTAACCTATCAGTGGTATGAGTGGACTGCCTTGAGGCGGACTACACAATTTTTCACGATTTACTTATCGCCAGTACACGAAGGTGCACTCCGGCATCTTGTCTTGAATTGATCGATGGCTATCAGGCGTTGTGCGACAAACGTGCGACCGCCCATCCATCCACCTGCGGGAAATGAAGATTTACGGTCACTTAGGACGACGTGAAGCTCGTGCGTTGATGGACATGTCGTTTGTCATCTCGATGTTTGAGGCAAAGTATTAATATCTTGGCGATCCCGAGCCACGGGTGCAGGAAGTGAAAGCGGCGAAAGAGGCTTTCCACCAAATGCAGTTAAGACTGCGGGTCGCATAAGGAGTTCTGAGCCGTCGCGCCAGAACAAGATTCTTATCACGAACATATTCGCTCTGCCTTTGCCTTACAGTTCCGGCTGCATGAAATGGGAACGTCGGTGATGTCCAAAACTTCGATGGAAGAATGAGAATATTTATGGCTGTTTTAAAAGGTCTCCACTCGGAATCATGCGGCGGATGCGCCCGTATCCCGCGAAGTTTAGTGGTGGCCTGGTAGGCTTGGAGGGGCCTCTGTGCTAGAGTGATTTGGGCTTACGGTGCGGGAACGACCCACAGACCACCTCGTTGCATCTCGTGAAGCTCTCGCGAGGTTGACGATAGTTTTTATTCTTGGCGGCGATGTGGTTAGCCTTCGGTTTCGGCTGAACTTCGATGTGACGAGAAAATCTCGCATCCCATCACCTTGCCGTAGGCATACGAGAACTCCCCATGCCCTCAGGCTGGTTTGTGGGATATTCTGTAGATGTGGATGTAAATAAAACCGAGAAATATACCGTACTCCCGACTCCGATAACACTATGGATGTAGTACTCTATCAAAAAATGTAAAAGAACAGGGTAATGAAGCTGTTGAAAATTTCCA
Source organism: Hetaerina titia (assembly GCA_037158775.1). Taxonomy (NCBI): domain Eukaryota; kingdom Metazoa; phylum Arthropoda; class Insecta; order Odonata; family Calopterygidae; genus Hetaerina; species Hetaerina titia. Next base: position 29,344,703 of record CM073776.1, on the reverse strand, counting down.
TCATTTCTGTGCTCGGTGTTTGGAATACCGTCTCTAAGATTTTCTCCCCCAATGTTCATAAATGTGCTACACTCTCGTGTACTGTCGCCTTATATTCGGAGCGGATGACAAGGCACGCGGTGAGTGCGTGTCGGCGCCAACGAGATGCATAGGTTGCCTGCCCTTACCAGTTAGTTATCAAGAGCGTTGTTACGCGAACCAGCACAACGCGGCTATTTGTGTCGCGGTAATGTCCATGACATCTTAAGGGCATCGATGTGACACATATGATCAAAGTGATGTATGTAGTGATTCCATCGTGGAGGGCGATAGCTCTTGTGGAACTATATCATTTCCATCAGCAGGCAGCGGTGTGCGGCGAAGCCCAATATCGCTCTCCTCTATCGTCTCTCGATATCCTTGTTAGATGCCATGCTTGTGCCTTGTTCAACGTGAAACATTCATCTCTGCGTGAAATGAACGTGGATTTATTAGGAAAACGGACCAGATATTAAGATGCGGTGTGCTGAAGCGAGATTATAGGCGTAGATTGAAGACTTTTGAAATGTGGGTATGGAGGACGAAAAGGGTGAAAGGAACGGAAAGGAAAATAAACGAAGAAACACTAAGACATGTTTGTGGATGGTAGAGGGTTATTTTATAGGTCCCAAGGAGAGAGGAAAAGTTGGGTGCATAGTATTTTGATTGGCGATGGAATGCTGAAGACGGTGATGGAGGGAAGGACGTAGGCAAGCGAGGAAGGGTTAGAAAAAGGATGATTTGGACCTATTGGACGTATTGAAAAGAGGAAGGAAGTACGTGGAACTGAAGAAGGGTTTATTTTAGTGTCGGATGTCAGATTGTGTTTTGTTGGGAGAGGAAAAGAAACTTATCTTTGTTCAGTCTGTGTTTATCGAAAAACCTACCTTTCATGACAGATGGAATACGAATAATAATAACAGTTCGAAATGAAGTAAGTAGCCTTGTGAATTCTGATATCGTATCATTTAGTCTTCGTTAGCGTGCTCGGTGGTGCTGAAGGTTCTCTGATATCAGATATGTGCATCCCAGCCTCCAGTGAGAAAACGGAGGGAATCATTTGCACCGTGAGTCCTGTGGTGCGCACCTCGGGACAGACATCCCTGCCTCGGCGTCATCGCTACCCCCAATGCCACTTTTCCGTGCCCGAGTCTCCGGACGCTATGACCGCGGTGAACCCCGATCCTTTTGGGTAGATTCCGGAGGAGAATCTTAGCCGAATTTAGTGTAATAATATTTTGCATTTATGGCAATAGAGTCCAGCAATATTGTTTTACAAGGATAAAACAGTCCTGTGGGTAAAATTTTCAAACAACATATCGTCATAGCTCTTAGTTTCGCCTAATGAGGCATGCGTTTTTGGAAAAGTAAGTATTTTAAACCTTGAAATAGGTCTCAAAATTTCCTGCTATGTATTTTTTTGTAAATACATTTTTTTAGGCGGATAAACGAGTGTAAGTTTCCTTTGCTCCCCTCGCAAATGATGACCTCCCTTTTATTCATATTTGAAAGTTGCAATGCGGAGCAAGATAATCGGATCGCGCAGGTTAAAATTTGAATCGCAAATTGCCGCGCCAGCGGAAGCTCGAGGAAAAAGAAGGAACTCGTCTTTGTAGAAATTATATCGCCCCGGTCTGCATTTTCCTCAATCCCCTTACTTCGACTCCTCCTAAAAACCATAATAATAGTGGTCGTTTTCTTTCAACCGTGCTACTCCTTCTCCCTCGCCGCGTATCTCAACGAAGCAACCGTACCCCATCATTCCCGACGCACGCTTCTCTCCCTCCTCTCGTCCACATCTACTTTCCTCTCATCGCATAGTCATCATCTACTTGCTGCGTCCAAAGTAGGAAATCATTTGGCGGAGTTTTATCCCCAGCCAATCAATTATCAGTTTCCACATTGCCTATAAGACGTGCACTTTTATATGGAGCGTAGTTTCCTGTGGCTCCAGAACTCTTTCGTTGGGGCCAGAGGATGAAAGTAAATTGGAGGTTTTCGAGATGTGGATGCGGAAAAGAATGGACAAATAAAGTGAGCAAAGGGAAAATAACCGTAGAATGCTAGGTAGGGATGGGAAAAGGTTTTTGGGGGAATTCTGGTGAAGAAGACGGTGGACAAGTGGATGCGGCGCATATTGAGTGGCATTAAGTGTTTTGAAGACTGGTAGAGGGGAAGCGAGGCAGATGAGACAAAAGATTAGGCATTTAGGATTGAATGAAAGGGGGTTCGGAATTACGTAAATTTTAAATTTTTTGTTGAATTGGTTGTAACAAATGTGTCGTGTTAGTTATGGTCCAGAAATGCATCAGTGTCCCTCGATGCATTAAAAACCTACCTTGATCGGTAGTGTAGTCCTAAAAACAAGACATATCGTATATACAGTACTCATCACTTTTTCTGCCATAGACATCCTGTACGTTCAGCTGCTTTTCATTGGCTGGTGCGAGAAGGGAAACATTTCCATTCGTCTACAGTTAGTACCCATACATACCCGATATCCTAAGTTTTACTGGATGGGAGTTTCATGACTTCCGCTCTTTACCATAGGAATAATGTAGGGAACTGAAAACCTTGAGAATTATTGGTTGTGTTCAAATTATTGCATCATAAATCGAATTTCCCCAAAGACGCTACGACCACAGCAAGCAACCCGAGGGATGGTTTGATAGGTGAGGGTAGAGCTCACATAATACTAAACCCAACGGCGTGTGAAATTCACACTTCTGGCTCAAGGGGGGGGGGATAGCTCCTTTCCCTCTGTGCTGCATGTGGAAGATCTGATACCAGAAAATGTTCAAAGCTTTGGTGATGCTTAGGATGCCCAGAGGCGTCACCCGAAATAAAACCGAGACCCAACGTTTTTCCCACTGGACTAAGCTCCCCCATCAAAGACGCTAATCTTTGGAAATAATATTCAAAACATTAAGTAACTACTGTCAATTCCTTATTGTCGGGAATGATTGTGTAAATTAATAATTGCCATGAGTGGAAATCCTTGTCGTATTATCAAGTAATATTTTCAACCGGTGCGTGTGCATTTATTTTTCTATGGAAACGAGTGTGTAAGGATTAAAATTTGACGCGTACAAATTAAATGAAATATTAGGGTTTCACACCAGAAACTTAAAAAGTGACCATACGTATACTCGTACATCATCCACAGTGACGCACACGTGTGCTTTTTTCTCGGAACTTATATATAAGCATCCACAGGTCTTTCAAAGACTCGCGGGCACCCTGCTGCTCCTTCCCCACCCCTCCCTTACCCATGCTTCGCCCCTTGCAGCCTTCTCCTGCTCTGCTCTCTCTCTTTCTCGTCCCTTCCCCCCCTTCCGTCTCTTTCCCCTCTTTCCCTCGCCTCACACCCGCCCTTATAAGTGTTGGTGTATACCTATACCGGCTCGCTTCGCGGCTCCTTCCACTCCCGACAGGGCCATCGGCCTGCCCTCCCACACATGAAGACTCCCTCTCTCCCTCCGGCCGCTATCTCCTGACCGCCCATTTACATCTCGCCCGCCCCCTTTGGCTCCCCCTATCCCCTCACACTCCCTTTGCATAACTCGTTCTCTTCCCGAAATCCTCCCCATCCCCAAGTATAACTACATCCCACCTCTCCCTCTCTCTTTCCTTGCCCGACACTCCCCCCCTCCTCAAACTTAGCCCGCAACACCGCAAACCCCCTCTTGGGAACGACCCCCCCCCTTCTTCCTCCTCGTACTTGGCCACTCCCTTCGGCCTCGCCTTTCGGCGGCGCGGGAGGGCCGGGCAGAGCGGGATCGAGAGGGGGAAAAAGGTGGGTGGGTTGGAAGGGGTGTAACAATGAGGGAGGGCGACTGGGAGGCCCTGAGGGCAGTCACTGGAAGGGTGGGAGCGTGGGAGGCGGGAAGGGAGGGAGAGGAAGGATTCTGGGGCCGGGGGGGGGAAGGGAGGGAAAAGGACCGAGTGGTGGAAGTGTGAGTAGGGCGTAAAAGGGGGCGGAGGAACATAGGGAGGGGGTGGAGGGAGAGGAAAGATTGATGGGAGAAGGAGGCGTGGTTGGGGTGGGAGATTGGGGGAGAGGATGGTCGAGGAACGTTGGGAGGGGGAATGTATTATAATACTGAGGTGAATAGGGGGGACTGGTAAGGTTGGGAGACGTTTTGGAATGAGGGCTGCGAAGGGATTGGTCATGACGTGTTAAAGGGAGGGTGAGCGGGGGGAGAGGGTGAGGGAGACTGGGTCGCCGGGGTGGGAAGCTGGATGGGTCGGGTAAAAGGGGAGGGGATGGAGTCCCACCTCTCTCTTTCTTTTTTCTGTTCGTCCCTTCCCTCATCCCTGCATCTCCCCCCCTCCTCTCCGCATCGCTGCCTCCCCCTCTCCGCTAGACACCCCATACTCATTCTCCTCCCTACCCCCTTATTTCCTCGTCTTTCCTTCTCCGTCTCCATTATTAATCCTCCCCCAAACCCCAGCCTTTCCCGCCTCCCCGCCCCCAACCTATCTCACTGCCCCCCCCTCTCTAATTCCCCCATCCTCTATGCTTGTATTCGTCTTCTTTTATGTGCGGTTTGATATTGCATTTCTTTCTCCTTCGATGCAACATAACGGTTATCATGCCACCTGTGCGTCCAGTGTGAGCGAGTATCTTAGCTCTCTTTCTTTACGCCGAACGAAGTTCTCGCACCATTTATGACATTGGAGATGGATTTATCCGAAGTTATTGTATTTTTTTCTCTTCCTGCTAAATCACTCTCCAAATGTAGGGCTCCAGAAGAAAGTAGACCCTTTGTTTTTCCGCGTAGAATTTTTTTTATTTACGACATAGGCTTCGTTACTGCGTAGCATCTTCAGATAAAAAAAATTCAATGTGGAAAAGCAAAGTGTTTTCTTTCATCATGAAAGATTTCCACCATGTTAAGACAGACAGACTGTATTCATTTAGTAGGGCTCCAGCACAAATCATTTTTAGTTATCAGTCCAAAATCTGCTTCTTGAGGAAAACTTATTACTTCGCAGTAACCTTGCGTGCTTATCTCTGAGAAAAATATTTCCACAATCGTAGATCCAAATTAGTTTAATGGCATTATATACATTACGTCGAGGCTATTTTAAAGAAGCGCGGTTTCTTACGTTGTCTCGGGTATTGATGGAGGAAACTACTGTCTTTTTATGTAAACGGTGTTGACTGTTAAGTTATCCATCCATATGAGGGATGACAGCATTGTCACTAACCGAAAGACCGGAACGTATTGAAATCCCTTAGTTGAGTGATGGACACAAAACCCAATCGGGTAAATCCACCCACAGGGACGTCTTGTACATTTTGTCTTTTTATTCTTTGTCTCAACATTAAAAAGCTGCCAATTTAATATATTTACGAATCGTTTTAATCGGTTGAGCATCATTATTATTATTAATGGTATTCTGCCGTTTAAAGTAGCTTTTGAATGAACCCTTGCTGTAATGTAACGATACATTTCTTTGCCTCTCATAATAAGACACAACCATACATCCGATACTAGAATATGCCCCTCTTCAATTCCGTGTACTTCCTTTATTCCGTTTGACATTTTTATTCAATTCTACCCCTTCCTTGTTTGTCCAACATATTCCCCTCCATCACACTCTTCAACATCCCATCACCAATCAAAATTTTCTGCATTCATCTTCCCTGTCTCCTTTGGATTTCTCCTCATCCACCACTCCCAATTGAGCAGTCTGAGACATGCTCAGGATGCAGTTCCTCCGTTTTATAGTTTCAGATTTTCCTTTTCTCGACATCGTCCTAAAATTCCAAGTCACTCTTTTAAGTAGTTCCGTACTCTTTTGTGCTGCTGATGTCGCTTCCGCTTTGCAAGGATTTCATGAGATGATGACCAGATAAGCCTTGCCTCCCCCGCTGCTGGGAACGGTCGATTGGGACGAGTGCCGTAGTTGTCAGGACGGATGTGGACATCTATGTCCATCATAGTATCATGGGATATTTAATTTAAGTGGTTTCCCGGTGCCTTCCTCTATAATGTTTTAAATATGACACCATCACTCAAATGGCGACCCCATTGGGTTCAGACGTCTTTGCAGCCGCTTCACTTCGTAGCAAATGCTGGGTGGACAATTTCTATTTCTATATGACAACCTGCAAGCCATCGCCAGGATGTGTGCCAAGGGGTGATACAACATCAGGAATGCAAAATGAAAAAGAATATTTTTTAAAAATTTATCGTAACAGTATGTATCTAGGCAAAATAATTAAAATTGTGACCACCTTCCATCTGGCTTCTACCCTTCGACCTATCTGGTATGGATGACCCTACCAGGAGCTATTAGTCATGGCCCTCTCCCACCCTCTAGGGGTCATCAGAGTGCATAATGGCCTTTTAAGAAGTCAAGGTAATTTTCTATGGGGTGGAATATATTGCGCAAAAAATATACAATGAAATTAACTCTGCGTACAGTGCAATTAACTCCGCTAAAAAGGGGACTTCAAAATGTAATGTTGCAGTATCAGAAAGGATAAATGCTATTTTCTATATATCTTGGCCAAGTTCTGACGATATTTTTTTGTGGTGACTCGTGCGTATAACATTCAAATCTGCTCACCGGAGAGCACCGGCAGGCAGCGTTTCTGTCAGTCGCTATCAGACAAACTCGGGTGTAGTGATTTTTAGCCAGAGTAGACGATGTGAGTGGAAACAATGGGCGGAAGAAGGAAGGGATCTGTCCATCATACCCTTGATGCGTGATTTCACGCTCCAGTGAGCTTCTTTCGGGGCGAGCTGTACCCCGGTATACCCGGGGCTACCTAAACAGGGATATATTCGGGTGCGCATCCAATGCTAGCCGATGGTTGTCAAATTAAACAAGCATCAGCTACTGAGAATTTAAACAGACGCCACATTGGATGACAAGGGTGGACGTCTTTTCGGTCGAACTTCGGTCATTCAAATTTGGCCGGCTTTATATTTACTGTAGAACAACATCTGCATCTACGTAATACACGGCAAGCCACCGCGATGACGTGTGGGGGTGGTGTTAGGACACCAGCCTTTCATGTGTGAATGTTATCTTTTTATTGGTAGTAGCCTACCCGGATGGGGTTAGTTATTTTGATGACCCGCGACACTACTCACTGCTGAACTCGTAAACCCTAAGCGCCAACTATCATGAAATATTACCAATTACACAAAATATAAATATATAATTGCAAATACATGAACACATCTACATTCTTATGTGCATCATAATAGGCATTGAAGTGGTTAAACGCTCCGGAAATAAATTTTAAACTTTGGGAATTCTCAGTCGGTAGACTATATAATTTCATCTTTTTAGGAAATCATAAAAAGGAGCCAAAAGGCTCGTAAAACCCATTTTGGGAAAAAAAGTCAGCGAATAAACATCACAAATGCCGAATCACCCAGCGTGTTCATTTGCATATTTCTGTTAGCAGGGAAACACAGAGGACCGCGATGAAAAGGAAATATAGAGTATGATTATATAAGTGCAGGATAACGTGCCAGAGAAAGAGGTAAACCAGTCACGAGCAAAAGAAAATTGGACCAAAATAACACGAAGTCGAATCGAATTGGAGGGAGTATACGGGTGGGTGTAGGTTCGTACGCGTCCGTACGTGTGCGAAAAACGGGAGGTTGGGAGTCAGAAGGTATATTAAATAAGGGGGAGGAGTGAGACGTAGGGAGGGCAGAGAGGGTTTTAATCCCCAGGGGAAGGGTGAGGCAAGGAGGGACAGGGGCGAGGTTCAAGGGAAGAGGAGGGAGGGAGGAGGTCGTGAGAGAGTGCGGAGCGTGAGAGCGAAGGCGATAGCCGGGCGGGGTGGGGCGAGAGAGAGGGGGTTGTAGTTGGGTGTACCGAGAGAGGGATTCACAATTTTGGACCATGATCGATCGATTAATTGTTCAGTATTTCCGAACATTTTCTGGTGATCGGGGATGCGAAAGATCTTTGATAAGCAGCATGCCACCATATTCACTATTAATTTTCTGAAGAATATTATTTAGAACCATTTTAAAAATAGTGTATAACCTTTTCTCTTCGAGGATCCGTCCGGAAAACACGGGGATGCAATACTTCGGAGGAGGTTAGAGAGGTTATATCTCTAAGGTTACAGATATCTTGGTTTCCCATTTTAACTTCTCTCGGAAATAACACGAAATTCCATAAAAACGCAAACAACTTGCCCTCGCTAAATGGGCTCCCCTCCGGTTTCTCATCATATTTCATTTTTAATTATCATGTAGTTTAATTATGAGCTTTGGAGTCCAGTCATTTTGCTTAAATAGGAAGGTATTGTCTAAATAATTTTCCTTAAAACATAGCAGCGTGTAAATTTTAAGTTTTTGTGTAGTGCTCGGCATTTTGAATATCGGTTCGCGAGGGAGATCTTCCGTCCAATTGAATGACGCTTGAAAGTGAGAGTCGAAAAGTGGTTTAAAAATAAACACCCTTTGTCAGGACGGTGCCTCCAAAAACTCCTGCTTAGTTTACACTGTAAGAGTTCACCCTAGAAACTCAAAGAATTTTGCGATGCCACTCTCGCAGCGATTTGAAAGTGAAATCAGCAAAAATTTGTTATTAAAGATGATTTCAGTGCTTCGGCATTCTCTGCTGTGGATGGAAATGTGTCGGGGAACCTCGGTATGAGCGGTATGGTGAGGCAAAGCTTCACACAACCGGATATTAACACTCAAACATTCATGCGTCATGAGCACCGTCGATTGGCCCTCGTCTCATCCGCATCCCTATCCTCCTTGCCCGTATCCCTTCCCTCTGCCATTCAATCACTCCTTCCTTCCTCATCGCCAACTGCACGCCCCTCCTTTGCCCATCGCCACCCTACCATCCGGCTCCTCCCTCTTTCAATCCTCTCCGCGTGATCCGACCTCCGTCGCCTACCCATCTCCGCCCTCTCACACCTTTCCGCGCACTTTATTCACCCTTCTTCTAGTCTCGGCCGTTAAGAAGGCCGAGGAATCGTCCGCCACTGTACTCCACGCCCTCCCATCTGTCTACTAGGGCCCTCCAGACGGACATGATCCTATTATTCCACTCGCCTTAGCCTCCTTCTCCCTCACCCCCTCTCCTCCGTGCGCCAGGGATGAAGCAGGTGCAGGAGCTTGGCAAGTGTTTTCGGCTTAACCAGAGCCGGTTAGTTGTGTCTCCGCGGGCATCAGGGGAGTCCCGTGATTCTAGTATTTTAGCCTACGTCGTAGCCTACGATCAGGTCGAATAGTTTCTACCGGAAGAGGTGAGCTCCCGGGGATATAAGTCCATCAATGTCAATATATACCTCTTGGTATGTATGCTTGATAGCACCCTGATTGGATCGTAGTAAGTCTTCGCAAAGGGTTTAATCATTTAAAAAAAAGCAACCCATGATGCGTAATTGGAAGTGTTTTCACGTGAATAATATCGAGAATGCAGATTATAAATATATACATCCGAGGTGATTTGAATGCGTGCGTTTCCGGATGTTGCCATTCCAACCTTGATGTTTCTGCATATTTTTTTTAGCAGAATGAATGAGTGATCGAGTCATATTTTCTCTCTCAGGGTTATGATTAACGCATAAGAAACGTGTATTCTTAACTTTGAATTTCAAACAATTTCCTGTCCGCAAAATCCTATAGCATTAACATGGATGGTCCATGAATTGTAAGATCGTCAGACCCCTGAACGTTGACCATTTAAGTCTCTGATATTTGTTAAACTATCGAACATCTCCTGGATTGTTAAATTACATTCAATACTATTGCTGTGCAGATAGAATTAAGATTGAGGCTCAAATTAAATTATCTTTCGAAATATATGATTGAAGGCTAATATTAAGAAGTGGACTATTTCCGAAATTCATTTTAGAGTTAAGTGCGGTAATTGCAGTAATAATAAGCCCATAACCGTGACAGATTTGACTGCTAGATGCCGATTATATATATATATATATATATATACATATATATATATAAGATATATATATATATATATATATATATATATATATATATATATATATAAGATATATATATATATATATATATATATATATATATATATATATATATATATATATATATATATATATATATATATGAGTCATATCTTATCTTCCGAAGAAGACGGAGCTCAAGTCCGTCGAAATTATCAAGATATTATTGTGAGTGTTCTTTTTATGTGTTCTCGTGCTGTGTGTTACTGTCTAAGTTTTTTATTCAACACTTCCGTGTTACTTCGAAGAAATCATCTATATATATATCCCTCGCACTTGACAGTGAATTCCTTTCATTGTAGCGCCAGAGGAAAGAATGTCAAATCATTGGCCATTATATTTCGAAACGAAGCATCAGGTGCCAAATTTCGGCTCAAAACGGAATAGCAATCGCTGTATCCACAAAATGGTTTCTTCAATGGCGAACAATTTGTATTCAAATTCCCCTTCCGTCTTCCATCCTTCACATCCCTCGTCCATTTTCCCACAGCACCACCCCCCACCCACTCTGAAATTTGGTGTGCCTCTTTCCGTCCTTCTCCCCTATTCTTCTCTCACCCCTCTTCTTCATTTTACATCGTCTCTCCCCTCCAAGGTCCTGCCGCCAACAATTCAGCCCAAGAAGTAGAATCCTCCAGCCCTCCACCCTTTCCCCATCCTCCTCGATTTTCATTTATTTTCTCGTTACCCTCCCCGCACTTTTCTCCGGCCCGCTCTGTCTATTCCCTTGCCTTCACGCCCTCCCTCCCTCCCTTAACCTCTCCCCCAACCCATTCTCCTAAGCCTCGCATCGTCTCCCCTCCCCCACCGACTCCCGTCAGTCGTCCCATCCGCCGCAGTCCCACCCAAATGGGATAGAGGATCGAGTAATATCCAAACTGTTAATTTCGAGTTAGCTCCCTAATTGGATGCCTGCCCCCTCATTTTCCTTAAAAGGGTAAACACTAATAATGTGCTTTGATAATAGTAATTCCACGTATAAAGTGATGAGGGCGAGATATTGGCGCAAAAAAATTCCCGGGACCCCTAGATGCCGATTCGGTCTGCGGCAGGTGAATGGAACGTGACTGGTTGATGATTTTGATCTTACTCGCTCCAATCGTGTGATTGGCTTCTACTGGGAAGAAATGTGCTCCCACTGTTGTAGTCAGCTGGGATCCAACCGGAACCCTCAGCGGGGAAAGCTATTGTGCCCGCTACCTCATCATACCGATGACGCATCGTGTGTTCACGTAATCGTTTAGGAAGCACGACCGAGCCAGGAGACCCGGGGCATGTAAACAGGGTACGTGAGGCAAGTGGGTTTTCCTGTTCCATCACTTCACATGCCGGCGGACGCGAAAGGCCCTTCCCATCATGTTGACGATGTTCAAAACGAGCACCGTAACGAAAGTTGGCTTTTTTTATTGCTGGAACGTTTTTTTTTGGCGTCGGGACCCCGGAATTTTCTCCGTCAGTGGTCCAAGATTGCCTGAATACGCTCGTAGCCTCAAACTCTTTCCGGATCCGCCCCCACCATAATTCTTCCTACCTCATAATCTCTGTCTCCCAGTCCCCCGCTCACTCCCCAAGTTGCTCTTGCTCGGAGGAAATCGAAGGGGCGAAGCGCGCAACCCCCTCGATCGTCAAATTTTCCTTCGTTACCCATTTTTGGGTTCGATTAGTATCCTTCCTTTTCCCGGGTCCCTGGGAACATAACCTACACAGGTTAGTTCGCAGGAGTATCCATCCCAGCGTAATAATAACGTTACCTCGCCGCTCTTACCTGGATTCCCTGATACTTCATTATGTCAGTCGGAGAAAGGTACGCTTTCCAATTTGAAAATAATTTGACAAACATCATTTTTTGGGTTCGGTTTAATGAAAAGAAGAGCGCACACGGATCTCTTCACGTCAATCGTCTCTATGATCCGTGTGCTGAGAAATTCGATCTGTAATGTTTTTGGTAACCCTTGCCTGTTACGAATTGATTTCGTGCGCACCGAATTCGATTTTCTTTGTGAAGTCAAAATATTCTCTTTTGAATTTCCTACTCTCCTTGGAGGAATGGAACCTCGTTTGTGAAATGAGGAGATGGTCGACCTTTTGCGTACCGTAAACTTTATTTCATTAGACTCTGCGGTGCAATTTACAGAGGGGGAGTTTTTCAAGTACGTTACAGTCCCTTGTTACTGTTGTCCGATAAACTTTATTTATCTTCGAAATGTTTGCGATTCTGTGGAAAATGTGACCAGCTATGTCTAATCTATCACCTTTCATCTTTACAACCAAGCATATATTTCGAGGGGTTGGATTTCAATTGGAGAATATTGCATTTCGTTCTATGCATTAACGAAAAATTATGAATACTAAAACGAGGGAAAAGAACGGTGTGCCGAATATTTTGTTGAAAATTAATATATATCTGTTGCCCTATTTTAAAAGTTGAAACGAATGTAATGTAATTGCAGTCTGTCTCTAGAAATAAAAAGAAGTGTCTTCTTTCTTCGAATTGCTTTGGTAAAGAGTAGTAACTCTACGCCTTCCCCAACTAAGAGTGAGTTGTCTCATCAAGCTTTTCAAATCTGCTACCATGATTTCGATGTTTTGAGGCTCTGCTTTGTGAAAATTCATAATCACTGAATAAATAAACCAAGTATTTTTCACACAAAAAATTTCGTGTGGAAAAGTTTATCAGCAACCATGATTTTTGCCTAAAGTAGTTGATTTCTAAGCTTTACTTATCTTTTCCGTTATTGTCATCTCCTTACTTTTTTTTGAATATTCTTTGTATGGAGTTATCATGCTGTGTACGTTGAAACAGGATTAATTTCTTCTGATAAATCCTCCTGATAGTTTCTAAGTACAATATAGCAGCGGCTATCAGGTATGACGTCGTCACTTTATCAGTTAACCGAAGAAATAGAAGATTAATATTAGGTAATCTACCGGTTAAGGTAGGTTTTTGGATGGACACAGCTATCAAATTATCAAATAGTTATATCCATGTAGAGTAGGTTGCTGGATTGGGTTTTGTTTGGAGTTACAAAATATTTATTTAACTATCAAATGAATATTTTGTGATTCCTAATAAAACCTATTCTACATCAGGTCCCTCTTAATCTCTGTGTACTTCCTTCCTCCCTTCATCCCGTCCAACATTCCTCTCCTGTTCCTGCCCTTTCCTCGTTTGCCCAACATCCTCCCTCCCCTCTATCACCTTCCTCAACATTCCACTACCGCTCAATACGCCTTTCATCCATTTTTCCTGCCTCCGTAGGATTTCTCTCAATAAACCCCTCTCCTCACCCACAATCTCTAGTACTTCCTCATTTGTTTACCTTTCAAATAGAAGATACGCCCTCTAAAGAAATACACCTGTATTGTGCCATGGAATGAGGAAAATCGCCAATTGTTACGTCGAGAGAGCTCAAGAGCACGAAAATGTGCGGTCTCCTACACACATTTATGATACACGGTATCATAAATGTCTCTCAACGGCACGAATTAAACGTACTTACATAGAAAAAAATTTAAAAAATATATTTTGGCTAATCTCACCAAATTAGTAATAAATTCCCTTCGTGGGACCTCGTTCACCATTAAAATTTGAAGTATGTTATTCATTTATTTTACTTTTTTTCGCTAAATAATTTGCATGGTTGAGGCCATTCCACCTGCTTTTAGAACACAATGCCCCGCAAGCCGTCGCAAGGGCGTGTTGCGAGGGGTGTTTGGACACCAAATAGACTGCAACTACACGTAAAACAAACAAAAACATGCTAATTCACACCCACACAGACGAATAGTGTTTTACTATAATTGCTATGACCTCGATTTCTTACTACATATTATGATTCCTGATTGTCCGAAGATAGAACGAATATTTGTATCTCTCTATACTTCTTAGCCTATCTCCCTTATTTTATCTTTATAGTCTAGCCTACCCAAATAGTGCGGGGCCATAATAATTCCCTTTGTGTCATACTCGGGTGTGTGTCCTGGACATTCAAAAGGTCGCAAGTCTCGCTTGGTCTCTTCGCATCTCAAATGGCTCCCAGCCTAATTCCCCTTAAAGGCTTGTCACACTCATCTCTTATCGTAACAATTATATGGCGAATCTAACGGTTTTTCTCTGAATTTTATTTAATTCTTTTTTCAACGATTTCTTCCAAGGATCCCAAATACTTGCGACTTATTCCATATGGGGCCTAATTAAAGCGAAGTAGTACCTATCTTCTCAGAACAGCCATAACAAGGATAGTAATTTTAATTTTTTTTGTTTAAAGATGTCAAGTGAAAAGATATATAATATCGTAAACCCTGATGTTCAGGGAAAATCTAATGGCATTAAAAACCAGAAAGTTGCTTTAAATTTTGTGTGGATTCATTACGCTATGGATTGTTTCACCAGAGTTCACGACATTTTTATGGATAAGGGTGTTGTGAATGTACATCTTTTCACTCCTCATGTTACTCTAATTTGGCAAAGTAAGGAATTATAAAAGTTAAGATTCAAATTAGCTCGGGGGCGAGTGAATGATGAGTATTTCTAAAACTCAGGTTCGCATTCTTATTTTGAAAAAGGAGAACGCTGTGGAAGCATTTATTCTCATGTGGCGCGTGCCTTGTTGTCTTCCATGAATGGAAGATTTCCCACTTGAAGAGATGCTTGCATGTTCCCTGGCTCATTTTCAAGAGACTCTGCGTAATTCTCAACGCTTCAAGCGTAAGAAAGCCATCACTCCCTCGCTCTTCTTCATTAATGGAATTAAAAACGTCTTTTCAAAGAGATTTGGTGTTAGCTACGGCGGCGGAACTGCCGCCGCAATTATAAAATCGTTTCCGTGGAAACTGTAAATCGAAATGGTTAACGAAACCAAATCCATCTCCCACCCTTCCCTCTTTGACGTCTTTTTATCTTTCCCTCGTCATCTTCCTCCTCTTCCATCCGTTATTTTCATTTTCTCATTCCACTCCCTTCTTCGCCCCATTCCTCTGTTGCTTCATGATTCTCAATTCATGATAATAAAGAGATAATTTTTAATTGCCCCCCCCCACCCAACTCCCAGTTTTTCGCGGGTAGCTTGTTCGTTGTGCGGAATTATTTCATCCTTCCCTCGCGAGGCTGATTCACTTTCTCTACACGCTTTCATGTAAGCCCTCATGCTGCCAATATTCTCCTTTCATCCAGCTTCTAAATAAGTGCATTTGGGTTGATTAGCATTAAACTACTTAGATTTTTAAGATAGAATAATCCCGTCTAGATTTGTAGGGGAACATAGGTTCTTGGCCAACCAAATACGAAAATTTGCACGTATTTTTTTGCTTTATTCGATCATTTACCTAAACTACAAGTGGGAACATTCACCGTTTCCGATTACATAAGTCAGTCAATAAGAGACGCACATATTATTATTTGAGCAAAATGCTATGTAGTCAGTGATAGTAGTTTCAAAATCGCGAACATCTTCAAAGAAAGGTAGTCTCGTGATCTCCGAATCTGTGTTAGCAGGTAACGAATGTTAACTCTACCAATTGTTGTAATGACTGGGCTTCTACCGGCGTCGAAACGAATCACAAATATCGGTGTAAAATCAAGTTTTGCATCGGTTTTCGGAATAAGTCACGTTTTAAGGTGATTTTATTCACGTTTAAGTGTCACGTTTAGTCACATTTAAGTTTAGTCACGCTGGTATATTCTTTTTTATTTTTGTGTGCAACACTTGACAGTTGTTCCCACGACACACTTTGGAGGGGTAGTCGCTGATCATTTTCCAACTTCCAAGTGAAAATATCGTTTCTTCTTTTTTTTTAAATCAGGACGTTAAAAATACAGGTGCAATATCATTGGTAATTCACTGGAATAAAATTATAATTTAGAATCAAAATTTAAGAAAATGATAGGGACCTGAAAGCATTCAATAATTGCACTAGCCACATCGTAGCTAAACTGATGATCTCGCGTCATTTTTTTGATGATATTTTTCAAGTCACGATGCTCCGTGGGAGGTGCGATTTATTTACATGTGATTTAGTATGGCGTTATTGAGGAGTCTCAGTCCCATTCCCTCGGGGAGAATCCATTCAGATGTTGAGCAGTGTCTTTGATGTAGGTTCATCTAGTTCATCATTCCCTTGGCTTGTGTGTGTACGTTTCTGTTTAAGGACGTATCTCTGTCTCCCTCCCATTATCTCTTGCCCACCGTCTACGTCCCTCCCCTCCACCCCCTCTTTTGTTCCACAGTGCCCTCACCCCACATCTCCACCCATCAACCAACTCCGCTTATGTTTCCAAGATCCCTTGGATTTTAATCCCCACCGTTAGTGAGATTGCCTCCCTCACTCTCTCCCTCGCTCCTCTCTATTTCCTTCCCTTCACCTCAATACCCCCTTACCTCTCTCTCTCTCTCCCCATTTCGCTCCTTAAAACGTCAAGCGAAGAGGTGGATAGGGAACATGGCTGGTGCCGGAGGGAGAGGGGGGGCAGGAGGGTGGCGGCAGGGTGGGGAGCGGGAGAAGGAAGGGAAGTGGAATTGCCGCTTTGCAAGCGGCGTCGACGATATAGAGCTCTTTGAAAATCTCCCTCTCCCATGGCACTGGGAGGAAGGGAGAGAGAGAGAGTCCGCTCGTTAACTGGTTATTTGAATTCAAGGCAATTATCGGTCCATGGAAACCCTTGAAATGAACGCCGGGGAGTGGCTAAGTTGCGGGGGGGGATAGAGACGAGGTAGATAGGGGGTGGGTTGTGGGAGTGGTGGCGTATGAGTTCGGAATGGGAGGGAGGGAGAGTGAGAGATAGCGGCGCGATCTTTCGAACGACTGCCAACGTCTGCTCGACTTATGCTCTCTGTGCCTTTTTGCAATCGCAACAGCACCCTCATCCTCTTCATCCCTTCTCCATTTCCCCCAGTGACCACACAACCACTCCCCCCCCCTCACCTCATCTTTCCCTCTCCATCTCTCTCTCTTCTCCGACCCATAAACTCCGGTCCCTTCGGTGCAGACGCACGCGCAACCCCGAAAGTGCGTGGGCGGATGGTTTGGTGGGGGAGGGAAAAAAATAAAACGACCGCTCGCGACCCGGAAGCCAACGCTTTTCCTCGTGTGCAAGGGTTATTTTTTTTTCATTCCCTCGGGTGTTCGACTCCCTCACCCGTGTCATTATTCGCGCGCAATTGAATCAGCGGGGCAATCTCACGCCGCGAGATTGAAGCATCCGCAATGGGAAATTCGCGTGGACCGATTTGTCCCTCGTCTCCACTCCCTGCCCGTTGTTTTCCCCTTAGGTAATCTGGACGGTTTCAGGGTTTCACGCAGATTCGTTTCGAAATTTTCGCCGGCTGGAAAGCGATGTAAATCGCGGAATTTGAAATCTCGGAGATTATTGTGCGGTTGAAAAAAATGTGGCATTTAATTTGATTTCAGTGCGTAATAGAGAAAACCGTAGTTAGATACGTTCGCGCCTACGTAATATTATTGATTTTCTACCGTTCAATGGAGGTTTTGGATGGACACAGACTGAACAACAATATACATTTCTTGCCTCGCCTTACGAGACGAAACCAGAAACCATGCAGTGCTGCAATAAGGTATTCTTTTATTTTGCATGCATTCCATTGAACATCCTCCTATCCTATTTTTGCCTCTTCCTCACTTGCCTAGCGTTCACCCCTCAATCACAGTCTCCAATAACATGTCGCCAATTAAAATGCTCAACAGCGATATTTCCTGCCTCCTGTGGATTTCTCCATACAATCCTCTCTTCTCCCACTCCTAGCACTTCTTTTTTTCTTTAATGTCCATTCCATATGATAGTTGTGTCCATCCAAAAACCTATCTTAACCGGTAGATTACTTAATAATAATAATCGTAATATTAGTCCTGCCATATAGAGCTAAAATTAACGAAGGAGTTAGACAAGGATACAATCTCTCACCTGCATTGTTCAATATGTATCTGGAGGAGGCAATAAGAGAAGCACAAGGCATCGGATTAAACGAAATCAGGATCGAAGTAGAAGAGATTACGAAATTTTTCCATTCTACGCTTCGCCGACGATACTGCAATGATAGCAGAAAACCAGGTGGATCTTCAAAAGGTCACTAAACGTTTTTGTTTGTTGTCTCAGGCGTCACTTTGTGGAAGTTGCATAACGTATTGAAATGAAACAGTTTGCTTTGTAATTCCACAAACTTTATTTAAAAAACACGACCCTGGTTTGGACGTTGATGATGATGACGTTCAACGTCGACATCTGGGTCGTGTTTTTTTTAAATGAAGTCTGTGGAAATACAAAGTAAACTATTTCATTTCAATGTATCACTAAACGTACTGGATCAAGTTCTACAAAAATGTAACATGAACGTTAAGAGACGAAGACTAAAATCCTAGTATGCGGAAGGGAGAAGCGGATTACAGTTGTCATACTGAAAGGACAAAAAATGTCAGCCCGGCATCATCTGCCGCAGCCGTGGGCGAGAGCGAAGTTCACGGTATCATCGGCCGCAGTACTGCGATGTGGAAGGCAACGGGAAACCACCACATTATTCTTCCTAGAATACTAGTATGCAGCCTTGCCTTGCATTCAAATGCTGTAGCATGGAAAGAGTAATAGGCTGCAGTAAACCAATCCTAGGATTGAAATACCGATGATGATGATGTAGCCGTTAAACCTTGATGCCATGTTATCTAATGCTGTTTGAGAATGATAATAAGAAAAGAGAATGTTTGCTTTCCCTGAATTATGTAAGAGGTGAAATTCTTTCTAATTCTACTCTTCCAGTTCTAATATTCATCCTTGGAAAAATAAAATACATTTTCGGTTATTACTACAGTTTGCTTTAATTACTCGTATTTTTAAGAGATAATGATGATAGAAATGTTTATTTAAGGTTCAATTATTCAAAATTTTTCCTTGAATTAATATCGACCTACAATTCCTTAGATTGGTAATCTGTACACTTCAGTTTCCTAATTGATATTTCCATCAATCGTTGTGGATTTGAGCGTCTTTCGTTTTCCGTTCTCAATTTCTGTTTTTCTACTCACCGTCCCATTTACTCCCTTTATTATTCGCATTTGATTCTTCCAATCTTTTGATTTGAATGTCAAATATTCAATATTTATTTTTTCTTTCTACATACGAGTATCAGTTATTTGGTAGTTGTGTCCATAAACCTACCTTAACCGGAAGAGTACCTTATAATAATAATCCGAGTATCGTATCGTATTAGGTCAAGTACCATAGCATCTTCGGTATCTAATTGACTAAGGACCCACACAATTCCTGATTTGGATCCACGTCTCTATTTTTCACGTTGGCCTATGATATTTTTTTATTAGGTAATCTACCGCTTAAGGTAGGTTTTTGGATGAACACAACTATCAAACAAACACTTTGAAACTCCAAAAAAAACCCAATCCAGCAACCTAATCTACCTCAGGTCCCTCTTCATCTTTCCTCCCTTCATCCCGTCCAACTTCCCTACCCTGTTCCTGCCCTTTCCGCGCTTGCCCAACATTCTCCCCTTTATTACCTTCTTCATAATTCCACTACCGCTCAATTGCCTTTCATCCATTTTTCCTGCCTCCATAGGATTTCTCTCAACAAACCCCTCTTCTCACCCACCATCTCTAGTGCTTCCTCATTTGTTTTCCTTTCAGTCCATCTCACCTTCTCCATTCTTCTCCACACCCACACCTCAAAAGCCTCCAATCTACGTCTATCCTCCTGCTTCAGCGACCACGTTGCCGCACCGTACATAGCTACGCTCCATATCAAAGTTTATACAAGTCTTTTCTTAACCTCCCTACTCAACGTCCCCATCATCAACTCCCTCCTCCTTGAGAAAGCCTCCTTGCCTAGCACAATTCTTCTCCTTACGTCCCTACTACTTTGACCGTATTGGTCCAAAACACTTTCGAGATACGTAAACTGCTCTATCTGCTCTATTTTTTCCCCTCCTGTTTTAATGTTTAGCTTAGCCTTTTTCTTTCTGGAAAATCGCATAACCTTTGTTTTATTAATAGTGATCCTTATATCCCATATCTATCGCACTAAACGTCCAATTCACTCAGCAATGCTTGCAACCCCTTGGCTGACTGAGCAACTAATGCTTGGTCATCAGCAAACCTAACTGATTTTACGAATTCCCCTCTGACTTTCATTCCTACCTCCAGTTCTTCCCATGCCTCTTTAATCATTTCCTCTACATATACGTTGAACAGTACCGGTGACAATGGGCAACCCTGCCTTACACCTCTTCCTAACACTGCCCATCCGGACTCCTAAGAGTCCGGATGGGCAGTGTTAGGAAGAAAAAGGCTAAGTCCACCGGACTTAGCCTTTTTCTTTCTGGAAAATCGCATAACCGGCCTATGACATAATTTCTGAAAATTTGGAGCTGATGAAATTAATGTTCAGTTAAATATCTATCCATAGTTTTTGAAAAGGGTAGTCGTACGTGAGCAGGTAGGCCTTGTAGCTCTTTTAAAAACGCTCGCTGCACTGTGATAGGGCAAGGAAATAGAAAATGTTTGCGGATGAAGTCAATAGGATTTGAAATGAGTCAGAGAAATTTGATGGGTGAAAAGGTTTCCAAGATACATTTCCCAATATTTATAATAATTACTGTTGTATTAATTTTGTTATCCGTCATTTAATTTTCCCCACTCTTGCCTATTTTTACGCTTGGATATAAAATAATTCTCTAGACATGAAGATTTATTTTCGTATATTGTTTTAGGGAGTATCCGTCCTTAGTATACACCTCTAACCCGAGGTACATGTTCGTATTTATTTATTAAAAATGTTCATTCATTTATTTAATAATTTCGGATAAAATAACATTTCCCACGATTAAAATAAGAAAAAGTAATTTTGCTTTGGCTGTCATATTTTTTAATCTGGGTCGTCACTTTCGTTAAGGATCCTGGAAAACTTCTTTGTGCTTGGCGAACCTCCCCCTTGCGAAAGTACCCAACAAATCATTCGGGAATATCCGTGTGGGGAATGAGGGTAAAATGAAGAGGTGTATGGCGAAACGAGGGACGAATACCCGGCGATGCCGTTCCAACCATAACCTTCCCCACACCCCCTTCCATTTTGCAGTTTTTTATTTCATACGGCGACATCATGCACTTGCACCACGGGCTGAATTGCTTGCTTGATAGGGATTACGAAATTTCTCTTCGTTCGTTCATAGGACAAAGGTTCTAGGAACCCTTTGCGGTCCATGTGTCGGCTGCAAACCCATGACCTGCATTTTCGCAATTCACTCCCTTTATTGCTAATATTTGAGGCTGTTGATTTTGTGAAAAATATTGAAAAATACATCGTCGTTAAATTTTTAAAAATCGTTTCACTGAATTTCAAGAGCAACCAATGTCCGGCAAATAATTCCCTTGCACATTGGGATATAGCAGTTGTATGGGTTCTCAATGTAATATACAGCTACAAAATACTCTGCAAGCCACTTCAAGGACGTGTGGCAGAGGATTTTAGGATACCACCCGAAAAAAGAATACTTCTCCATGCAAAATAGACAAAAAATAAATTCATGTAAAACTTATTTTAAGTTATACGCATGCAAAGGCATATACAACCAATTAATATACACAAGTTCACGCACCTGCGATTGCACCAGATGCCTGCGCAGTGTATAACCTTGTCCTCGCTTTTAATTACTCTTTTTTACTATTTTTTCTGTGACTTTGGCTCTTTATATTATGTTTTCTGGTTGACTGAGGAAAAACGGAATATTTATACTTACATCGAAGTCAAGGGGCCACTGTCAGACACTTTCTTTTAATTGAACTGTGATCGGATCCATTTTGTTCTCCACTGAAATGGTTGAAAGTTTATATAATAATGATGCTTCCGGTTGTAAAGAAATTCCGTGTGGTATAACCTCATCAACTAGGCGGCATGATTAACCTCAGCTATGAGAGAAAAGAGATTTAAAAATATCTAAAGAGGCAATTTAATTTAAGATAACAGTTGTTTCGTACGGATAAGAGAGATATGCTTCTTTATTTTGAATAAGTTAGTGTTATCGGAAAAAATGTAGTGCGTCATTTTTCTTAGATATTTTAAAAGAAAAGCAATTATGCACAAATATCTTCCTTAGATCAGGTGAAAGGCGATGACATCTTTTGAAAATTTTAAAATAACCGAATAAATATGCTCATCTACATCTACTTATTACTTCGCTAGCTGCCGCAAGGGCGTGTGGCGGGGGGTGTTAGGGCACCACCCGTAATTAAGAAATAAAAAAAACACATGTAAAAAAACCCTTATAACCCTCACCCATGGAAGTACACAAACTAACAACTAACATACGCATGCACCTACAAATATACCTGATGTCTTTGCAATGTTTAATTTTGTTCCTTGCAATGTTTAATTTTGCTTTGTACTTTCTAACATCCTTTTCACTATAGGCATATCTTAAGTTGTGAAATCTCCACGGTAATGCTTGAGGTGAAGAAAATATGTATGTGTTCGGAAAATGTTTGTTTTCCACAAAAATGGACAGTGCTTAAAATTGTTTTCTTTTGATTTTTATGCGGAAATGATGTACGCCGATTATCGAGGATCTTTCGAAGACCGCCCTATAGAGTGCCAGGGGTTCGGTATTACGTCTCCGCGCGTCTCTGCGCGACAAGTTTGATTTGCGCGCTCACCATAGGAGTTGCCGCCTGCTTGGTGCTGCTTTTCTCCCACACAGAGGGCCACAAGTCACTCCCGCCCTCTTTTGTTTTCCGGTCCTCTTTCTCCCTCCGCTCCTCCCTCCCCCCCACCCTTCGCATCTCTTCACCGACCCCACACTTCTCATTCTGTTTCCCGCTGCCAATACACTCACCCACACTACCCATAACCCTCTTCCTTCCCTCATCTTTTTCCTTTCCCAGCCCCACTCCCCTCCCCCTGGCCGCCTTCTTGCCCCTGACTGCTTTCTCCTCCCCAATCCCTCTCCGCCCGTCACGCCGACAAACCCAAAGGAAAGACATTTCGGCCTCCCTTTGTGAGTGGAAAGCGGTCCATCAATCGGACGGCGCCCTCGGGAGGGGAAGAATTGGACGTCGGTCGGACGGCAGGCGGACTGGGGTGGGTCGGGGTCGAGGAGACCTTTCGTAAAAGATGTCCACTGCTGATCTTCCGTACTCCTCCTCCTCCTTTTCCACACGATAGCGATACTTTTTTCCTCAATATATATTACTGGAATACCATTTCGTAATTCTCCCTCGTCGAATATCCGCCGTCCCCCGTATCTTCACTCACTACTCACTTCTCCTACTCTCTCGCCAAATTTACAACTTTAAATTTGTCCATGTCCTGCGGAATCTGAAAATGTATCATTAATTCAACATCGATAACCCATAAGTTATGGAATGGTATTTGTGAAGGTAACACTCTTTTGAGTGTTTGGAGGTGGGAATACGTTAGATCTGCATCTACGTCGAACCATGCCAGCAAATGCCTACGGTACGTCGTAGGGGTTTTTTCCACGCCAGGCAATGTGAAAGTTAAGTTATGCTTACTTGTAAGCCAATAAACCTTACGAATAAAAAAGCGAAAATATTTCAAACGTTGGAGGTAATATTAACTTCAGTTAAATGCACTACGGTATCTAAGTGCAAAATACATGCACTTCTTGCGAGACGAGCTGCTAATAGCGAGAACAATAGTAAAATGAAGGTACGGTCAAACAATAGCAAGATTCTCTTGCCTAATTCCAAGAGGATTTTCATTTTACCAAATGATGAATTTCCGTCGTTACGCGAAGCTGATTTGTTTTCACTATCATTTGGAGCAAAACGTTACGAATGTGTGTGTGGCACTTTTTTGAATTTCTCATTAAAATGCTTAGACAATGGAAAAACGTAAACTTTTCTCAGTCTCCCTTTTTTCTTGAGGCATGGAAATCGTAATTTAGAAGTACTCTCATTTATCCTCTAGCTCAGTCATTCCACGTTCGTGCAGAACCATTTATCATTGACCAGGGTGTGTACATTAACTTCACGTTATGGGTAATTTCAGACCCTGTTTCTCTTCTTTTTTTCTCCGCTCGAATAATCTTTCGTTCTGGGTCTCCCCTCACTCCCGTTAACTATGTCCCCCACACCTCTCCTTCCCCGCTCTCTCCTCGGGCGAAAGAAATAAGCAACTCCTCAGGCTCGCCTAAGCAGGCCCGAAGATAAGAGGGCATGCCTGCCTTAAGTGCCTGCGGCTATCTGCCCCAGCAGAATATGAAATTGGAGTGGTGTTGTGATGCACGTGGTGACGGGAGAATCGAGGGAAGAGAATTCTCGGAAGAGAATTTCTGTAGGTTCATGTTTTTTTAGCGCCTTAACTTGGCGTAACAGGTGCATTACTTACAATTTAAAAACTTTTTAAAGTATCTTTTGTTTTATATTTCCCGTTATCTTTTTCCCAAGTACCTTTTTGACGGTTTTTCCTGACAACTCAGCCAATACTTAAACTTTTGATACATTACATCAACATAAATACCATACGCTCCACCGAAAAAGTGTATGGCAGGGAGTGCAAACATCAGGTGGGATGGGTAAGGGATAAGGAAGGACATGGAAGAGTATGGGAAAAGGAAAAAATATTCAATAAATAACCTCGAATAACGTGCACATCTATATTCATGCTGGAGGATGACTTAATTCAAAACAAGCGTTAATTTCAAACAATGAAATAGTCCCTCGTTATACGAAAAAGGAGGGAATAAAAAAAATGAAAATTTCAGGCCCAACACGGTGGAGATCGTTCATGATGAAAGAAGACACTTTGCTTTTCCTCATAGAATTATTTTTATTACCGCATAGGTTTCGTTACAGTGAAAGGTGTTACCTGAAGATGTTACGCTGTAACGAAACCTAGGTCGTTATATAAAAATTCTGTAGAAAAGTAGTCTTCTTTCGTCATGAAGGAATAAAAATGAACTGCAACAATTTGTACGACAACTTCCACCATAATGATAGCTCATCTTATTACACGTGCATCATTTTAATGAGTATTTCAACCCAATTGAACACAACCATGGGCAGTATTAAATGTAATTTAGTGGTGGAAATGATTAGAATTAATCAAATTTTTGAAAGGGTTTTTCATTGGTATCTTCATTAAATTTTACATGAAGAGAAAATAGTCAAAGTCACTTGTGTGTCACACTCCTTTGCTCTTGGGGTTTTGACCCAATTCATCCAGCTGTTATGCTGAAGGCCATCAGTTCGACCACATATGCAGAAAAATTCTTGCAAAGTTGATGAGAAATGCCCCAATTAAACATTATATTTTGATGTTACAATTATATAACCGATAACATAGTTCTATTGACCTCGTATTTGCGCAATCAAAACTTTAATGCAGGGACAACGTCAGTAACACATTTTATCGTAGGTATATACATTTGCAAGTATGCATTATAAAAGTATGCTTATATGTCTAATGTTTAATTTATATGTTAAATTACTGTTGTTCAAACTTCCTTCCATTTAAACTTTGTAGTTTCAGGCGTAAATTTTTCGTCGTTGCGTTTACAAAAAGTGAAAGGCATGGTAATTTTCCCATACTATTTATTTTAGTAAATTCGGCCAGTTTCACCTTAGATTTGCGTCATCGCTCAACTTTCTGAAACATGCATCTCAATATACAGGAAGCGTTATCAGGGGAGGAGGTATTTTATCATGCCTCATTAAGGCGGAAACCGTGGTATTTATTTAGATGAAGTGTGGACAAGAATGAAGAAGGCCTCTCTCACTTCTTTGAATCTCCTAACATTTCTTCAGTTCATAACAACCTCCTATAAATGGGCGTCAGGGCACGATGTTAATTAGAATGCAAACTGTCTCTCCGAATGGTAAGGCCGTCGTCTTCACTTCTCTTGAGGACCCTGCGGCGAGGCACAAGACGGGGAGGTACAAGCGGGGACACAAGCTGGTGCGAAACCCGAGGTCACCATCTGCGCTTTATCTGTATCCCCCGTCCCACCCGGCATTATCTCTTCTTTATACCCACCACTTAGGGTCTCCCCATTCCACCATTGGCGTTGGCGGCTAATGCCTAAACCCAAGCCGACCGTTGAAAGTTATCCAGCCCGGTTAGCACGTATTCTATTGTACTAACTGACAGTGTAAGGACAGGGTAAAGGCGTCACTTAGCCGTCAATTCGCTCCGTAGAAACAATCAGTTCACCCTTTCCGAGTTTTCCTGTGGATGTAATTTGTAAATGTTTACATCTGTCTACATCTACGAGGTGTCCTGCATACCACGGCTAGGGTGTGTCAGGGAGCGTTTCAGCTACAGATATGCAAGATCAGAAATTATTTCAGAGATGGTTGAAACGTTAAGTCTTCGATTCTTTTTCGTGCTATATGAAATTATGTTTTTTCCAAATTGCTAGTCACCAACAAATATGTAGAATAATTCAAATAATTGAGAAAATACTAACCATGGTTTAATGCACTACGGCATTCAAGTGTAAATCTACCGATGCGAGATGAACCGCTAGGAGCAAGGAGGACAACAAATTAAACGTTAAATGAAACAATGATTGGGCACGACACTATTTAGAAAATAAAAAGGAAAATACTTTTTCCCCTAGCGCGGTTTTCTTGCTGTATTCAAAATTCCTTATTGCTCACGGAAAAAATGACGTCTTCAATCTGTATATTCTAAATCTGATCTCTCTAATCTTACTGCCGTGATCTATCCTGTCGTGGTACTCGGAGGATAATAATATATTCTTAACAGCATCTCTAAAGAGATCTGATTACAATGCGTGCAAGAGATCAAATCCGTAAGTTAACGTTCATCTTGAGGTTTGATCTGTGATTTTGTGTCTGCTTCGATTTTGTTAATTAAATCAACTTATTTTGGCAAATGGTCCATGACAGTTAGGAATCAGTGTATTAGAACGTGTTTGCACAGAAGGCTTGTAAAAAAATTTCTGTTTCGCATGGTGAAGGTGCTAGAGTGAATACAAGAAGATAGAATGAAACAGAATCCATTACGGATACTCTCATACAGAAGTAAAAGTATTTCAAACCCCCTCGTGCGTCATGGGGTTTTCAGCAATCGGAATATACTGCTTATCATACGCGTAACATGTATTCATATGCTGGAGGTTTCAGTTTAAAACCGAGACTTCATGGCGATACTTAATATAATTAGCTTCCCTTACGGAGATGTGTATTATCTTACCCGCGGCAACAGTATCGGCTGAATGATAAAGTCATTCGTTTCTTAAGAAAAACGAAATCAATGATATTTTATGCGAAAGATTAAATTCTTTCATGGTACGTAATGACTGAAAAGAGACCCAGCATTAATTTTACCCTCTCATGAAAGTTATTGTGACAGTTGAGTTAAACATTTATAATATTTTTATCAATGAAACTTTTCATTTGTTTGAGTTTAACCCTCCGTACTTCCCGACAAGAACGATGGGATATTACATGTGTTGTGATCACCGCCGTGTGACGTATTTGTACCAGCAATGAAGTACATAACTCGTTTGATCAACAATCAGGTCCAAGTCGCAAAGAAACGTGAAAAGACCTTTCTTTGGCTGATCTCTCTCACCGTTGTAGTGTGTGTGTGTCACATCACCGAGGGCATTAAGGTCGTAGATCACGTGCCACGGCCCATCGCCCCTCGCCATCGCAAACCTTAACCCCTCTCGGGGCGAAAGAAGTTGGGAGGAAGAGGCCGCCCGGCAGATGGATATGGGCCGCCGCCGTCGTGCATCAGAGTCCGCTGGATCCTCGGAGTGCGTTTATCAGGACCATCCCTCCTCCCTTCCGAGAGGGTAGCCGAGGGTGGTGGGAAGGCCCCTCGGACGAGTGAGCCGGGCGGTAAGGAAGCAGGGGACCTTGAGCGTGAGGGTGGTCGGATATGGGCTGACGGTACGGGGAGAGTGGGGGGGGGAAGATGGTCGGGGTTGGCGGGTGGGAACAGAGGAGGAGGGTTGGGATGGTGTTTGTGGAATGGTGTTTGTGCGTGGGCGGTGTTAGTGGGATCCGGTGTGGGAGAGAAGAGAGAAAAGGCCGTGTGGGGGTTGACCCTCTGGAGAAAGAAACTCACCGATGGACGCGAGAACTCGGGGCTTTTATCTCGCGAGCAGGATCGCTCCTGTCCCTTATGACTCGCCTCTTTTGCTTGGTGAACCGTGAAAATTACACACGGAGCCGCCATCCGCCACTAAGGTTGCTCCCAACTTCATTTAAATTCCGTCCTCCCTTGATAGAAAAACCCTTGTGCCTTACTTGAGGACTGCCATTTTCCTAATGGGAAATTGTCAAAGGGCTTAAAAAATTGTAAGAATTCGTCTATACCCGTGGCGGCGGGATGTCTTCGCCTGCTAACCAAGATGTTGGGGGTTCGATTCCTTTCCAGGGGGATGTTTCTCTTCCATCTAGGGCCAGGTGGTTTATCAATTTCCTTGGAATAGTAGTAGTTTTGGGGGAGGCAACCGACAGCTGAGTTCATTTGCGCCATTAGGGATGGATCGACATCGAAATAAATACCTCGCGATCTACCTAAAAGGTGTGTGGCAGGGGGTGCAAGGACCGGGTGGGAAGGAAAAGTGATAAGGGAGGATATGGGAGATGAATGGAAAAGGGAAAAAAATTCAGGAGAAAACTATCAAATAACGTGCAAATTTGTGTACATGCTGGAGGAAGACTTCGTTCAAAACAAGGGTTAATTCACATAAAAGAGTAGTTATTTGTTATGCGAAAGAAGGAATTTTTAAGAAAAAAAATTAACCAAAACCATTTACACGACAGACCTCCTCCGTAACAAGACCGGATAGGAAAGGAGGAAGGGTGGAGAAAAACCTCGCGTCATTAATAGCCTACTCTTAACGAAAAGCGCCAAGGGGTCCTCAGCTTAACGTCCCATCCGACGGACGGCGTACTCACTTAAAGTGCTCTTCAAAAAAACACCTCAAGTTAGGGTCGGGATACCACCGAAAAAAATATGCCCTCTCTACGGGTCGAACCCGGGCCTTCTGGGTAGGTAGGTAAGCCAGTACGCTAGTCACCGAATTATCTCGATCCCCGATGTACTTACTTGGGCTATATCTTTTAAAATAATTGAAGGCATGAAACAGCTTCATCATAAATAAAGACAACATTTATTTTTGATCATGCAAGGGCATAGAGGTGTGGATATTGCGAATCATGGAGAAATAATTTTTTCCTGATTATCTGCCCACGGAAACTTTAAAATTACCTTGTTCCGGATTCCAACTACGGTACCGTGTTCCAATTACCGAGAGTGCCGGTTATCGAATTGTTTTTCTTGCGTAAGCAAACTTGTGTCCAAGGATGCGTACTTCTTTTCTTAAGATAAACGGGGTGAGGACGTTTCGGGATGAGTGTTTTTTGGCGTTGCGATTTCAAAGGAAGTATACGTATGAGATACCAGACGACCGACCCGCGCAAGTCAACCCGACGTCCTGAACCTACCTCAATGAACCTCGGGTGTTTTTCCAAAGGGAAAAAAATGTCGTATCGCACACACGTTGAATGGTTTCCGTGAACTTCGCACGTTCTGAACTGAACCTACGCTCTGATTCCGCAATTACATCAAAAGTTGAATTATACTTCACTTCCACTCTTCTGTTCAAGTGCCAAAAAAAAGACGAGGGTGAGTAGTAACGTGTTTGTCGTAGTGTAGTGAAAATGTAAAATACTGGATAAAGTGGAGGATTACATTGTAAAAGCTATTCACAGAGCGTAGGCGAACGTGTAAATCTCTTTCTTGACTCATTTTAACGGTTTCTTCAGCTTGCGAATTTCTCCTTTTCACCGGGGAAAGTGAAGACCTGAGGAATAGCAAGGCTGGAAAGCTGAAAACTAAGAGAATGGTCTCCGATTGGGACGAGAGAATGGTCCCGAGTCCCCTTTCGCACCCCGTAGAGCACGTTGACAATTGACTCCTCTCGGACGCTTACCTCTCCTTTCCTCCCTTCCGCCCCACTGCTTTCTGCCATCAGGTAGGTGCCCCTAAACCCCCTTAGAGAACCCTTCTCATTTCCCCCGGCCTTTATGAAGAGCCAATTTCACTCCCGTCCATTCGTTCCTAAGAGTTTTCCGCTTGCTGGAAATGTTTGAGCAAAACGCCTTTGCCGAAAGACCTTTTTTATGAGTGACTCCGGTCCGAAGCTTTCGTATCCTACCGCCGAAGGTCTCAATTCTCGAGGCTTTTCAAACCGTGAAGGATTAAAATAAAAGCCGTTTCGTGGATGGTTTAAAAAATTCAACTGGTTGAAGATAAATTCTTTGCTGATTGTATTGCTGCTCATCCCCGGAGATAATTTTCTTCCGTTTCGTTGTTTTTGATTCTCGTGCTAGGAATCTTGAATCTTTACTGTGGAGGTTATCGTACGTCCGAATTCTATGCTCTCAAGATCTCATGTTCACGCATGGAACCTTGGAAGCACGCGTTTTTTCCCGTAAAACATCCGAAAATTTCATTATATTCTGAGATTTATATTAGATAATTTTTTCTAACTTATTCTATAGTGAGAGTTAACTGACATTCAACTGTTAAATGATGTTTTTTTCCTTATATTTCTGTTTCGTTATCACCTAAAGGTAACAATCCTGAATTCCGAAAACTCCACGATCATATTTTTCGTGGTGATCTACCTACATATCTATCATGGGTAGATAATGAATCATGAACAACTTCCAAAATAAAAACTTTGACCGTACTAATTTATCGCATGGGGTCCAACCATCGTTGAGAGGTTTTGCTGAAACTCTGCTTGAGGAAAATGAATTAAAATGTGTGACCCATGACCCATGAATTAAAAAATGACCCATATAGCTGGAATTACCGATGTGGTATTTATCAGATGGCTTATTTTATAAACAATTTAAGTTGTTACTTCCTCATTGATTATTGATTCATCAACACTCTAGTCAAGTTCTTTCAAGCATTGTCAACAGATTGGACTCTTTTCTTCAATTTTTTTTTTAAATGCCATCCATCAAGTGTATTATATTTTTGAAACAATGTTTTTTTCATTGTTTTCAATCCTCGACTCCTTGAAAAATGATTTCGGCGGAATTAAAATTCTTTCCAAACATCCCATGGACCGCTAGTTTCCATTGTCCTCCTAAAACAGTCGTTGGCTCATCGTATCTAGCGAAACCCTAAACGTCTAGACAAATAACTTCCACCCGAGCTACCGCGGAGTGAACGTCGGGGATGGGACAAAGACGGTTTTTTTAATATTTTTAATGCGGAAAAGAAGCTCGGAGCAGATTGTTGGAGTAGCCTTCCGGCAGTTCCTCCTTCCCATCCATTTGCCTCCTCCCGTCCGCGTCCCTCCTCCCCTCCCTCTCCCACCCTCATCCACACTTCTCCCCAATCCCTCCTCACCCCCTCCCATCCAATCGCCTTTTCTTCCCGCTCCTCATTCCTCCCCCCTTTCCCCTGCCCCCCCTTTTCCTTTTCCGCTCCTTTAAGCCATTTTCCATCTCAGGAACCCCTTTCATCAAATTCCTTCGAGAGAGCGTTTCTGAAGACTGTCTGTGCGGAGGGAGCTCTCCCCCTCTTGTTCTCGAATCCCCTCTTTACCCTCTTCCTTCCCCCCTCAAGCTCCCAGCACCCTTTCCTCCACCACACCCACCCCTCACCCCCGCCTTCCCCCATGCTCCCGTCTAGCCGATCAACAACCAATCGTCTCGCCCGACACTACTCCCGTTCTATGCTCCTGCTCTCCATACAAAGGCTTCCCTAACACACACCCCCCCTCCCACCCTCACGCCTTCGTCGAGAGTGATTCTAATGTCCGCAATTCCCCCCTCCAAATTTAATCAATCAAGTTACCTATGAAGACGTTTTTGTAAACATTTTAAACCCGGAAAGGACGTAATGCCTTTTTCCCATCATCTCCTACGTCATCACCTCTGATTAACAACCCTACTTTCCATCGTTCACTCCGACTCTGACTTAAATTTGGAAAATTATTTATTCATTTGGATGAGTCAAATTTTCTCAACACAAGACATTCGAAGACATTAAATTGTTATTTCTTATTTCTTATTGTTTAGTTAACATAAATTTGTAAAATATTACGATTGAAGTGCGTGGTGATAACTAA
The DNA here is from genome assembly GCA_037158775.1 of Hetaerina titia. Taxonomy (NCBI): domain Eukaryota; kingdom Metazoa; phylum Arthropoda; class Insecta; order Odonata; family Calopterygidae; genus Hetaerina; species Hetaerina titia. The sequence goes on along the minus strand of CM073776.1, from coordinate 29,312,588 downwards.
AGGTATGTACTTTTGCTACGGGGTCTTTAAGTGTGATTTACTTGCCTACGCATAAGAGAAGAGCCGTTAGTAACAAGAAGACATGGCTGATAGAGTTGTTTAATCCATTATTCCTCCTGTCAAGCGTTAAGGGATCTTTTACTTTCATTAAGTTATTTTAAACTCTTTATTTTCCAAAATGAATTTTTGTTCTGTCGACTTACCGCTAATTTGCTCTTTTTCTTCCTTTTTCATACACGTATACCCAAGAACTTTTACCAAGGCTAAATTATGACTTTCTGGCACTACTTTCTCTGCTAGTTGGTATATAGATTTGCACATATTTCCATGGATTTTTAGTGAGCGTTTCTTTCCCTTTTCCTAACCCTCTAATGATCTTCTCTCTCCTTTATCCCTTACTCATCTCACCTGGTGCTTGAAACCCCTGTCATACACCTTAAAGTAAGTTGATAGCTGAGTATTTCTGTCGGTGTAGGGGAAACTGATGACGTTAAGGCTGCTCCAGCGTTGATTCATTTGGTCGGACAATGTCTTAGCTGGCGTCGCGGTCAGAATCTTAGGAACCGAAGATCGGCATCATACTTTGTCATACGTTGCATGTCACTGATTGAATTTAAAATGCAATTTTCCAATGTTTCACGTTCCTGTCATTGTTTCTTTAAAATCTTGACTTGGGCTCCCCATTTTACAGTTTGTATGCCTTTTTTGTGTTTCGTCAGTGTTGATGTTATTTACCTTTAGAAATATAAATTGACATAATTTTTTGTGTGGTTGGCATAATTACTTTTAATATCGTTGTTCCTCTTCTATTTTCCACACATTCCCTATCGCTCCCGCGTCTTTATGTCGCACCGTGTTGGTCCCGTAAAGGTTTTGAAAAATGAATCAATACGGGCAGTATCTGTCTGAGTCTGAACCCTCTAGTACTTAAGTTAATGACTTCATAGGTATTTTAGATGTTTATTGTACAAAATCAGGGACAAAAGTTGAGTCCCTTGAAGTTTAATAACTAAAGGTTAAAATTTATCGATGAGGTACAAAATAGGTTAATCTTGTTTGTTTTTTTTTTGTCTTCGCGAAATGTAATAATTTTTTGAAACTGACGGAAACAGTGCAAAGTTTCGAAGTTATGTTTTGATATTTTCTTTTTTTTTATTTCATACATTTAGTTTTGAACATTTTCAATGTTTTTCAATGGAAAAAAAGGAGAGACTGGTCAGTGTACTGACAACCGAGTGTAGGTTTCGCGTTGTTTTCGCCGACTAGCTCCTAGGGTTCTCCTATTTTTCGTCTAGGAAATTTGAGAATCATATAGTTGAGGTTGAAGTCGATGTAATTGTAACATGAAATTCAGGTATATTTTCCTAAATACGGCTAATACTATCCCTTCATTCCCATCCATTGTACGCAGGTACCCGAAATTTTCACTGTGCTTTTCGTTTCGCAGCAAAAACCATACGCTCAATCCGTTATTGTTCGAACTTCTTTCACGTAATATATCTTTCATCCTGCCCCACTTCTGCCGTCCCCAAAAGGAGTAAAAGGGCGCTCGCTACTCGGCTACCCCACCGCAACTCGACCCCTTTCCACGCTTCCCCCTCCCAATCCTCTTGCGGGATCCCCTCCTCCTTCCCTCCACTCTCCCTCCTCCTTCCCTCTACTCTCCCTCCTCCGTCCCTCCCCACTTCCTCCTTCGGATGCTATCTCCAAGCTCTCCCCCTTCAGTCGTCTCCGCACTGCCTTTTCCCGGGATGCAGCATTTCGAATTCACTCACGTTTTCCCTCCCTGTCTGCCATAAAAGAAATCTCATCTTCCTTATCCTTCCTACTGCTTCTCATGAAGGCGGAAGGGCGTTGTAGATGGCTGGCTGGCTTTGAAAACTATGGTTCCCTGCTGTAAGAGGGATGCATTATAGCTGGCGAAGTAACCACGGTTTCATCGGTTTTGTGGTGGCACCATATATATATATATATATATATATATATATATATATATATATATATATATATATACACACACACACACACACTCACACATAATATTCCGACCTCTCCGAAGATGAACACCGAGCAAACCTATTCGCATATCCAAAATGGGCTGCCCATGTGGGGTTCTGCTTCAGGAGAAGAGAAAGGATCTAGTTTGACAGCATGAGCACCATTATACTACTTGGTCATCATCTAATTTTCATATTAGTCTTACTGATGATTGACTGAATTTTCAAAAAAATATTTCTTCTCCATGGTCTTTCGTAGCACGCATGATAGTTAGGTTCAAAGTTCCTTTCCGCTGCAGCAGACAAGAGTATTACCAGTAATCGTTTCACTCAATAGTTAATCCTACTATACAGGTACATACACAATATACCCCAAGCCTCCGTAAGGGTGTGTGGCGGGGTTTGCTAGGGCACCAAGTACTCAAGCATAAAAAATGAACTTCTGTATAAATATCTATATTTGCGTATAAAAAACACGCATATTATACGTGCCTATCAAAAGACGTGGCAGAATGGGCATTTTTTGTTTAATCATTAAATTTTGTTTTTTAAATGAAAAATACTGATTTGGTTTTGTTTTTGTTTGTTGTGGGACTTTTGTTTAAACAGCGAAGATTTACCTGATGCAAATTTTACATCGGTTTCTTTCCGAGAAACGGAATTCTCAATTGACGGGCGTTATCAACTATAAATATGAGTTTGGCCCGAGACAAAATTGAATATCTTCCGTTCAGGAGTTTCCTTCGGGTAAGTGTATCTGCTTCGGAAGAGTAGCAAGATGTGCTAGTTGACCAAGTGGTGTTTGGACGCACAGTTACCGTACGTTCTTTCGGCAGTTGTGGGATGTTTGTTTTTCCTCAGCGTGCTCATTGACAGGGTGTGCGGTCAATTAGAGTAAATTATTGCTGGTATTCCTGTAAGGAAACATTTGATAGTGATGGGGAATTGGAAAGCGACGATAGGTGAAGGAAAATATGGTGATTAGGTTGGGGACTACGATTTTGGAGCAAGAAATGACCAGGTAAATGAAAGGGTAATGTCATATTCAAAAAAATAAAATATGCTCGACGGTTTAGTAAATAGAATGTAAAAGCATCTACCGGAATGATAAGAAAGGAGTGTAAGGGTGTAGAGGAAATCATGAATGAGGAAAGGGAGCTCGGTAAAATAGTAGAAGAACGAGAACGTATCATAAAAGTGATACCTGAAACGGTAAACGGATCTATAGGAAAAGAAAATTGGAAAGGGACAAAAAAACCATGGATTATACACGAGGTGATTGGAAAGATAGAAAGAAATGAATGAATGTAAACCCAGAGTTTGGTAGAAGGAGGTATAAAGAGTTTGCAAATTAACTGAAATGGGAAATTATGTAATAGGACGAAGGAAATGTGGTGGAAGACGCAGTGCGAGGATATGGAATGTTTAAAAAGGAAGAGTGAAATTGATGTGCTCTGTACGGGAAGATGAAAGGTGAAGGGTAAATTGAGAAGTGAAAATTAATTTTTAAAATCTAAGATAAATCAGGAAAATTATCAATGAAACCAGGAAATTTTCAAGGGAGATGAAATTAATATTTTGACGAACGATGTGGTAAAGGCGTTAGGCCAACAAGCTTAGGCATATAAAGAGAGTATGACGCATATGAGGATAGCTTATATCCCGGCATATTTGAAGGCGAGATGGGAGGAGAATGGGGAGAAACGAGAAAGGGAATGGAAATGGGAAATGAGATCAAAGAAGAACGTAGGGGAAGATGACATTCCCGCTACACTACTTAGGGGTTTAGGAAAACCTGATGGGAAAAGTTTTGAATAATTGATCGTAGCACTTTTCCACTTGATGGAATTTATTTTACGACCGGGTTTCTATGTATTACATCATCATCATCAGGTCTTTTAATTATTCATTATGTTCGACTTCCACCACATCACGCCTGAAGCTACTCAATTTGGAAAAAGTTTTATTGGAATAATTCGTAGCATTTATTTTGCTGAAAGGCTTCCTTGGAAAAGTGTTGGGTCTTATTCCAAAAAAGGGAAAAGCAGTCATACCTGTATGTGAGGACTGCAGAATAAAAAAAAGTTTGATTTCTCACGTAGCTTAAGTGGTCCTTAGTGGGAGAAATGGGAGGCAGGAAAGATGGTTACAGAGCATTTTGATCGGAAATTGGATATCCAAGACTGTGATAGAGTTTTATTTCCCTGAAACGTAGTACTTTATCCTTTTTCCACAAATATTTTACTTTTAGGATCGAAAAAGTGAAATGGATTAGAAAGGAATACCAACGGGAAAGTACTAGGTATGGTGGGGGAGAAGAAGGCATTGTTGGGAAAAGTCGAACGTGCGGCACCCAAGGATGGGGTAGGAATAGGATAGGGATGCTGGACGGAATGAAGGGAGGAAGGGAGTAATCGGAGATGAAGAGAGGCTTATTTTAATGTCGAATGTCACGTTGCGCTTTTGAGAGGAGAGGTAATTAAATTTATTGTTAATTTAGGCCATCTGTCTAAATCGCAAGCACAGGGTTGGCTGGCACAGATCGTGAAAGCCTGTGATCCAATGATTTCTATTTGTGTATGAATTACCGGGAAATATGGGAAACACCAATTGAAAAATAATATTTGCTTTTGTCTTCCTCTTCAACAGGATTCAGTTGCGAACGTGTCCGTTGTTTTATAAGGAAAAGAAGATGTTGCAATTATTCAGGAAACAGGAAAGCTAAATTATTGCCTGTTCCCTAAGTTACTTGTTAATGAATTTTTGGCATAATTACTTGAGCCAATTTGGTCAAATAATCTTAGGATTCTCATGCAGCAAATGGGAAAAGTATGCGTAAGTTTTTTTGTAGATTATTTTGAGGAGATATTTCTTGGAACCAATCATTGCGCTTCAGAGTTAAATTTAAAGAAAATTCATGAAAAGAAAATAATATTTTTCTCTGCAAAACCAGGAACAGTCGGGAAGAATTGCAGTCAGAAGTTAGTGGAAACCTTGAGCTACCAGCGAGCCACAACCGTTGGCCTCTTTCCCCATAGAGGCCACGCAAACATTTCCACAGAATCGTCCGCGTTTTCCCGCACGCGAGGCATTAAATATTCTCTTCTCCCATTCATATCCATCCCGTCTCCCGAGCTTCTCGACTCCGCTCCATGCAGCTTTCCATCCACGCCTTCCCAATCCCTGCCTCTATCCTCCCCCTCCCTTTTTCTTCTATCTCTTCCCCTTCACCCCCCACGCAGAAAGAAATGTTCCCTTCCCTTTTGCTCCGCCGCCTTTTCCTTCTCTCCCCCGTCCCATTCCTTCGTTTACGTTTTATTGACATCGGACGTAACAAGGTTTCTTCTCTCCCCCGGGGGTATTCATTCATGCGGCCTCTCTCATCATGATGGAGGCGTCATTCTCCTCTCCGCCGAATGAGAATGTGTCGGCTCTCCTACATTCGGCTATCCCAGGTCGACCCAAAAACATACACGAACGAAATATTTTTTCGACTTTCACGTACGTGGAATATTTCTCAATCCCACCCCCCTGACGCCAACCTTTTTAATTCCGTTGAACTTGCGTCTTGAATCGATATTTCCTTAGAATCCGATTGGCATATCGTCGGGTGGGATTTATTCAACCATTTAATCAACACATGTTTTGTGTTGAATCCGTGAATTTTCGAACCCTTGTAGTGAAACTTGTCTTCCTTGCCGTGGCACGTCTTTTACGTGAAAGAGCACATATTTATTTTTCACCTTGTACAACTTATGTTTTACCTCTCTTATGTATTTAACGTCATCGATCTGGTGCGGTAGTGAATCTGTTGCCGAACGGGAGTCCTTTTCGAGTTTAATTTGGGAGATCTTCCCAGAGCCTTTTTTCTGTTTTGATTATTTATTTTTTCTATTTATATTTGCCCAACTATTTATAGTTTGGTCTCGAATTAAATCTGGTCTCCAGTATCTAATACAAATTTCTCCCAGAAATTAAAATAACGGGCCGTTTCCCTCGAAATGAGGGAATCAATCCATTACTCACAGGCAGTAGGTTATTCTCGTTTACGGCTGGTGACCTAACACCCCCCTCCACACACCCTTGCGGCGGCTTGCGGGGTACTTATGTAGATGTAAGTGTAGTACTTGCATGTCTAGTCAGATTTAGTCTCAATAGCTGGTTGAGCTGTTTAAATATCTACATCTACATAGTACCCGCGTACTCTTCTACATAGTACTCCGCGTCCCTCTTTGCCAAACACCTGAGAGATTGTGGCCACAGCAGCGATGTCACCCCCGAAATTCTGCACTTTGAGAAGAAAGGCCACCGTCTCGATGCGCTGGATACATTAGAAATCCTTCAACCCACGAATTACGGGGAAGATGTTTTGACCAACGATTTTTTTTACCCTTCACGTTCCCCGTTATGATTTTTTCCCTCACTCCCTGCCAACTAACCTGAAACCAAGTAAAGCTTTTTCAACAATGTAACGACTCCTCCCAGCTCGCTACTGAGTCACCTGGCTAGTTACAAAGTGCCGTTCTCCCCGTTCACAATAATCATTCCCCTAATCCTCTGCCAACTAATCCGACGTCAGGTGGCCTTTTTGCAACATTGTATTGACCCCCTGAGCCTGCCATTATCGCCATTGTATTGAGCCTACTTATTATCTAATTGGTTTTTATCTTATCTAATTATCTAATTATTTCTAATTTGTCAATATTTGTAAATATATAATATTTGTATATATATATATAATATAATATAATATTTGTATATTTATAATTTGTCAGTTGCCTGGTATCCGTCAAGTAGTACACTGTTATATTTCGTGAGGGACGGTCCTGAAATTAGTGACTCTAGCGATTCAAAGTTGGGGTGTGCTGTGGGTCTCGAAAGACTAAATTATCACATTACAGCTGCATGAAGATGTGTGAAAACGCCAACATCAACACGCAGAGTAGAGCAGATTATTTAGCGCAGCTTTTAAAAGATAAACAGCAACTTGTTGCGTTTCCTAATGTTTTCATCCACGTTGAAAGGCTCCTCGATGAAGAGGTCGGAAAGGTCCGCAGCAGTCTCTTTCAAATAAATGGTACGAAAAAAGAGCCTTTGGTCTTACCAGAGGCTGAAGGGCCCAACACTACACTCTCAGAGAAAGTCTACGTTCCTGTCAAAGAGCACCCAGATTTCAATTTTGTTGGGAGAATACTTGGTCCCCGGGGAATGACAGCAAAACAGCTGGAGCAGGAAACTGGCTGCAAGATCATGGTCCGTGGAAAGGGATCAATGAGGGATAAGAAGAAGGAGGAGCAGAATCGTGGTAAGACAAATTGGGAGCACCTGAACGATGAACTTCATGTTTTGATAACTGTAGAGGACACAGAAAACAGAGCAAAAGTAAAGCTTCAGGGAGCAGTGGAAGAAGTGAAGAAGCTGTTGGTTCCCGTGCAGGCAGATGGGAAGGACGAGCTTAAGAAGAGGCAGTTGATGGAGCTCGCCATCATCAATGGCACATACCGAGATTCATCTGCCAAAGCAATTGCTGGAGCAGTGAGCGATGACGACTGGAGGCGGTTGGCGCTGGTGGCTGCGGCAGCTGAGACACAGTGCCTGCTGGGCGGCCCTGGTGGGGGTGGAGGTGGTGGAGCTATTCCGGGCATGGGCCCGCCCATGAGGCCCCCCACGGCCCCCTTGGAAGCCCCCCTGATCCTCTCCCCACGCATCCCAGTGCCCACCTCCTCCGCCACGATGCTCAATGGCTCTGGGCCCCCGCACCCCCTACCACCACCTCCTCTCCTTTCGGCAGCGGATGCTGCTGCGGCGGCTGCAGGTCTCATCTACACCCCTTACCCCACGGCAGCCGATTACGCCAACTACTCAGCATTGGCATCACCCCTGTTGGCAGAGTATGCTTCGGCTGCGGCCGCTGACCACCATGCTGGTGGGTTGTTTGCACGCTGACCTTTCCTCCCTCTTTGTCCGTTACCTCATGAAATGCTTGGCCCGTTAATATGTCTGGACCCATTAGAATTCAGTCCTGTTGTGATGGAAGGGGGGGTCAGCGTGCCTCGATGCTTTCGGCTGTGCTCCACTCGCCTGGCTAGCCCTTAGTGGTGTTTCTCGTGTGAGACACGGCAGTGAGGAGGTGTGAAGGATGATTGTTTATAGTGCAATGCTCTCCTCTTGGATGTTTTAATTAGTGTCTGCATGTTTCCCATAGGCGGTCTGAGGCCATCTTCCGTGCTGGTCTTGGTCTCGATGGCTTTCTTGCAAGTGCCATGTGAGGTGGGAATGACAGACCCATATAAATTCAGGTGTTGCATTTATTGTTTGATCAGTGCTGAAATTCCCATTCGATTGGTTAAATTATATTTTGAGTGGTTAATGCAAAGGATGCAGTCATGTGGCTGTCAGAAGAGGATCTTTATTCAGACATGCCAACTCTCCCGATTTAAGCGGGAGACTCCCGATTTTTCCTTCTTACGTTCTTGATGAACTGTTCAAATTGTGTACTTAGCTTAACATGTTAATAAAGTGTGACATTCATTAAAAATTGGCAAAGTGTCATAAAGGAATTAAGGTGCCATGCAAATATTGTGGTAATTAAAAGTGATTACTTCGTGATACACTTCTAAAAATCTCCCGATTTTTCATTTTTGAAAGTTGGCATGTCCTCCCGATTTTTCATTTTTGAAAGTTGGCATGTCTGTTTATTAAAAAAGAAGTTAGAAATGATATGCTCGTGGAGTTGCTGCCCCTCTTTGATTATGCAGCAATGCATACTGAGTGGGTGATGTGATTATGTGATGAGGTGTCATGTGATTATTTATCGTATGTTATAATTATTTCTTTTCATGGCTAAGCCATTTGAACTCTTTTAAAAGGATTTCAATATGTGCCTGATTATAGTGTTGCTTCTTAAGAAGATTATGCTAACGGCACCCCAAAAATCAATTGTAAAATTTGTCTTTCTTGTAGGAATGTATTTATCATACCGTATTTTGATATATTTATACAAATTTTTTTAAAGTTTGCATTTATCATTCTATTTTTAAATCAATTGAATGTCATAATTTTTTTATTGATGAAGTACTGTTTTGATGTATATTTCATCTTAGCATTCGTTTATGCGTAGGAAATTATATTTATCTGTTCTGCATGCAGTTTACTGTTAGTATGTTAGGTTACGTACTTGAATGCATAGGATGTGATTTGTGTGAGAGTTTGAGTTTCCATTTAAAAAGTTGCAAATGGTGGAGGACATTAGAGGCCAGAGATGTGGATTAAAATAGAATTTGGTTTTTGGCTTTAATGGACCTTCATGGCCTCGATAAGATTTTTTGGATGCATTGCTGTTGTGTTGTGCAGTGAGTTGTAGATGAGCAGTTGAGATCAAATGAGAATTCGTAAGGTTTTATTTTGATGACGTGAGATACGACTTCAATATTTTAAGGAAACTCATAATATTTCCTGTATTGTAATAATTGTGTAGGTATAACTAAGCTGCTTTGGGAGATGTATGCAGACTGTTCAACATACTGTAAAACCTCTATTTAGTTAAACCTAGTGGGTGTGAAATTCGTAAGTCGAAGTGTATAAAGTGTTTTTCTGATATTATTTCATGGTACTACAGATATTGAGTTCAATTGTAAAAGTTGAAGTTAAAAATGATGAGTTATATTCCAGTTACCAGTTAACCAGGGTTATATAAAAACATTATATTTACATGCAAAATATGTCCAAAGGGAGATGAAACTTTTCAAATTGATGATTGTTATCGTACCTAGTTTTTCAATAACTGTTGGGAAATTTGCTACCTTGTCTCATTGTGGTGCTTTTGAGAATGGAAATTACTTATATTTTTTGTGTGAAAAGTTGCCAAAATCATTATCTAAGGGTAATTTGAGAAATATTTGTGTGCAAGGAAAATAGTCTTGATTGAAAAAATTCTGTCGACAGACGAATTGAATCATTTTCATACTGTGTGAGACAAAATGGATACCAGCAAACATTTTTGAGCCAGTATCTATCACATTTGAAAAATAAAAGTGTAAAACAAAATTAAAATGTATTTAGTTTTCATGATGTCACCCCCCTGCCACACACCTTTTTGGTGGCTCGCAGGCAATTTATGTAGATGTAGAATATTACCAATCCTCCTTCTCTGCCTCAAACCATAGACGTTTAGCCCCCCCCCTCTTCCTAGCTCAACCAATCCTTTCTTTCCTACCTTCTCTTCCCCTCCGCCCAGAGATATGTAGTATATATACTGTGCTTGACTTGTATTTTTACCTGATTATGTTACATTGTAACGAAACCTGAGTCGTGAGAATAAAAATGTTATGTGGAAAAGCAAAGTTGTTCAATTGAAAAACGTCAATATGAAGATTTTCCACCAAGTTACGCCAGAAACGGTTTTATTTACACAGTACCCCTCAAGCCACCACAGGGGCAGGTGGCGGGGGGTGTTAGGTCACCAATCATACATGCACAATATCAATGAATATATGAATTATATGCACAGTAAGAAACGAGAGTCCTTCGTAATTGCTATCTAATCCATCAGCCGATCAGCTGACTTTAAAATAATGACATAGATTTATCATAATTCACCTGAACCTTTACCATTCAATTTTCATGATTCTTGATTGGTACCTACCAAAAATGATATTTTCCTTTCTTACATCTTACTGTCACTCTCTTTCGAAATGTATGGGTCTTGTAGTGTCATACTCTGAGGACTGCCACAATGCTGGAGGTGGAAGGTCACAGGACATCAGCCGTGATCTATGTTACTATGGGAGCGTTAGTATTTATGAACGTAGAGAGAAAAATAGCAGAAGGCAAGGCAGTCATGAAATTGAGAAATGGATAGCTGGAGGAATCGGAAACATCTTGTTATTTTGGAAGAATCATTAGCGATGGAAGAGGCAAGAAATAGTAGAATAGCCCGGCCAAAGAAGGCCTCCTTTAAGAAGAATATTCTTCCAAGGACCTGCTGTCCATGCCTGGGAAGAAGGAAGCGCATCATTAAAAGATGTATGCGGAGTGGGCTTTTATATTTCATTGAGGCATGGAAGGACGACAACAACTGCAGAAGAGAAAAGATCGAAAGCTACCGAAATATGAAGATACGGGAGAATGATAAAGAGCAGATGAACGGATCCAATAATTAACGAAGAGTTTCTGGGAGGTTGGGATGGTGCGGTGGGTGACGTACAGGCTACCCAACGAGAGGGCCCGAGTTCAAATCCTGGAGACAACAAATATTTTTAGTGGTATCCCGATCCCTAGTTGAGGTGCTTTGTGGAGAGGACTGAGTGAGTACGACGTCCGTCGGATGGGACGTTAAACTGCGGACCCCCTTGGCGCCTTTCGACGAGAGCAGGATAATGCCGACGCCGGATCTCTCTACACCCATCCATTCCTAATGACGCAAATGACTTAAGCTGTCGGTCGCCTTCCATAACAACTATTACTACGAAAAGGTTCTGCGGAAAGTCCAGAAGAAAGAAGACTGAAGAAAGTTCTTAACAGAAGAAGGGATAACTTCGTTGTACACGTTACGAGACACGATGATCTGATGAACACAATCGTGGAGAAAGTAAAGAGGAAGACTCCTGACGAGAAACAAGTAATGACAGATGTCAAAAATAAGTTTTCTATAAATGAAGTCACTCGATTGGAGAATTGTATGGAGAACTGCGTCAAGCCTAGGATTAATTACAATGGTTAATGATAAATGTATTTCGTCAGATGTCCCACTACGAAGGAAAGTATTACAAGTGTTTACATTGACGAAATTACCCATGATGCTAGCAAGTTCAAGGCGTTGCAAAATTGGGGTTAATTATACCACTGTACTTTATGGACACTTAAGTTCATACTACCATATGAATTTCGTGTGTCGTATGTTTGTTGAATTTATGCTCGTGGAGGCCCTTCGCAGATTATGTCATCCGCACAACTATCAGACCTCGGGGAAAATGACCACAAGGAAGAAGAAGTAAAACACTACCGCGCTCTTGCATCATTCCGTGCCGAACGAAACGGAGGGACCACACCTTGAAACGTCCTTACGAACGGTTCTTCGTTTCCTCGGAACGCCTCGAAAAAAAAAGATGTGTGATTCATCATGAAACACTTCATTGAATCAAGAGGGCCCTGGATTTTGTTTGCTTTAGGAGTAAGCGTTCGTTTGTCTTCCGCTCCATCAACCTTGACTTATTCCAGGGCCTTCTAGGGCGCCTTTCCCCCCACCCCATTGTATGTCCTCTAGGTAGTTGTCTACTCAACATCTGTGCTCCTTGGAGAACGTACCCGTGAACGCGTGGCAGGAATAGATAGCTCACCGACATTTAATTGTTAAATTTTGGGCTCACAGAATAAATTTAAACAGGAAAATAGCAGCAGATTTTACAATTACCATCCTTGATATGTTTAGACCTTGGGTTTGTTTCAATCGCAAAGGTCCGCAGGAAAGAACTAGCTTGTAAACATTCAAATCCATTGCTGCTGGAATATTTTTTTATCCGGTTGGTATTCTCTGCCAATTTATTGCGAGCTTTTAATAATTCTCTTGGTGTTAGAAGCGACTCGTGAGTCGCGTACCATCATTCAGTCCTATTCCGGCCATGTCTCATGTGTACCGGTTGTCTTCACATCTTAGTTTTTCCTCCATTCTAATCCCCTTTCTTCTCGCAAGAGTTTTTCACAGTTTCTCTAGCGTACCTTCGATTGAGTTTATCCAACTTCTTACTTAATGCTTTCCTCGTTGAGTCACAGGAAAATCCCGCGAATGCCAAATGTGGCGTAATTAATAGGAATAACATCTCTTATTAATCACCTCACCTTAACACCTCTTACATGCATATAACCCGTTTCATGAAACCAAGTTACCTTGAAGTTGAGGCACTCCTTGCTAGTTGGTCTCGTGGGAATTTGTTCATTTAACCTTTACCTTAGTGTCGGTTCTGCATATAATAGTGTTTATATTACTAATAAGGATATTAACTGCGTGTGGAAATGATTTAATCGCTGATCGATTTACTATATGTGCCATTTTTTTCTATCGGAATAAAAAACTCATTTTATCCCGGTACAGCTAGGGAAAATAAATTTGGCCTTTTTATGTACGTCGGTATATCATGCTGTGTTCAGAATGAGCTAAACATTGGACGAGGATTTTTTGAATTTTGCCCAAAAAATGGCATTTGTCTCAATCATGTCGTCCTTAATATTGTCTTTCCTCTTTTTCTCTATTCTTTCCCCGTCCCCTTATCTTCCCTCACTCACTTTTCGCACAGGCATGCTAAACGCAACAACTTTCAATAATCCATTTTCGATGAGAGCAATAAATCTTTTCTCTTTGATCCCCATCCCAATTCCCAGTTCTCGCTCTTCGACCTCCCCCCACCCTCCCCCCACCCTCCCCCCACCCTCCCCCCACCCTCCCCCCACCCTCCCCCCACCCTCCCCCACGCACCCTCGATTCCTTTCCCGGTCGTGTCTTTACTTCCTTGATCCATTTGCAATTTTCTTCTTCTCTATCCACCCCTCCTCGCCTTCTCTCCGAAAAAGATCTTTCAAATAAGTCGCCCCTTCCTCTCGAATCCTCCACCGTCCCCCACCCCCCTCATCCCCTTCTCGCCCCGCTCTCCTCCTTCCACTCTACTTCTATTTCGCCTCCCTTCACTCCGTCGGTCATTAGTCTTATTTCCCAAAGGTGTATCTCTCTCTCTTCCTCGCTCACTCGCCCTGCCCCCACCCGTCCGAGCAGGCTCCTTTATTTTCCACACTTTAATTAAGGAGTTAATTTCTTATTAATTCCGATCTCTTGCCTTGTTCGCGAAAATATAGAAACACACAAAAGGAGAGTCCATATCTCGAGGGTTGTTCGAGAAGAAAGAACCGAAAACATTCTTTGCTTTCTCTTCTCTGCCACGACTGCACTTTGGTTTCTCCCTCCACCTTGACATCCTTTCACTCGTGATACACCCTTGGGCTCCGTTCCGTCTTTGCCAAAAATTTTCCGTTGTGCCTTAATGGGATTTCTCTGGTTCCGAGATTTCCGTTTTTAAACGAGCCTCTTTAAAAAAAAAAATGAAAAGTACTGGTGATGTCTCTACACCCGCTACAAGTTGACATTTTTTGATGGACTGCTGGGTATTTGTGCAGAGACACTTTTTGGGCGCAACTTTGAGATGCTCATGAATTTTGTTAAATTGTCATTAGGTTTCAATCATTTGAATCAGTTGAGGTGATATGCAATCGAAAATTATCATGTAGTAGTAGCAGCCTGGTTTCGTTCTTTCGGTTGTAATTTCGTTTTAAGTTATTTTTTTATATCTCCCACAGTTTTGTGTTTCGCAATCTCTCCCGCGTTGTTTCTTCTGTGCTCGTTCCTTACTTGATGTGACCGTTAATCTTTAGTAGCTCTACGTGTAATTATGGCTGTAGTTCTTACTTGGGCCTAGAAATTATTATTTTGACCAGAGCAGTGTCGTCGTATTCTAATCGTTTATTTTCTTCTTTTCAGGTAAGAATCAAATGCAAGTTCCTTCGGATTTTGGAAGTGCGCTTAAAGTTTTAAGGTAAGCGTCGGATTGTAGAGGATAAAAATTTGCTGTAAAATCGCGAATGTTACATTTTAACTGTAGCGGACTTCGTACCTTTTCTGTCTCCGCGGTGCGTTGGTTGTTCTCACTGGGTGATGACAAAACAAAAACGCAATGTTCGTAGGTGTTAATCGTCAAGGGCAATCGACAGTGGGAAGGAAGTGAAGGTGGAGGAAAACCTCACAGGTTCCCTGTGTCCATGTGATGTAATAAATGGGTTCCAAATGGCTTTGCGTCGGGCATTGGCGAATATCTACTTCACCCCTAATGCAATTCCTCAATATGTTTCATTCGCATCGAATCTCCTGTCGATCATCCTTGGGTACATGTGCAAGCAGATGGAGGCGCACGCAAATACGGCCTCAGCGGTGCGGCGGTGGGCGCCAAAGATACAAAGACTCCCGGGCGCCTGCAAGTTGGCACCAGAAAAGAAGGAAAAAATTAGATAGCCTGTATTTTTGCTTATATAGTTATGTTCGGAGATTTTTTGGCAGTCTACAGTTTATGAGGTAGGTTTTGAATGGACACAAACGAGCAACCGCTATATTTCTAAGCTTCACCTAACTAGACTACCAAACATTTCCTTCGCTACAATAAACTTGCTTTCGATCAGTCCAACAAACCCATTTTTTCCACAAAACTCTGTGCCTCCACATTCCTTACTTCTTTAGGATTTCTCCGTACGACTCTCTTCCTCTCCTACCCTGCCGCCAAGTGATTAACTTGAATTACGGATTGGTCATGAAAATTTTAATTGTCGGCGCTCAAGCCGAGGTAGAATTTTGTGTGAAAGGGAGACACGGTTCTGACCTCGACAGTAGGGGTATATGTTCACGGGCCACCCTGGTTTCGGAGGCCCGTTGAAGAAACGACTCGTCAAGAAATCTAATTTAATCACGAAAGACGCATGTGATGTCCGCTTTGGATGGATCTGTGCCCTGTCAAAGTTCTCCAGGTTAGAAGGTTCGCAAACCAAGAGTCTCCCCACCGCCACATGGGGTATGTTCCCATGCATTGGTGGGGTAGCCTTAAGGGTAAAGAGTACCCGAGATGGACAAGACATCTTTTCATGTTTCCATTCCCTTTCTTAAGTAAACATTCGTCTTTCTCTCTCTCTCTTAATTTTCGCAACCCTCCTAAGGCTTACTTCCCCAAGTCCTTCCTCCCCCGCCTCACTTCACCTCTCTTCCTCTCTTTCTCTCTCTGCCCCCTTCTTTCTGTGCCATCGGCTCTTCTTCTTGTTTGCTCTGACCTTATCTCCCGCCCATCTTCTCTCGAAGTACTACTACTTTTTCCCACCATCATCCGAGTCGTCTGTCTCAATTTCCTCCTCCTCGCCGCTTAAAATGTTTCCCTTTTAACGAAATGCCTGCCTCGACTTCCCCTTTTCTCATTCCCTCGCGATCCCCCCGAATCGAGACTCCTGCATATTGAATAACTCTCTTTGCTTTTTAAGGTTCCCTCACTTTCCCCCGTGCGTGTAAATATTCAGCTAAGGACACTTTACGTCCGCGTACGTGTGCAAGTGTCTCATGTCAAGGAGATGATGGTTCAAAGGCTGCGTGATTTCGGGTGACTCCCCACAGTCCGGCGTTGTGCTAATGATTGTGACTCGCCTCCCGCGTCCCTCACGAAACCGCGGTTCGTGCACGAAAGTGATAGGGATTAATTATTTTCCGAAATGATTCTAAGTTGAAATTTTTATTTGATTGGGACGGAGTTGAATGAAAAGCATTATATATATATATATATATATATATATATAAATTCGAGAACCAGTGAGTCCCTCTTTTGTGTGTTTTGGTTTCTGTGTTTGTTATGACTATCAGTGAATTTATATATATATATATATATATATATATATATATATATATATATATATATATATATATATATATATATATATATTTATATGGGCATTCCAACTGAATGAATATACTTTTCAATGCGCCGCCGCATAAAACATACCCAAGCCCTCCACGTATTGAAGCTGCATTAATTTCTAATTAAATGAGGTGGAGTTGCTCAAATTTGTTCGCTAGGTAATATGACGATTGCGGATTTTAATCTCACTTCGCAAACAATTTGTCTTGAAGAAAATTGCAAATGTAAATGGTGGGTTTAATTAATTACGTACCGTTGAATCAAGGTCTTTATGTTAAGTAGTTTTTCACCGTGAAATTATACTATTAGGAGAGTATTTCGATTAGAGTATCGACAGTGAATGAAAGGAATAATATTTGATTCTATACGATGCACAAGATTATTATTTTTCGCTAACATGTATCAATGAAATTTGGATGGATCTGGCAATAGATACCTATAAATTGGTGGCATACGAGTGTGTGACTGGTACTCGATGACTTTTTTCCTTATTTTTCATTCGAATTCTCTACTGGGTTGTAATTTTGTGCTCCAAATTAAATGTAAATTTGAAATAATGTGTCATAAAATTAACTCTAGTGATCAGTTATATTATTATTTTAATCCATTACATTTTTTTCGAGGGAATTTTTAAATAAGTTTTTGGTTTTTTCTGTCCCTTCTAATTTTGCCTCGGGAGCCAATAATTAACTTTTCAGAATAGATCAATTGGTATATTATTTACATTATTCTATTGTGGCCTTCATATTTTATAAGACATGAAAAGTGGATGAATTTGTCTCGTCATTATGCCAAAATATTGCGATGAGTTCATCCTGCCTGCTCTTATCGGAACGTTTTTTTTATGTCCCATTCTCATATTGATGTGGCGATAAAACATCCAATCAGTTTTAAGTGACCACTGTATCGTTGAATCTGTTCGTTTCCCCGGATTCGGATTTGAATTGTTAGGATAAGGTTCCACGGACCCTTGCATTTCATTCCTTTTGTTTGCCTCCGTCCCGTGCCTCCCACCTCCTTCACCCCGTCCACTCCGGTGTCCGCAAACGGTCCTTTCCCCCCCTCTCCCCGCCATCCTCCGCCCCCTACCCTCCCTCTTATTTGTTCTTCTCTTATCCCCGCTCTGCCCCAGACCCCCCTCTACTCCCCATTTTATCCCCTTTCAACCTAATCAATGCCAGACCCTCTTCCATCCAATCACTGTTCCCATTCGTCCTCTCGACTCTTCTAGATCAGCGGGCTGAACCTTTTATATTCATGCCTACGGTGCAGCAAAAAGATACGCGAAGTGCTCGTCATACTCTCGGACATTTTTGTCCGGCTTTATTTAAGTCCTGGGGTCGTTAAGATTTGTCCAAGTGACGATGATTTTCTTCCTGGGACAGCTTTAAAAACTGGTTAATGTTTGAATTTCCAATAAGAATTTTGAAGATTTTTGTTTTTGACTTAAAATAATTAATTAATTGCAAATATTTTGAAATTCGCTTCGAAATAGGATAAGATGTTGGTTTAAGTTATATGTTATGGAAAATTCTATGAAATTCAATGTATACTTGAACTACTATACAACGCGAACAATGAGCATTATAAAAAAACTATAAAAACAGTAATCAACCCGAAGGTCGGTGTAGTAGGTGATGGTAGAGTTCACCCAGTACTAAGTCCGACGGCGTGTCAATAGCCTAAGACATCAGGCCAGGGGGGCCAGTTCCTTTCCCAGTGCCGGTTATGGTTTCCCAGGAAGATCTGGTACCCGAAAAAGCTCATAGCTTAGGAATGAGTGTTATTATTTATTCATTCACATAGAAATAGATATAAGGCGGAATCAAGCAGACCACTAATGTAAAAATATTTTCCTCGACCGGGACTTGATCACCGGATCTCTCCACTTGCCGGGCGGATGCTCTAACCACTTGATCTATCGAGAAAATCTTAGTTGAGTCCTAACTAATCTTCCAAAGAAGACGGAGTTCGAGTCCGTCGAAATTATCAAGATAGAACGTGTGAGTGTTCCTTTTATATGTTCTCATGTTGTGTGTTGCTGTATAAGTTTTATATATTTATATATTTTTCTATATTTGGGTCGCGGTAGTCCAGTGGGTAGAGCGTTGGACTACTGACCGGAGGGTCCCGGGTTCGATTCCCGGGCAAGGTACTCTGGGCACCTGCAGCTCCACCCAAGCTAGTTGTTTTTTCGGGTACCAGATCTTCCTGGGAAACCATAACCGGCACAGGGAAAGGAACTGGCCCCCCTACCCTGATGTGTGAATATTCACACGCCGTCGGGCTTAGTACATGGGTGAGCTCTACCTTCACCTACTAAACCGACCTTAGGGTTGATTACTGTGTTTATGGTATATATATGTGTGTGTATATAAAATATCATATATATGTATTTAAAGTTCCTGGTATGACACAATGAAAAGAGACACTCAAAAAAGATGGGAGTAGTTGTAATGGTGTCTCATACTCGGTCACCTTCTTCAATGAGTGGGTGAGAATGGCACGACCCTAGGATGTAAACGCAGGGAATGTTAGAAGAGGACATAGGGAGTGTGTGGTTTTCGTGCATAATGTTAACCCCGAGCGATTGTAAAGATTCAAATAACCAAATAGATTACCAATGTATTGTTTAAACTTGGAATGAAAACATTGAAACATTGAAGAAATAGATCAGTCATAATACATTTGGCTATTTTGAAGCCCTCAAAAATCTCGGAATTGACATCTGGCAATAAAATGACATGCAAGCAAACATACTTACTCCCCCCTAGGTGGCGAAAGTCAATTGCCCACCTTGGAATGTTAAAGAGAACTGCGAAGAGGAAAGAATAACAAGTTTGTATCATAAAACTACGCGGGTACTCCCGTCTCCTATGAATGCGGAAAACGACTCCTCGTTTAGCAGCCTCATGCGATCATTACTTCTATAAATAGGTATCGTGAAATGTCTCCTTCCGAGGACAGAGATAAAATTCTCTGAAATTTACTTCACTGATTTAGCCTTTTTACGCGACTACTCAGGTGGAATACATCAACTTGTTCTTTCTGGGAATTTTTGGTGGGGTAGTCGTGAGGTTCATCCATAGAGGTTTTTCACGCACCGAGTGTTAAGACGGGTTGTGGATTGATTCATGAGCATTGTTTTAATGAACTGGTTTTATCGCGCTCAGTGGTCATCCGTGACAGCACCTGACAGGCGTAATTGCTGCGCCTACCACCTGCATCCGCTATCAATACATCCCTTATTTCATTTCTACTCGGAATAAATTTAGATTTATTCGTCACCCATACGATTATAATGCTTGCTTGTAAAAGGTGCACCCAAAGCCTTCAGGGAAAGATAATGTAGGTCAAGGGAAAATTGCAAAATTTGTGAATCAAAATTAAATTAAAACCCTAGCACTTACTTTCTCCTAAAGAGACCCGGTATTTTCTGGGATAGGGTATCGCAAAGTTATAATAAATTGGTAGAACTTCAGTGCAAAAATCCCTGTCGTCTTTGTTTAGGATCTCAATGGATAACAGTTCTTCCCGAATCCAAAAGTAGCTATTGAATTATCAGCTAATCTACTAGTTGAGAATAGCTTTTAAACAAGTCTTTCGGGTTCTAATTATGGTAACATTATGATTATTCACTGCCTACGTCTACACAAATAGCCCGCGATCCACCAAAAAGATATGGCAGGGGGTGCAAGCACCACGTGGAAAGGATAATCGATAGGAGAGAAATTAAAACATTCATTAAAAACCTCGAAAAATCTTGAAAAAGTTAAAATGCTGGCGGAAAATTTAGTTCAAAATAAGTGCTAAATTCACGTAGTAAAATAATGCTTTGGGATACGAAAAAGGAGGGAATAAAAAGGATATGTCGTGCACGAATAATCAATCGTATCTGAATGTAGTCGAATATTTTCGTATCTGAAATAGTTCTCGTACCATTTTAACCTGTGTACCGGTCTGGTCATCCGAGTGCTTTCTTTCTTTCATTGTCTCTTTGAATCTCCTTATCTCCGACCATAGCTTGTGTCTCATTGGCCTAATCTTCCGATTCCAACGGTGGTTCATGCGTCCATCCGTTCTTCTCCCATATGATCAGTATCACCTGACCCTTGACCGCATCCGCTCTTACTGTCGTAACACTTGGGGGTAGACCGCTCTCTTTTGTATCCCAGTAACTCCCTTCCTCTCCTCCCCGCCTTGCCGCCCTCAAGTAACCATTCCCCCTTTCCCGTATTCGCCTCCAGCATGCTGACATATTCCATTCTCTTTCCTTTATTGTGATGTTGCCATGCGTCTTCAACGCAGTCCTCAAAAGTGCGCTTTTGCTGCTTTTAGCGTTATAGTTTCTTTCTATTGGGCCGCCCATATAAAATTTCAAGGGGTCTGCACGGTACTCCTTTGTTTCACTGCATCGTTACTTGTAACAAAAATTTTCGCGATCAAGTCGGTGACCTTTTTTGCTTTCCATCTTTTCTCCATTTCTCAATAATCTCTCTTGTTGCATTTGTCTGATACAATTTATCTGCCTTCAGAAAGGCTGACAACGAAAAGTTCGCCCATTAATGATTTTGAAATGAAATTATTGACTTTGTAATACCATACACTTAATTTAAAACACGACCCAGGTTTCGACGTTCAACGTCATCATCATCTGATGATGACGTGATACCAGATGATGGCGTTCAGCGTCGAAACCTTGGCCGTGTTTTAAATAAAGTGTGTGGGATTACAAAGTCAATAATTTCATTCCATTTCATTTCGATATGCTATGTAAATTCCATAAAGTTACGTCGGAGACAACAAACATTAATGATATACTTTATAATTTTGTTATTTATGTGGAAGTTTCTTATTGGATCTTCTCAAAATGCTAGGCACAGACAGTTGTGACTTGTTGCGTATTTCATCGGGGATTTTTCCTTGCACTAAGGTGGAGGGTAGGTATTACCATAGTAAGCAAAGGCCATGATCGCCGTGCTGTCAGCCAAGAAGACAATTTTTGGCCTTATTGCATTGTGAACCGTGATACAGAGGTAGACTGATGAATACGCATGATACAACTGTGTTTGAAAGTCGTAACTTGCAGAGGATAAAATGAAATTTTTCCGACGAGACGTTGACCAGATAAAATTCAACTATGGTGCAACCCTATGTGGGAATTCAAAGCTGACTTAAACCCATACCTTCCTAGGAAAGAATGAAATAACTCGTGGGAATATAAATAAAACAGTTTCTGGCGTAACTTGGTGGAACGTCTTCTTATTGATAATATTCAAAAACAAGCAACTTTGCTTTTCCACTTAAATTTTTTTATTGTCACGACCTAGGTTTCGTTATAGTGTAACATCATCATCTGGTAAAACATCATCAACATCTGAATATGTTATACCATAACGAAACCAAGGTCGTGATAAAAAAAGATTTTAAGTAGAAAAGCAAAGTTGTTTGTTTTTTAATATTATCGTGGGAATATGTTACGAAAAATTTTTTTATTGTCTTACATTGTTTTTAAAGATATATATGCATAAATATGATCGCCGTAACGCGTTTATTTGGGAATGCGAGTAATGCACGCTCAAAAATAAATACGGCGTGTTGCTACAATGAGTTCGCTAAAATACGATAAATTGTGCATATTATTAAAATAGAAAGGAAATGTGTCATTCATTGTTTTAAGCGTAGTCGTACCAAGATACCTCACAATCATCCAAATATTTGGAACACTCCACGGCAATACTTGTCAACCCAAATATAATCTCTCGAGTGGGAGGCATCGTAAGAATTCACCATTCCTTGTGTGAGAAGGCTCGACAGTTAAAATTGCCCTTCCCCTGAATTTGTGGGTTTTGCTTGCGATTTTATTTTCTTTTACGAGTGGTGACTTAACACCCCCCGCCACAAGCCCTTGCGTCGGCTTGCGGGGTATTGTGTGGCTGTAGATGTCATTTTCCGTTCTTTTCAGCTCATTGTAGGTTGTTACTCTCTTAGTACTTATCTCGTATATCTATAAATTTCTTTCTTTGCCTGCCTCTTCCTTTTTTCCTATGATTTTCCCCTCCATTATATTTTCCATGCATTGATGTAGATTTATTATAATATTAATTGATGCCAAGTGCTGTTTATGACGAAATATTAGTTATCATATTAATAAAATATCCTTTCCATTTCGTCCGCAGTCTCGTCTTGTACGCTTTTTTGGATAACCTCGTGATTTATCCACAAAACATTTATCGAGAAACTGAAGAAAAGTCGAGGGTAATTGAAAATGAACCCCCCCCTCTCCCCATTACCGGTCTTTGCCTTCCACCTTCCGTCCCCTAGCCCCATTCCACATGCCAGGTCGGGCGGAGTCGCGGGTCATCCCCACCCCTCCTCGGATCAGGGGCGGCTCCTTCTTGATCCCGGAACACGGTCGCGTAATGACCCATGCGTATGGAGAGCACGCGCCGTCGAGATTGGCCTGGCGCCTCACGTCATCTCAGGGCGCAGCGGACTGGAAATGTGAGGGCCTGTGGTGGTGCGGACAGTCTGCTCGTATGTTAATGGACGTTCCATGTATCCAAGGGGTGTCCACCCGTCGAGGTGGACGGAGAGTGAGGACGTCCGGTTCAGGTGACCTGACATGCCAAGTTTTTCGAAACGAAAAAGGTCCGATGGTGGTTGGTGATGTCGATCGAAAATCCGGCGGGAGGTCCAGAAACCACTGGATGACCAATCGTAACTCGGCGAAATGTCCTGCGGTTGGTTGTTTTTTAATCGGTCGTTAAACGTCACCACTTGATTTCAGAATCACACAAGGAGAAGATGGTATATAGGTGTTATTATGAATTCAAATTTCTATGGGGCCACCTAGTACGGGAGCTGGTGATATGCTGTGGACCTGATATTTACACTTCTAAGATTTGCTCACGTTTAACGAGGATGCCTAGCAGAGTACAAAAGAGGCAAGTCTTACAAGTTACCAGTCGTATTTCCCCCTGTGGGAGGGTGACAAATGTGCGAATCAGAGATATTTTTATGTCCGATTCGCAAATTCCGAGATCCGAAAAATATGACCGATTCGCAATTTTTTGTGCAACTTTGCGGGCCCGGTTTACGGAATCGGCACACCATTATCGTCCTAAAATGGTCAAAACGGGGTCTTGGCATCCCCATTGACTACTCGGCCAAGTTTAAGACGCAAACAAATATGTCCGATTGTCAAATTTTTCATCCCCCCCCGGGGGTGGGGAGACAACGAAATGCCCTATTGAGGATCATATTTCCCATTGGTTATTGGCAAGGTACTCATTAAATGTGTACAGTTTTTGTGAGTGTAAATATGGTGGTCATACCACCAGCTCCCGTACTAATCGTAGACGGTGTTGAAAATCCACCATGTTCGTCATCTCCGATATTGTGGTGGTTCTCGCAATTCACATGTACCCCGCCAGCTAATTATTGCATTAAAATCCTAATTTCGGCGTCAGGCTTCAATTCCTACCGGTTAATATTTGAACGATTCACGGACCATGCTTCTCTATCGCATTCGCTAATCCCTCTTGTTTCCGTTCGCTGTGTGAAAAATTCCCAGCAGTCAAAGGATGTGTTTCATGTTTGACAAGTTCAAACGATATGTTTTTCTTGCGTAAACCTACAATTCCTTTCGCCGGTTAATTAACTGCATGCTTGTAATTGCATCGGTTTCCCATGTCGATAACCGATAATTCTTCCTTTGCAGACGTAAAAATTGGAAATTGCCGGTCGACTTCGATGAAAATGATGTGTTCGGTCGTAATTAATTCGTAAGTAGCCGGGTGGTGGTGGTGGGCGCGTATCATACGATGGGGGCACGTCAAAACGCCGGGGTCTGAAGAAGAGCAATGCACACTTGCTCGCATGCGCTTGGGGGCGGGAGAGAGAGAGAAGGAGACTGATGATAATGTTCGCGCCGTGTTATTATGGTTCCGTCCTCTGGAAGCACGTGACGTCGCCCGACTCGATGACGGGTACAAATAAACTAACGCAAGTTCCTCAGCCGTCCAGTCCTCCTCCTCCCTCCCTCTCACTTCCAGTACAAACACACACACCCCACTTCCCTTGCATACTCATCCTCCTCTTAGCCTTTCGCAAGGTCACTGCCCTCGTTTTAAATGCCCCCAGCAGGTCCCACCCCACCCTGAACTCCCATTTCCACTCTTTCACTTCTCCCGTCTCCTCCCACTCCTCTTCCCCCTCCCTCAGTAACACCCCCGATGAATTGCATGTCCACCCCCCCCACCCTCCCACAAACCTCTCTCTCCCTCCCTCTTCCCTCCCCTCCTCCCCCACTCTATCAACATCCTTACCCCTTTCACTGTCCTCCCTCCCCGCCTCGGCGTTATGTCCCCCCCTTCCCCCCGCCTCCCCTCCCTACGCTCCCTTATCTCGGCCACTTGAAGCACGAGCGCCTGGCGGGTAGCTTAGTTGGCCACGAAGGAAGCCGCCGCTGCCTTGGGAGAGAGTTCCATTACGACATCGGTGTCGTGTGTTGCCGCTCTCACGCAATGTGTCATACTTGCGGTGCGACGGGGAGACCCTTCGCGACGTTAGTGCGTAGTCGTGGAACAGGAGGGCGGTTATTAGTTTTGCAGCACCAATGAGAGTTGGAAGAATTTTCCTTGAGCAGAGCAGGTTTGTTATAGAGATATCGAATAGACCACGATAACATTCAAGCGCCGCGGAATTAAGTCGGTTTGTGTAGTGTATGCTTGACCTGAACCTTTGCCTCACCTCGGCCTGTTTTTGGTCACTTCAGATTTTTATGACGTCCCACCTTGAAAAATCGGAAAGTTCTTTCGGTAATCCGCCGTATGCATTTACCTCTGCACAATAACTAGAAAGTTGCCGCAAAGGGTGTGTGGCGTGGTGTGTTAAGTCACCACCCGTAAAACGATAAAACCAACTAAATTATGCCAATTCACACCCACCCAGACGTAAATACTCATGCAAAAACCATTTTAACTTACACACATGCAAATACATGCACTAGCGACAATTATCAACAAGCACATGCACCTACGAATGTACCAGTTGTCTACGCAGCATTTCTTGTCCTCTCTGGTATTACGATTTTTTTTACCATTGCTTCGGTTTCTTACTATTGTTCGAGGAAACGAAGAATATTTGTGTTTATCTGTACTGGAGTCCTCTCTTATCTTATCTTTGTGGTCTAACCTACCCATGTGGTGTGGGGCCATAATAATTCCGTTTGTGTCATAGTTCAACTCGTGTGTTCTGAACCTTGCTTTAAGTCTTTAAGTCTCATTTGTCCTCCTCGAATCTCAAGCGGCTCCCAGCCTAATTCTTTTAAAAGGCCGCTACCACTCGTCTCATTCTCATTGTGAAAATTTTAGATAAATAGAAATGAGATAGTATATTGTATCAGCATTTCACATTTGCCCTCAATCACACATTTTAAAGTTTAATGTTCAAAAAACTCCTATCGTGCCCCAGCTTGGTGTCTCACGAGACGTGACTTAGATGCAGATATTGTTCGTGTGTACTCATTAGGTCACATTATGGTTTGGCAGTATGTTATGTTATTTACTCTAACGTCCCTTCTATGCGCTTACGCGTGCATCGTTAAAATTTCATCGATTTTTTTTCAAACCTTTTTTCAAAGTCCTGTTTTGAAATTTCCAGTTACTGCGCCGTAAATGCATATTTACCCTTCAATTGTAGTGATGCGCATTCGTGGACAATTTTTAAAACTGTACTTCCGCGCTAGTGTTATCAATGTCCTCTCCTTCCATTTCTCTTCATAGTTTGTTCACGAGTTTGTTCTAAGTTAGAAATTTCATTAACAGAGTTAGGGTGTGGATTCGCCCTATCAATTACCCTAAATGAGATTTATGCCAATTTTCCGGCATAATCTAAATTCAGAAGTTTGCGTAAAGGTGACGATGACTGAGCAGAATTTTGATGATTGGTGGGGACGTGATGGTGAAAGGCCAAGGGTACTTAAAAAACACTCCTTCTCGGAGTCAATACTTATTGAAGCGTAAGGTTATGGATAAATTGAAAGTGTGTGGGATAATTAACTTCGAGTGATCTCTGGCTCGCGAAGACGTGATTCCAGTCGTCGGACATACTATAATTTTTATATTATCCTATCGCCTCCACCATTGTTCCTCGTGGTTAGTCGGTCAGCACTGTGCGAAGAAGAAGATGTGGGATTGCATACCGTCCGTGCTCTCCCGTCCACTGCGATCTAAGCAAGACTTCGCTCATAAATTTCCGGCTGGACACTTGGACGTTAAAACATGCGGTACCCATATCCTTGTGTTTCGAAGGAGACTTTGATGCACTCCGAGGTGATTATGCTAGCGATATCATCGGTAGGCATGCATGGTGACGCGAAGAGGAATAAACAATGATGCG
Source organism: Hetaerina titia (assembly GCA_037158775.1). NCBI lineage: Eukaryota > Metazoa > Arthropoda > Insecta > Odonata > Calopterygidae > Hetaerina > Hetaerina titia. Next base: position 29,285,701 of record CM073776.1, on the reverse strand, counting down.
TTTGAGGGGACAGCTGTGACGAGTTTCTCAAGTTTAAGTGCAGTAAGCTTGTGTAAATTTCGGAAGGGATTATTTCTACACCTACATAGTATCCCGCAAGCCGCCGCAAGGGCGTGTGGCGGGGGTTGTTACGTCACCACCCGTAAAAGAGAACAAAACCGCATGCAAAATCAACACATTCATGCAAAACTACACCCACAGAGGTGTATACATTTATGCCAAAAAAAGCCTATGCAGGGTTCGTCCGGAAAATAAGTTTATGATGCTCATTGTCTTTTTTGACAAAAGTGGAGTCATCCACTACGAATTTGTACCTGAATGACAAACTGTAAATGCTGCATTTTACGTCCAAGTGCTCGACAGGCTTCGAAAACGAGTCGCCCCCGTCCGGCCAGCGATCAAAAACATCTGGCGGCTGCTTCACGACAATGCGCCATCTCACACCGCGCTTGTCGTGTCGGACTCCTTGGCCAAGCACGGCGTGGCAACTCTGCCGCACCCGCCCTACAGCCCGGACTTCGCACCAACGGACTTCTTTCTGTTCCCGAAGATAAAGAGGAGTTTGAAAGGAACGCGATACGGGACTTTGAACGCCGTCAAAGAGGCCGTGACGACGTGTCTTCGAGAGGTTCCCGATGATGCCTTCGCGGGAGCGTTCCAGGAATGGGAACGCCGCTGGAACAAGTGTATCGACTCACAAGGGTCCTATTTTGTGGAATATTAGCTTAAGATATGTAAAAGTGTAATAATTTTTTTTTCCTGAGCTCAGTACACTTATTTTCCGGACGAACCCTGTATACTGTTAACTTACAAACAGATGCACCTTAGAATTGTACTGAGGTCGGAACTCGTAAAGTTTCCGACGTTAAGTGCGCATGTTTTGGGTAGGTATTCCCTGAAGCGAAAGATGCATGTGGATTTATTTTTCTAGCATATTTTTTCCACTTCTATCTATATAATATCCCCCGCAAAGTCACCGTAAGGGTGTGGCGGGGGTTGTTATCTCAGCGGTCATGCTTACTTAATCCAAATCATCTCTACACAAATGTCAGTTTGAACTAGAAGAAATGGAAAGGATAAATTTAGCTTCTCGCGACCTCTTTATAGACTTTACTATATTAAATAATATTTCCTTAAGCCGTAGAGAGTTATTTACGTAACTGTAAAGAGAAAAAAAGGTGGGGAATATTGAAAGTGGTGGTAATTTACGCGGAAAGTTAATCCAGTGCTCTCCAGTGATCAGACACACATTCAAAATATTTAGACGTTCACATTTACACAGGAAGGGGGTGCTCATTCTCGATATTCCCCTCCATTTTTCCTTTTACATTGGTGTAAAACAACCCTTTACGGATTAAGGAAATATCATTTAATGTAGTCCGTCCACTAGAAGAAATTTAGTCACACGAAAGAAGGTTCTTACATAAAAGAATATTCAATAACTGGATGAATTCACATCATGCCGGAGGAGTATCAAAAGATGGGAATATATAAAATACATGCGGAATATCGACAAAATATGTACCTTACCAATACTAATCATCCCCTTTACGCCCGCGATCATATCTACAAGTATTTTGATCTCTAATGGTACGAGGATTATTCATCACTTATATAGAGAGGTGTTATTTGGCTCTAGTTAGACCACATTTGGAATATGCCGCAAGCATTTGGGATCCTTGGGAGAAAATCTGGCAAAAAGAACTAGATAAAGTCCAGAGAAAATCCGCCATATTCGTGAAAAATATATATGACAAGAACATAATAAGTGTAACAGGTCTCCTAGGGGATTTAGGCTGGGAGCCCCGTGAAATACGAAGGGAACAAGCGAGACTTAAAATTTTAGAAAAATTCAGAACCAGCTAGTTTAACGATGACACAAAAGGAATAATAATGGCCCCACACTACTTAGGTAGATCAGACCACAAAGATAAAATAAGGGAGATAGATTCCAATACAGATAGATTCAAATACTCATTCTTCCCCAGAACAATCAGAAATCATAATAGTAAGAATCCGAAGTCCATTAAGAAATATTAAAAACATTTAAGTTCACAATGCAAGTCGGAACAAAATTAAAAATTCAAAGATTGTGCATGTGTATGTTTGTTGGTAGTTTGTGTGTTTGTATGTGTGTGAAAGGGTTGGGGCGAAAGGGTTCGTGCATGAATGCTTACCATGTTTGGTTTGTGGGCTATAAATTTGTGGCTTCTGTATGCGGTGTTTTTACCCTAATTTACGGGTGGTGCCCTAACACCCCCCGCCACACGCCCTTGCGGCGGCTTGCGGGGTATTGAGTAGATGTAGATCACAGCAATTTTACAATGAAGTACATGCATGTGGACTACTACGAATCAGAAGTTGGGTTGGGTATGCCCCTTATATGAATCTCCTAACGACGTGAATATTTCTACAGTCTGTGGTCTTGGATTTTGAAGTGTGTTAATGAGCGGGGCTTTTACCGCCTGGCCTTCCTTCGACTCGGCGTCGGGCTTAAACAGCGTGTTTGCTACAGAAGGTGACGTGAAAGACATATTTTGTTGCCTGGCAGAAGAAAATTGCGGTGTCATACGAGTAATCGTTTCCCCTTTTTCTACGCAAGTATCCCCTCTCATTAACCATCGACATCCCGGCTTACTTGCAATCATCCGTGGAGCTGGTAAACTTTCACTGGGTTTCATCGGTATCGCGTGTTCGAAAGTGTGTGAAGAAAGGCTTGGACTTTCACGTCTTGAGGACTTCGCGACATTAATTCCCTTGAAAACGAAAGGCGCTTTTAAGACTGCGCCAACTGAGTTGGCACAAAACACGCAAAAAATAATATTGCGGTTGAATCAGGATGATTAATTATTCTGTTTTCTGTACATCAATTCGTCTGAAGAATCGAAATACTTGTAACATATCTATAAATGATGACCACTATCTTTATCGGATCAGCGGAGGCTCACTGCTTGAGGCTAGTCGAACTGTGCTTTTGATTAATGCAATTATTGTGGTCTCATTTTACTTTCCTACTCTCCATTTCGTTACAATATTTTTAAAAAAAGATTCTGACCACTTCTTATTGCGAAAAACATATACATCTACATTCTACTATACCCCGCAAATTTCCGAAAAGGTGAATGGCGGGGGATGTTATGAGATCAGTCATACGCACACAAGCTAATGTACATACATGCATTCAGGTATGGCTTCCTCCTGTAAAACTTTTTGTCAAATTAGTTTCAGAATTTTGCAGGTTCAGTGTTTTTTAAGGCTAAACTTCCGCTTTAATTAGATTATAAAAAGTGATTGAATAATTCCTTTTGTTCATAATATTTGGGCTTGCAAAGGGCGGCGAAGGATCATCTACTTCTACATAATACCCCGCAAGCCGCCGCAAGGGCGTGTGGCGGGGGGGTGTTAGGTCACCACCAAAAAAAGGAAAAATCGAGCGAGGATGGAGTATGTAGTCGTCGAAGGATACGTTTTACCCTATCTGGGACAGTGCAGACAAAGGAATACGTTGCAACTCCAAAAATTCATAAATATTTTCCACTTTCACGGCCATGGTTCCACCATTGTTTGACAGCATCGGGATATGGTTATGCCATACAGTGTTGAAAGCATGTTCGTGGAATTGCATCGTATTAATTTTTCTGTACGAAGAAAAAATTCCACCAAATAACGAACGGACTCAGTTTCAGAGTTCCAACCTTGGCCAATTTTAATAATTCTCTTCCCTTATTATCACTTGTCCCATCCTGTCTTTCCTTTCAATTTCCCTAACGATTCCATCAGTTTCTGCGATTCGTTCAATCCCATGATATTTCATATCGTGGCCACATCAAAGTTTCTTCTCACGTCATCCGTAGTAACAAAATTCGAATTCCACGTCGCCTCCGCCCATTTTATATCAATGTTTTACTTCCAGCTCCTTCCTCTCCTTTTGGTTTCGGATGGTATTCCTTGGTCGTCAAAGTAATGGGGTCCCCCAAAGCTGAAATTCTTTTGTGACACAACTGAAGTCCAATTCTTTTTTTTTACAGCTCCCTCGGTGCAAACCATGTCTCTTCCCATTCGCTGGCCCCAAACGTTAAGCTTTCGACCGGTTCGGGCGATATTTTTTATCAGCCACGGGCTTCAATTTCCCGAGCGAAAAGCTTCGGAATCCGGCACTGCATAATTTCCACGCTCTCTTTATACTTTACTCCCCTCCCTTCCCCTCCGCCCTCCCCTACCTCCCCCTCCCCCTCCTTTCCTTCCCCTCCCGACTCTCGCACTTCCCCTCTCGGAGCCGGCGTCGTCGCCCCATCTCTCTCTTCCAACCTCCTCCCTCCCTCTCTCTCTCTCTCGCTCTCTCCCCCTCCTTCACTCCCTCTCCGTGCCAAGGCCACGAGAGATACGAGCTGCACCCCGCAGTCAGCTGTTCTGGACTGAAGGGGGAGGGGATTCCGGAGGGGGGAGGGGGAAATGAGGGGTCAGCGTTGGCGCTGGAGGGGAAAGGATGCCGGTATCTCCCTTTGCATGCGTCCACGTTTTGAGCTTGGGTTTTTCGCTCGCTTTTTGTCGCCAGGGATGGACCACAGGCAATGACCAATGACGTTCGCATGGTAGCCTGGGGCGTGGCTCTTCCATAGTAGGTGGCCACGGACCGTTGTCGACGGGGTAGCGGAATATGTGTGCAAACCGTAATGATCGAACATGTTATTTTCCTTTCCAGGATGTTAAGTATTGTCCAGAGACGCCTTGAGGAATATAAGACAGAGATTTGTGTATGTAGGCTGTGATATTTCCTTTTTTGCTCACTTTGGAAATGGAGCTCCTTTAAATAAAATTATTGATGCACTCAAAAATCAGTGGAATCCCGAGTTACGGACTAGCATGCTTACCTTTTGCCCCGATAGTAAATTTCGTCTTTACTCCCCGAGTTTCCTGGTCCTTTTAATTAATTATATGAGCTCTTTGATGTCCTCGAAATAAACCTTTCGGTACGCTTAGTGCCTTTGTCATGAACATGGCAACCAATTTTTGTAATAATATATTGTGTCCTAGATTCGAACGGATATAATAGCAAAAATATGAAACATAACAATGATCGAATTTGGTTTAAAGCTGGTAAAATCTTTAATGTTCATGCAATTATGGTTTATGAGAGAGCTTGCAAACGAATTGAAATATTGTTCATTATTCCATATTAAACTACGTTTGTGAGTGACTATACTGCAACGATATTCACATATAGAGAATTTGAATTCAGCAAAACCTAATATTAGCGGCCGATACATTAATTGGCAAGTGACCAAATAGTAGCATGTTCTATTCTGTGAATTTTGTATGAATGCCATTACTTACTTGTGAACTAGTCCCAAGTTTTGGCAGATGATTCGATAATTATTTTCGCCATTAATTGGCGTACACAAGAGCGCATTGGTTGGTGAAAAAATCTTACTTTTGAATGCTTTTTATATCACCTGGAAGGGGGTCTTTTGGTGTCTTTATCTCAAACGACCATGTTCTGGGAAGCAAAAACTGGACTACACTTTAGGTTTTAATGCTTACAATTAGGGACACTAAATGGGCCGTGGTTTCTTTCATGATACATTAAGAGTTTTCAGCTAATATCTTTGTTTCATGAATGATATCAGGTCGCCCACCTTCCTTGTGCCCTTGAAGTGGATCACGGGGCACCATGTGTTCGTTGAAGTATTAGATTAAATGTAGTCTGGCTGATGACCTAACACCCCCTGCCACACGTGCTTGCGACTGCTTGCGGGGGATTGTGTGTATAGATATATTTTTTATACATAAGATGTTTTAGTACCCTGCAAGCCACCGCAAGTGTTTGTAGCAGGGGGTGAATGCACACCAAACTAATTTTGATCCGAATATAACCCTACCGCGCGCGGTCTGAAAATGTTATTCTGATCCATTATTGTGCGTGGAAAAAATGACATCTTAAATCTGTCTGTTGTAGACTCAATCTATTTTTTTTGGAATGATCTCTCCTACCACAGTGCGATTGGGGTAATAATACATTTTCAACAGCTTTGATTCGTAGATGTTGATGAATATCTTAAAAAAAAGCAAAAACTCATGCATTTTTTTTTTAATTTTTAAGCTCCTTTACTGAAGTGCAATGATGCCATCATTGTTTTTGGTCAGACATAGTATTTCTTATATATCTAATGCGTTTACGAACAATTGTCAGTTGCCGTGCTTCGAACTCACGACAAAAATTTGAGATCCCTTTTGCGAAGATGTTGTCGGCGGTAAAACACTCTCCCCGTCCCTTGCAGAAGGGAGCGCTTCACCATTTGGGACGGCAGCCGTCTTCCGAAGGGTGTGTTTTCAGCTGCGGGGTAGGACGGGCAAACGGGAGGGAGGTCCCGGCGGGCGACAAGGGCTCCGTGCTCCGTATGGGTTGTTTGCCCTGCACTCGATGGATGTGCGTCCGTCAAAGGGCCGTCCGTATTTGGCCTTTTCCGCCCTCCATCCCCCCTCACCGCGAAGCCTCCTCCCAAAGAAAGCCCTCACCCTCCGAGCATTACTGACCGCTCGGCGACTTCCATTTGCGCTCATAAGGAAGAAGGCGGAGGAACTCGGCAGCATCGACTCTCCGTTGGCCTGCAAAGACGGAATGCTTGCATGGTTAGCACGCTGCCATGCGCTATCTATGTGTAGTTCGCGTCCTGTACAAAGTCAGGCGCAAACATCCGTCTCGGACTATGCGGAAAGTGAGGGTATTTCAGCTATGTATTGGCCTGGCCCCGATTCCTTCCCTGCCCCCCTTCACTCGAAATTATTCCATGGTAAATAGCCTTTGTTTTGATTTGTGCTTTCAAATAAATACGCACCACAGTTATTCACTGTTCGCTTCTTTGAGCTTTATCCCTGAGGTCGCCGACTAATGCCCCAGCGCAGATCTCACTTTCATCTAGTCCTGAATGATCGTTTAAAAAAATAATTAGTACGACAACCATTACAATTATTTTCACACATCCACCAATGACATCTTTCCACAAATAGATTATTGGCCTGCCGGCCTGGTGTTTTTCTCACGTTTGCCATTGTTTACTCATGGCTGAAGTAGTCATGTGCTGTATTGCTGTTATAAGAGCATTTTGATGTAAATATTTATGTTGAATGTTTTTTAGGTGATAAGGTCAGGGCTTTCAACGTCAGCCGGTAAGAAAGTGATGCGTCGCATAGCACCGTCGCGTATGGAGTATTATCATATTCCAGGAAGTGTTTGTCATTTGTTTGTTGGGTCGGCGACTAAATGATTCAACCTTATCGGTGAAACATAAATGCCCTGTGGCGTTTTAACTGTTGTAGTTGGCGACTTCTTTGTTTAATTTCTTTTCGACATCCTTCCTTCTATTTCACTTTAAGAGCGCAGGCCCTAGAAACAATGGCCTTCGTGAATGCCGTTAAATAGTTTGCCTCGTGTATCAACGGCCATCCTCTTAGGCTCAAGTGAATTCTATCAACTGGCTCTTTTGATTACATTTTGCAAAGTAAACAAATATATTCTCCTTCTGTCGAGAAGTGGTCTTCTAAAAAAAAATATTCATTCGATTCTTATCTGCTTAGTTATTGGCTTAAATCCAGGGACGCCCATCCAAATAAATCTCTAATCTGTTAAACAAAAACCCATTTCCCGGATCCCACTTAATCCCATTCATATTTTTTCATGCAAGTGTTGTTCTTCGGATTTTTTTCCTCTTTTGAAACCTTCGCATTAGATGTTCCCAATGCTTTTTCCGAGGGAGAAGTACTTTTGTCCAATCGGAAAGCACCGGCAAAATTCTGATTTCCAATAGTTTTTTTGACCCAAGGATTAACCCTTTCACCTTTAATGTTCTGCCACGGGCACGACATGTTCAATTTTTCCCGGAACTTAATCTGCGATTCTCGATTGTACTACACCTTGTTAACTGTTTTACAAGGTGTCGGTATTACTTTTCCCTCCCATAAAATACTGTTATACTTGTTTTATTCTTTTTATTAATGTTTTATATAATATAAATCATGTTTTTAGGGATTACATGTAGTTTTCTTTGTTTGCCATCTCTCTTCTCGTGTTGAAGACCCTTCCTCCACGAATTTGACAGATTTAATTTTTTTTTCTTTGCGCTATATTAAAAGTTTAGTTGCATCTCGCAATATTCCCGTAAGCTGTCGCAAGGGCGTGTGCATACCACCAGCCACAAATGCGCAATTATTAGTTATTACTTGCATTTGATTATAAATTAGTATTTTGAAATTTGAACATACATGATCTAAGAATATAAAAATAGTATTGATTTGTAACTATGAACACCCGATTACACGGCCTTGCGGCGGTTCGCGTTGAATCGCTTAGAATTAGATGTACGATAAATTCTTTCGTGTGCGGTAGGTGACTGTAACTCTTCGCATATTGTTCATGGCTGACGTGGATGCAACCCCTGCCAAACACCATGCCGATGGTTTGTAGGCTATCATTTAGATTGTAACATGACGTGAGAGACCATGGAGAAATGTCCTCATCTCAATTTTAACGTACTATTTTGTTTAGAGTGTACATTTTGCACGTGAATTGTCCTCGAAATCGGTGCGTTGAGTTTTTGTTATATTTTCTCTCTCAATTGACGTATGATTTTCGGCATCGTGTGACCTTGGACATTTTGATAAAGTAAAACAACTCCGATCAATCCTCAGGACCGTAAAAGATACGCCTCGTAATGCTCCACGATCTCGTTTATTTTATTGAAATTGAAAAATAAACAAATTGGCTTTTCCGCAGTTGCTAATTTTTCAATTTCAGCATGAATATTTTCCACTAAGTAACGCCAGGAACAGTTTTATTTGTTTAATTTAGTATTCTTTATGCCCTAGTTCTTCGTTAAAAAGGCTAACATGATTTTTTTTCGTCATTTGCCAACAAAAAGTGTAGATTTAAATCGGAGTTAAATTAAAGAGCTCACTGGAAAGGGGCAAAGGAAGCAAAATGAACGCAATCGGAGAGATATGGGTCACATTTGATTATGAATCTTCGTAATTTTGTTGAACTTGTCACCAGCTAGGAAAGAGCGTTCTTCCATTTTCGGTAAATGTCCGTCCGTTCAGCGTGTGGGTTTATTTGCTCGCGCCTGGACCGTCAGTCTTTGGCGTCCCATTCATCCCCACCGCCTTCCGACCACGTAAAACCAATTTACGAACCGGGACCCCAGTGGCATGGCGATATACCTGGCCACCCGATGTTCGTGTTTTGCGCAATTAACTCCTACGTCACCGGTGTTCCGGTTCGCGGCGTCCTCTGTGGGAGACAGTGTACCAATTTCCAGGGAGGCGGAAGATCGAAGTTAAACGATATTTTTACCCCCACCCCCCTTTCCTCCACTGGTACAAGCAAGTTGGGGCAACCAGCAAGGCGAGCGCCACCGTCGTGTCGGTCGCTCCCCCCTCCCCCCCGAGCTCGGTGGGATGAGGAGGAAGTAGTCGGCGTGACGATTCCCCGCGGGATCAAAGCGTACTCTCCACGCCACCCCGAACTCACGTGCCGCGCCAATCGATCTCTTTCCTCCCCATAAGGAGCAGAGGGACATATGAGAATCTCCGTACGGTACGATGCCAATGGTTGGCATCACACTTGGATTAAAAAAAATATAATATTACGTCCATATACACTGCACGTGACTTTATTTGTTCGTGTGCTGTGCAGTGGACACACCCCCTGCCACACACCTTTCTCGTGGCTTTCAGTGTATGATGTAGATGAAGACGGTGTGGGGAGGGGGGTGCGGGTGGAAAGTATGGTAAGGCACCAGTCAGACATGCATTACTACTATTGGTTCATTCATGCATTTGAAAATAAATTAGTTCACGTACAAAAACAACTTCTAAACTAAACTGAATCAAATACACACAAAAAAGTGTAACTAAATCAAAGCAAACGGGTCCTTGGATTCGATTTCGTTATGATTGCGTGTCTTTGCGAGGGAAGGGTGAGCAATGGAATCTGTCTGTGGCGCTCTCATTATTTTATATCGGTGGCCAAATCTATCAATTGCGATAATAAATCCCTCGGTGTCGCATGAAAGCTCCGGTGTCCTGCATTTTTCTAAAAGTCCCAAGTCTTTAATATCGAAGTTACGATGTCAGGGGGTGGGCATCGCGATTCATTAAAAATAATAATATCATAATCGCATATTATTTACAGTTGTGCTATGGGCGATTCGAGGGTTTCTACTATGTGTGAATTCTGTTATCTACCCAAGGGTTGAAAAAACTCGGTTGCAATTGCTACGATGTATCATTTTTCTCTTGCATAATATGAGACCGCAGCGGAGCGAATTATAATAATGATACATCAATCATTAATAAGGTCTGATGACCTAACACCCCCTTCCACACGCTCTCGTGGCAAGGTTTAGATGCATTTGGAGCGCTATCTATTTTAAATGTTTAGTGTTATGCACCTTGAAGTTGTTTCATCGGTGTGCCCAAGTTTATCTTATGATACGTGCACGATTCGACATCGTGTCACGATACCCCGAGAGCACCATCGCGTTATGCCAAAGCCTCCTTCCCCGCCCTATAATATGCCGTCCCCTACCTTCGAGATGAAACATAAAATGCGCTCTCTCATCGCCTGCGGTGTGCTGTTTCGGCTCCGGGGCGTGCGCCATAAATTTGAGCAGATGGCGCGAGCTACTCGCCGTCGTCCATATAGCTCCCGAAAGGTGTTTGGGGAGTCGAACGTGTGATCCTCGAAATAGGGCAAACTCAGCCCACGTTTGTTTTTAATTGACCAATGAGCACGCAGGAAATTTCACAAAGGACGGAAGATGTTGCTGATTTTGTGTAAATTCATTGCAATTACGTACAGCTCATCGGCACGTTTGACCCGTTTCTTCACGCTAAAAAGTCATATGAAACCACTCTTATTATTTATGTGCGTAATCAAAACCGGATATACACTGTGAAATGCAGATGTGAAAAGGAGCCCAAAGAGAGCTTAGTTCATCAGGTGGCTCTGAATGAGTAAAGTAAAACTTCCTGTAAATCGAGACGTAGTTTTAAAGAAACGGGGCCCTTTTATTATTGCGAGCGAAGGTTATACTCGTCACAAATAATAGACGTTGAGCTATGGAAAATATTGTAACGAGGTCAGCCATTCGCCGAAAATTCGCAAGAAATTTTAGTCTGATTATTTCAGTCCGCGCTCATGGCAATAATTTGAGTTTGATGAAAAAATGGACTAAATTTGTTCAAGTAAAAATATTTCTGATTGTTTTATCTGCAATGGTTTTGCTTTCGGTCGTGGAAGTTTTAATTTCATTGCACATACATTTTTTCCTCTTATTAGTCGACTTTTTTGGACCCACCCGCCTGGGACCCGCAGCGAAATAAATTCAATCGTGTAATAATTCTTCCTTTGGCTATTATCCAACTCCCAATTAGATGATATATTGGTGCCAGCTTCCAAGGAATTTGGCAGACTTTGGCCGAAAGGGAGAATGACTTTGGTTCGACAACAATTATTAGAATTTCCAATGCTCTTTTAAACAAAGCCATTTCATTTCTTTACCAACTTTAAACAAATTTTGAGGAGGGGATTTTCCGAGAATAAATTTAAAATCATTGAATTAACGCAAATTGTCATCTAACAAACATTATGGTGAAAACGTCTAGCGTACCACTGAAGACGATCCGGTTATTGGTCGCGCTTTGTTTAATAGCTCTTTTCGGGAGGAGAAAACTCCTTCCAAGTTTGACGCGGAGGAGAAAGTGGTGCCATTGTACACAACAGGCGAACATTGCATCTGGGCAAACCGGGTTGGGTGGTGGTGCATCGCGGCGCAAACGCTAGTAGCAAACTATTTTTTAATATAACGCATTCTGTTGAAGTTATGTTGTCATTAAAGATATTCTCTCAACGTGACCCAGCTCAATCAGCTGCTACAATTTGAAGAACCTAATATCAATCCTCGAGCATTCTAACACCTTGATCTTATAAATGGGTTTTGGTTTAGCTTTGGCTAACCTAACACGGCAATTACTGGGGTGGGGATTTTACAAGTGCTGGATTTATCAATGTCATGTCGATCCACACTAGGGGTGCAGCTTTTAAAGGACTACCAAGTCCATCGTTTGAATCGGAACCTGAACTTTTCATGGTACCCATCGACCGCGAGGGTGTGTGGCAGGGTCTGATTCCACACCCGGAATGCAACATCAAGATTAAGTATTACTAGTTCCCAATAAATATGTTAAATAGTTCAAATTATAGAAATGATTAACACAACAGCTACGTAACCCATTCGCGCCTTGGCGTATTTTAAAAATAGACTAGCCTAAATTTGGAAAACGAGATATCTGTGACCGTAAACTTGATTGGCACTGGGTTTGTTTAAGGGAGAAGGTCGAAGGTCAAGGGTCAAAAACAAAGTGACAAGTAGGCTAAATATGGCACCTTTCCTCCGCACTCATTCTCCTAATTCCGCCTTCACCTAAATCTGCGCTAAAACCTGCAAGTAACCCTGAAAGGGCGTGTAGCGGGGCATCCTGGGGAGGCTCCAGGCATTTAATCGTAAATGTTAGATTATGTGTTACTCAACCACAGTAATTAATCCGAAAGTCGGTTGGTAAGGGTACGGCTCACCTAGTACTAATCCCAACGACGTGTGAAAGTCACACATCAGGGTTGGGGGGGGGGGTCAGATCCTTTCCCTGTGACGCCTATGGTTTCCCTGGAAGTTCTGGTACCCGAACAATCGCGCACCTCGGGCGAAACTGAGGGTGTTCGGCGTGTGCCCGTGATAGAACCCGGGCGCTCCGGTCTATAGTTCAACGCTCCAACCCCTGTACTGATACGTCTCTCTCATTCATAAACATGGTTAGGCATTGCCGGATATGCACAAATACGTAAAGGCCATTTAATACGTAAAGCTTACTACTTCATTTTGTGGTGGGTGTTTGGATAACTCATTAAACTTTGTTTTTCAAATCAATTAAATTCGGAGCTTGCATTCCACATTTCAAAGATTTTGTATCGTTGGAGGTAGAAACGAGTACTTAGTACTACAAGTGGAAGTGCCCGCATCTCAAGTTCTACCCCGATGATAAAACCTACATGTATAAATTGATGCAATTATATTTTGTTATTACCTGTGTTCTTGTTACCTACGGCTCCTCTGGTAATGTGTGCAAAAAAAAACATTCAAACTCGGTAAACTGCCATATGGCGAACAAATATTCATTCACATGGAAATAGAAAAAGGAAAAGGGATAGGAACACATAAAAGTATGCGTTGGTTTTGAATGCGGTTTTTCTTTTTTACTTTTTTTGGGTGGTGACCTAACACCCCCCGCCACACGCCCTTGCGGCGGCTTGCGGGGTCTAATCTAGATGTAGAAAAGACGAACTCGGGAGAGGTGGGGAAGGCGGAATCGAGCGGATCACTAGTGCAAAATATGTCCTTGACCGAGACTTGAACCACGGATCTTTCGACTTGTCGGACCGATGCACTAACAACTTGAGCTATCGAGGAAACGTCATTTACACTGAAATCTACATATACATATATATACCAATGATTAAGAAAAATACATTGGATGAAAAAGCGAACTCACACACCAATTTTTACATAGTATTGTACATGTGGACGCAAGCTTGAATATGTGCGTGTTGTTATGTAATTTAACATGGATATATTTATATGCAGATATAAACTCACATTTGTACATGCATGGTTGGTGCCCTAGCACCCGCCGCCTCACACCCTCGCGTCGGCTTGCGGGGTATTGTGGTGGAAATAGACGCACATAGACGGGCGCCGGTGCTCTTTCTCGACCTTCGGGCTCCGGTAATTTGTATCTGCAAACCCCCCTCCCCCCCCCGTTTCCCTCTCCTTCCCTAATGGCGACGATGACCTCACCACTCGGCCTCGCCTGATAACTGCCGCTGTTGCCGCCAGTGCTATAAATAAGAGCAGGGATGCTCCCTCTGGCTTGCAGTTTAGCTACCACGCATTTGCAATGAACAACTGCAATTGTAGTAGTGACATTTATTTTCTGTTTTGGCTTCTGGTGGTTTCATTGGTGACTAGGAAAGCATACCTCGGAAGGTTATCGTTTTCTTGTCTTTGAATTCTTCAAAAATTCGAAAAAACTAGGAAAATAAGATTGAGTATATAATATTGAATAATATATATTGAATATATATTGAATATATATTGAATATATATTGAATATATATTGAATATATATTGAATAATATAATAATGTAAATATTTTCATTCTCGATGGGTTTCAGTTTTCATCACGATATCCATCTGCATGAATATCCCGCGATCCACCGGAAAGGAGTGTGGCAGGGGGTGAAAGCACCAGGTGGGATGGGTAAAGAATGAGGCAAGATGAGGGAGAGGAAGGGAAAAGGGAAAAAAATATTCGCAAAAAAACTTCGAAAAATCTTGCAAATTTATACACATGCCGTTGGAAAATTTATTTCAACGCAAGTATTGATTGCACCCAATAAAATAGTTCTTTGGTGTATGAAAAAGGACGGAATCAAAATATTCCTTCTTTTCTCCTTTGCAACTAACATGAATTGCCCTAATTTACACAACGGTGCGAAATCCATGCAGAAAATATTTTTTTACTTGTCGAATTTCAAATAAACAGTTTGCACTTTCGCATTCGTTATATTCACAACGACGCTTGTGTTTCGAGTGTCCTTCATGGAACGAAGACCTTTTAATTTCTGTACCTCTTTATGGTGAAGTTTGGTCATTAAATGGACCGTGAGGATTTCTCGTTGAAAACAAGTCCCTTCTTTAGACAGAACCAATTGATTGAGCACCGCCCGCGTCTCATCTGCCGGCTACAGACGCCATCGGGGGGCGAGAGAAGGAAACACGATAACTTCTCTGGAACCCATCCATAAAACGTGCTCATTAATTGTCATTGCTTGGGTTGAAACATAAAATTAACAGTTAATGCTCGGGTTAGATTCAAATGTCTCTCTTAGCTTACCCAATTAGGTGCCTTCCGCTTTGTCGTATTTCTTTTTGTCGTACGGTTCGGTGTTCAGATGGCATGACCTGAATGGGCATCAGACGAAACTTTAACGGCCTGCATATTGATGATTTAGGTGACATTATTTCGTTACTAATGCGGTTAATTGGTTCAGTCCTAGCCAACTCGGGGTAAAGTGTTTTTCTCCTCTCGACATTGATAAAAGAAGTATAAAACATCTTTTATAGATTATTAAATACATTATGATGTAACTTTCAATGTTTTAGAGGAGACGGGGTGAAAAAAAGCTAGACTCCCTAAGGGTAATTCATGGATTTTATTTCATCTAGCCAATGTTGTATTGCTCTCCTTACCTACTACTCGTCTCGCATGTGCCGAGAAGTGTTTTTACCCCTAGATACCGTAGTGGATTTAAAAAATATTTTAGTTATCCAATTGAATAATAAATATTATGGATATTTAAAAAAATATGGATTCACAGACATTCAATAAATAATAATTACAAATATGATTCTTATGATTAGCAATGTGCAATATTATTTTTATTTGGTGAGTGAACATTCAGAGTAATTGTAGTTATGGCGAATTGAATTCAATAGGCATCTACCGATTCAAAATCTATGCTGAC
Source organism: Hetaerina titia (assembly GCA_037158775.1). NCBI lineage: Eukaryota > Metazoa > Arthropoda > Insecta > Odonata > Calopterygidae > Hetaerina > Hetaerina titia. The sequence goes on along the minus strand of CM073776.1, from coordinate 29,270,064 downwards.
AAATGTATTCAGACGGAACCAGCCTTAATGATATTTGGACCCTTGAGTACTGGAACTGTTGTTGCTATTTTCATATCTCGTGTATTTTCCTAACAACTCTACTTCGGATTATAATCTTCCTTTCCCCAGCAAATCAGCTGTGTGTTCAAGTGCGCATGTCAGTCATTCCAAAACGTTCAAGCTGAAATCCAAAATTATATAGTTCTTGGTTACCTTTATCTTCAGCATTAATTAATTGTACTTGAAATATATTCACAGACACGCCTTCCGATCGCGAGGCAAAACTCAAGCCTTCTTTGTCTTCAGGAGAATTAAAGAATTGCCCAAACAGTTGAAAAAAATGAAGATCAGCCCATTTATTTGTAAAATTTGTTGTGTTGAGATATGCCATTGTTGTTATTTTTTCCACAAACGATAAAGAGATCATAATTACATTGTCCGACAGCGGTAGGGTAATTTTCGGGTAAAAATTCACCCCCTGCCGCACACCCTAGCCGTGGCTTGCAGGGTGTATAAATAGATGAAAAATAAATAAACCATTATTGGTCACTTAAAACCTCAAATGAGCTGCATGTTTACCATGTCATCGGGACTTGGTATTAATAGTTGATGACCTCAATAGTTTATGCAGCACGAAACCGAGATGATGTATTTAAACATTTGCTGGGGGCAGCGTTAAACACCGAAATAAACGCTGCCGGGAGTATAGGGTTTTAAATACCCGTCAGAAGGAGAGTACAACAGGGTCTTGTGTACTTTCGCGCGAATTTCGTCGCAGGATGCAAAATCAAAGTGTCAAGAGAGGAAGCGACGCTGCAGTATTGAATAAATGCAAATTTAGTTTTATTGATTGGAATTGAATCACCATTTTAATTGCTACGCGGGGCCTTGTGCACGGCAGCCAACTTTAAAGGGGGATGCCGTATGAAATCGACATTTCGGCCCGGTGAGCCGACACTGAAATTTCTCGAACTCTTTTTTGTGTATATTTTCTTCGAGCGTTCGCCGGAAAGGCGCGACGCGGCGCTGGTCGAGGAGCTGAGATTTTAATTTCGAAAAAGCGTAATCCGAACCCCTAAACCCCCCCCTCTCCTCCCTCCCACGGGCATGAAGCGTTGCAGTCGGTCTAAGAACCTTTTTTTTTTGAAATTTTAATTTTTAAGCAAAAATGAAGTGAAAAAAAGACACCCGTGTTTATAGGGAAAAATTCCGCGCCGAGGATTTTCGAGGGCGTTCGTTCGTTTCACCCGGCGACGGCGTTGGGTAAGTGAGGAGTGCGGGTTTGGAGAGGGGGGGGGAGAGGGGAATCCTTGGCGGAGGGGAGGGGGTGAGTAACGGCCATGTGGGAGGGAGGGAGCGGAGGGGGAGGAAAGGAGGACTAGCCGCCGGGAGGGCGAATAGGGGGGGTTGGGGAGGAGGAGGAGCATCGCATTGCCTGATAGGAGGGTCGGAAGAGGGCAGTGCTGAGGGAGGGGGGGGTCTTCTCGAAGGGCTGGAGTGACGAGGCGGTAGATTGTGGATAATAGCGAAGGAGGCGGGGTGTGAGTGCTGCCGGGGGGAGGGGGTGTGTGGAGGGAGAAGTTCGGGTGGAAGGGGAGGGGGGGCATTTATATCTATCTGCTTTTGAGGGGTGGGAAGTGGGAGTGAGTGGCAGCGGGAGATGCGTGTGAGGGGGAAGCGCGCTTCCCTATCCTTCGGGGAGACATGGCGAGGTTCAATAATGATAACACGTATTTGTCCAGGAATGAAGACAACACTGATTTGAAATGGGTGAATAGTGAGACACGCACGCGTAGAAGTTATTATTCCATGCCCACTGGTAATTACATATTTGTCGTCGTGACGCAGTCCAAGTCGTAAGTATATGGGTTCCTCACGAAGTTGGATTAATTGCCGAATTGGATCGCGTGCAGCGTCAAGGAGCTAGATTTGTAAAACGTTAATTTAGAAGCGTATCTGAGACACTCGTATTAGAGCAGCTAGGCTGGGATTCACTCACGGAGCGATGGATGAATTACAGATTGAAACTCTTGAATTAATTGGAAGAGCGTCTCATTGGCAGTGATGTTGAAAATGTATTATTACCCCCATCGTACTACGATAGATCATGCTAATAAAATGAGAGAGATTAAGTGTAGAACAGAGAGATTTAGGATGTAATTTTTTACACGAACGATAAAGGGATCATAATAACTTTGTGCGACCGCGGTAGGGTCATATTCGGGTAAAAATTAGTCTGGTGTGTATTCACTCCCTGCCACACACCCTAGCGGTGGATTTCATAGTACATAAATAAATAAATTTGCTGCAATAAAAATTACTCTGTGTCGCAAGGAAACTCGGGTTCTCTGCTTGTCTATCCCTATCAAGAGACTGCCAGGTGAATCCTCCAGCATAACAGTGACTTTCTATTCGCTTCTTTCAGCCAAAGGTAATCTCGTAAAGCTGTACTAGTTCTTGGATACAGTCTGCACATATCATGCTCTTTCTCGGATGTTGTAGTGAACGAGGGGACTGATGTGTGATTGCAATATTTATATGAAGACCAACAAGTATCCCTGTGAATAAGAAAAAATGATATGCTAAGATCTTGTAGCTAACGCAGCAAAATACTCAAGTGAAGTCAACTACATACATACATATATATACATATATATATATATATATATATATATATATATATGTATGTGTGCATATATACATATATCAAACAAGCAAAGGCATGTATACGGCCCAGCGGATTCATCAACGCTAACGATTATTACTCTTGGTGATGACAATGCATCATATGCGTATGTTAGCCATACATGTCTTTAAATATAAATACCCCACTGCAATAAATCCCTTTCACTTTTCTTTGATATTTACGGGGAATCTAACAGATAAGCGAAAGTAAATTTGGAATTTTTCATGGCTGCAGTTGAATCATTCTCTGTGACACACCCTAGTGTTGGTTTGCAGGGTACCAATACGTTTTCCGCCTGCATGTTTATTAATTTGAGCGTTTTTTGAGGTAATTTTAGTGAATATTTTTTCCGTTCTTTTCCCTTGTCACTTACCCACCTTGTGTTTGCAACCCCTGTCATACACCTTTTTTGGAGGATCGCGGAGTATTTATATACGAGTGTATGTATTTAGTATTCGTCATTGGCAAGCTCCGTAAGTTTATCCATTCGTGTATTCAATATATTCCTTAGTACTCTTTTCTCGTCCTATTTTTCTATTCGTCAATGTTCTTCATCAGACTACTCAATCCATTTTTTGGTTTTAACTATTATTTGGAAGGTTTCATTACTCCCAATCCTCGTTTCTCTGCTCTCAACTCCACCTATGGTAACCATAAGCAAAGGTATACCCCCATAATATAATCACAGAAAATTAGTGTATGAAGCTGTCCCTGTAAGCAGTAGTACTAAACAGCCTCTGTCATCAGTCAGCCAGAGGTGATACGAGCTTTCCATAAAGTGTCGTTTTAGGGCTTTATCATTAACACTGAAAACAACTCACGCAACGAATCTATGAGGGTAGTTGTGTAGATGTATGACCATTCTCTTATGGTCCCCTCCACGGTTACGGAAGCAATTCCAAATAGGTATTCTCTCAAAACATTGATAGAAATCACCGAGAGGGCAATGTGCTTTTGATGAGAGTATATCTTCCCAGAGAAGTTGGGATCGCGATTGTGTAAATTCCATTTTAGTCTGGAAGTGAACCCTTCAGCTCCGGCGGAACAAAACCAAAGAGCTCGCCAATCAGGGGCCTGCTCCAGCATGTTTAGGTAAGGTTTCAATGAGAGACTTAGGCAGCAGCAACTGTTCTTCGATTGGTGGAGCGAGACGGTTGGAGCTGTCTCGATGTGCCAGGCCGCTGATCCTACAGAACGGAGATTGAAAGCCGGATGCGGTTGAAGGAATATACATGGTTTGCAAGATTTAACGCCAGGGCGGGTTGTGGAAAGTTTCGTCCGTTGCTTTTCGGGGTTGGTTGGCTTTTCGAAGTTACCGAGGAAGGGGAGATGTGGATAGAAGCGCGAGGAGCGAAGAACGGGAAGGGAGGAAAAAGGTGTTTGTGATGCATGCGTTCTGTGGAGAAGGCGGAGAGTAGTCTAGCCCGGCGGGCTGGCCTCTCCTGTCCCCGTGCTGCGTTGTCTCGGCGTGGGGCGGGAGAAGCGGGGGTGAGGAAGCTGGGGGGAGTGAAAAGAGGGGGGAGGGAAAATGAAAAGTATGGAGAAGGGAGCGTCTGGGGCGAGTTCAGAGTATGGTGGAGGGTGAAGGCGGGGAGAGGGCGACGAAGGGAATTGGGGGGGGGAGAGAATTGGGAGGAGCCTTTGGCTCTTGCTTCTCTATTTTTAAGCCCTCCTCACTCCATCTCCCCTCCTCTTTCCCTCCATGCCTAACCCCTCCCTTCGCAACCGTGTCCCCCCTCCCCCAACCCCGCCACTTCCATTACCACCAACTCGTACTCCCTCCATCTTCCTTTTCCAACGGTTTCTAACACTCCGTCCGTCGCCGCCACATGCGCTGCTGTCAGAGTCCCATTCGACCCCATTTTCCCCGGAAAAGCTCCCTCCTCCTTTTTAAACCCCCTCTCCACACCCCCTCCTCCGTCCCGCCTTTCATTTTACAACACTACACTTCCACCCCTTCCCTTCTGCACACCCTCCCCTTTTTCCAACTAACTAAAACCCCTCCAGGCGAGCTCGTTCCCCCCACCTCCACATTTTTCCCCAACATCCCATTTCCCTTGAATCCCCTCCCACCCGACCCGTTCTTTTTTTGGCCTAACTATGCACGTATGCCTATCGTCCTTCTCCCTTCTCTGTCCCGGACTATCGCCGCCGCATTTTCCTCTCCGGAATATCGCCTATACATGCATCATAAGACCATTTTCCGCACATACTCTCCTCCCCCTCGCAGAGAAACTTCGATGCCTTTCCTTATCCTGAAACACTCCTCTTCCCCCTTCCCACGGAGCGACCCGTGCTCTTCCAAGAATAGAAACCAGTTTCGCATGGATGGTTAAAATGGCGAAGCGTTAGACATTGACGGGGAGAAGAGGGTGGGGTGGGTGGAATAGAATGTGTTCGGGGTGTCGGGGGAGGGTAAGGACAGAAGAAAGATGGCGTTGCCTTTTTTTCCCGTCCCTCCCAAGCCCCCCTTACCGTACCTCATCCTCCTGCCTGCCCCATACCATTAACCCCCCCCCCCACGTGAGAAGAGTATTTGCGGGGTAAAGGAAGGTTTTCTGTGCGCTGGAAGAGAGGGAGGGGGGGTTGGGGTGGGGAGCGAGGGAGGGCCGCGGGAGGCGTGCTCTCAAACTCCCACCACTCCCCGCTCCTACCTCACTCGCTCGCTCTCTCTACTCTGCCCCCCCCCCCACCCACCCACCCTCCCTCTACGCGCGAGAGAGCTGGCGAAGCAGGCACATACACATTTACAGACACGAGCGCAGTCACTGGCCGTCGTTAAAGCCCGAAGGGAGGAGTGTAGTGGAGAAGAGTGGAGAAGGAGGGTCCTCCGATCTGACGGTGTGCGCGCCCGCAGAGCGGTGGTGGAATACTGGCTTGGCTATGAGTGTGTGTGCTTTGGTGGTGGTGCCGCGGTGATGATCGCGGTGGTGTCGAAACCACGGTGCGCGAATGAGGAAAGTTTTTTTCGAGTGAAGTTTTCCACGGGAGCCAAGGAAAAAAAAGTGGTGATCAAAATATTTTAGTCGAGACGGGAAAAGTGAACGACGTGAATTGGTGCAAATTTCTCCCGACTTCACCTCCTGTGGATTTTGACATCGCGAGCTGGAAAGTTGCCGAGTTTTTTGTTTCGCCCGAGGGAGATGATGTACAGCAAGGTTGGCACAATTGCATTTTCTGTTCATTTTCCAACTTCGTGTAGGTTTTTGGCCGTCGACTACGCGGTTGTCATGCAGAGGGATCCTCTCCTTGAGTTTTCACAAAACTTTTTTTTTTATTTTCCGTTTGCACAAGTTCGTCCATGCTCCTCCCTCCTTCGAAACCCCTAATTGCATTGTTGTTTACCGCGGCGAATGTGTACATGCCCGACATCTGGCGGGCGTTTTTCGCATTGGTAGGCCGGCATTGGCGCGGGGAGTGGGGCGCGATCGGCGACGGTGGGGCGAATGGGGGAGGAGCCTGGTGGTGCCGAATGCTCTCTCAAGATGGCGGCGCGGTCGAAGTGTCATGGCGGTCTGAAACCAACCACTTTCCGAATTTCAGCGTGGCTCTCTCCCACTCTCCCCTCTCCTTTAGCATTCATTCGAGGGGAGCCAGCTATTCTCTTTCCCTTCCATCCTCTCTCACTTTCGCCCCCACCCCCCAGAGAGCCCCGAGCCCTCCTCCCTTCACCCCCTCTTCGAAATTCTTGTCGCTCTCATCCCTCCAACTCCCTCTCCACTCGCTCCCCTACCGTCGAAACCCCAATGCCTCCCACCATCATCCTATCTCGCTTCCATCTCTCCCCCCTTTTCCCGGCGGCGAAGGAAGCCGAGCCACAGGCAGGTTTCTACCCTTTTCGTCGGCCATGTCCCCTCCCTTGCCAGTGTAGCATTTCCAGCGTTGCCACGCGTGTGGCGACGTTGCCGCTTCTCCGTAGTTCAGCCGAGTTTGGTGAGGGGAAACGGACTGACGGTATTAACCCAGGGGGAGGGGAAACGGGGGATAGGGAGGCATCGAAAGAGGAGAGGGAGAGAGTTTATTGTGTGTGCGTGCGTGTGTGTATTGGAGAGAGAAGTATGGTGGGTGAGGCGAGGAGAGAGGGATGGTGGAAGGGAGAATTTTTTTCGAGCGAGGGGCGTATACTAGAGGCTCTCGTGTTCCCCTTCCTTCCTCCCCACCCCCGTCGCGTCGGGAGCACAAAAGATTGGGCTATTCGAATTGCAGGGGGACGGAGGAGGGGTTGCGATAAAGGGAGAGGGGGGAGCCCGGGTTATGTGCCCCGGGGAGGGGACCGTGCCATATTTCATGAGGGGAGGGATTATCTCGAGGACGGGGAATCGGAGTGTGATGAGGATATTTTTCCGAGTGGGGATATGCGGGCATGAGTTGGGTGGTATTCCAGAATAGAAGAGCGTTGGGATGGATGCAAGCCCGAGCGAAAGGCCTTTGTGCGCATGTGCATCACGAAGCCTACGTCCCCTCCTCCTCAACCGTACCATTTCCGTAGTCCACGGCCACCCTCCCCCCACCAACCCACCCTATTCCCCCCCCCCTGCCACCGATATTTTTGTGGTAAAATTCAAAATTTTCATCCAGGAATTGCGACCGTTCTCCCCGATTTATGCGATTTTGTATGATTTTCACAGAAAATTTTTTTTCCGTTCTCCGGATAAAGATGAAATTGTTGGGAGGAGTTGGAATCAATGAGTGGGCGAATTTTGTGTATTCGAAATTAGTTACGTGTCTTCGTGTGAACTTCGTGAATGATTGTTCGCCGCACGACAAATATGTAAATCAGCTCCACTTGGCCCGAGTACCTGAGCAATCGAGCGATTGTAAACGTAAGATACGAGTTAGATTTTTTTGTTCTGGGGTCATATAGCAAGGTATAATTCTTTTCCGACTCTTTTGCTAATGGGAATTGTGGAGTATAGTTTGCGATTTATGTTCCCACGGCTTATCAGGCCGCCGAACCCACGACACCAAACCCGACTAGTCGAGTCTTATCGTTAACTCTCTGGCAGCGCGTTTCAAACTTGATGTCCCGGCCATACTTTTTTTTCCGAGCGACTAGGGAGGGACATTAGTGCAGAGGAGGGCTTAGCACTTCAGAGCCTCCCTTGTTGCATGTCGCCGCTCGGTGGCTGGCAGCTGGCTGGCCGGCGCAGACTCGCGGTTCACACTTCACTAGTAAGAGGGAATTCCCTGGCACGAGGGTGTAAATCCAAGTTTAGCCAAATGTAATTTGAAAAATATGTACCATACTTCCGTATGTTGCATGCGAAGATTTCCTCAGACTTTCCAGAGACCATGGGCATCCCTTCCATGTTCTGCTAGATTGCCAATGCTCAGCCCGAGTTTAAGGTCAACTTGGTTTTTGATGATGGTTTGCATTTCATCGAAAGAAATTTGAAGAATACTCTGGAAGTGTATAAAAGATTAGACTAGTTGGTTTATATATCCATATTATTTTCATCCAAAAAGTATTTTATATATTTATTCAAGTACGCCTCGCATTCAAACCCTTAGAAGGGAAATGGTGTTATGGATGCATGTATCTAGTGCCTAACACCCTCTTTCACACACCCTTTCCGCGGTTTGTGTGGTGTTATGTAGATCAGCGATTTTTTCTTTTGCTCTTTGTTTTAGCTGAATGAATTTGTATTCATTTTCTCAATAAAAAATTATGAATAGTTTTTTAAATAGTCTCTTTCCGCGGTGGAAGCGGATATATTTCTGACGACATTCAGAATTTTTGCTGGGTGTAGACAGTAATCCTGCGCATCCGTGGGCATGTTCACTGTTGTTCCAATGTGACGATTGTGGATTGCACTTTTCTGAGGGTCTCAGATAGATCATATTTTTTTAGGTTCAGATACAGAAAATCTCCAGCGCAAGTATTGTTGTTTTCCGTCACATTTAATTTCAATAAGTACAATTTTCCATAGTCAATCTGTAAGCTCGAAGCTTTCATAATTTTGTGGCTTTTTTTTTAGTTTTCGTCATTTTCTAAGTTTTCGAGTTTTAGTTCGGGACCATGGTTCACTCATGATTAGCATTCAGAGCGAAATGAACATCTGAGGTTAGTAGAAAGGATAACGAGCTAAGTGGAAAGAAAGCATTTTTCGTGTAAAGTTTGGGAATAACACGTCGAAGCAAACTGTCTCCGCACACACTTCTGAAAATGTTCAGTAAATATAAAGATAATTATTCACGGGCGACAATTTGCACATTATTGAAACTAGAATCAATTTTAGGTGCAGTTGGGAGGTAAGCAACTCTTCATGTACCACTGGTTTAGGTAATTATTAAAATTTTACATGTTATTTTTGTTCTACACGAAGAAGAAGATAATTTTGTTAATTCTACTTTCTGGAATAGCCTTTCTTGAGTAATTTAGTGGTTATTATTAGGTAATCTACCAGTTAAGGTAGGTTTTTGGATGGACACAACTATCAAATAAATATTTTGTAACTCAAAACAAACCCCAATCCAGCAACCTACTCTACATGAGGTCCCTCTTCATCTCTGTGTGCTTCCTTCCTCCCTTCATCCCGTCCAACATCCAGACATGCCAACTCTCCCGATTTAAGCGGGAGACTCCCGATTTTTCCTTCTTACGTTCTTGATGAACTGTTCAAATTGTGTACTTAACTTAACATGTTAATAAAGTGTGACATTCATTAAAAATTGGCAAAGTGTCATAAAGGGATTAAGGTGCCATGCAAATATTGTGGTAATTAAAAGTGATTACTTCGTGATACACTTCTAAAAATCTCCCGATTTTTCATTTTTGAAAGTTGGCATGTCCTCCCGATTTTTCATTTTTGAAAGTTGGCATGTCTGAACATCCCTCTCCTGTTCCTGCCCTTTCCTCATTTACCTAACATTCTCCCCTCTATTACCGTCATCAACATCCCACTGCCGTTCAATAAGCCCTTCATCAATTTTTCCTGCCTCCTTAGGATTTCTCCCAACAAACCCCTCTCCTCACCCACAATACCTAACACTTCCTCATTTGTTTTCCTTTCGGTCCATTTCACCTTCTCTATTCTTCGCCACACCCACATTTCAAAAGCCTCCAATCTACGTCTATCCTCCTGCTTCAGTGACCACGTTTCCGTGCCGTACACGCTCCACATGAAAGTTAATTTAGTTGTATTTCTCATAAAAATCACATGCGAGTTTTTAACTTAATGCTTACATGTCATAGTTCTTACTTGCTAGGGAAACAAATATTGCCGGTGTATTGATTTATCCACGGTTTCTTTGAGTTGCATACTGTAGTTATTTAGTAGCAAATACAAAATATATTTTCCTGTTATTATTCGTCTAGGAATATTTTGCCGATAACTCTTTTTAAATGCGTGGATTTCCCATGCAGTCTTTCGTAAGGCAATTGTGGAAGTCAGCTCAAAGAGGAGGAATTTCCCCATGCAACGTGTTTTCTGAAAAATGGATCGTTTTATATTCTGGGAATTCCCATCAAGAAAGAAGCAGACTGATTACACTGGTTATTGGTGAATGAAACTCAGAATCGTTGTTGCTTACGTCAATCCATGATATTTTTATGGCAGTTCGCCCCTATACCTGCCTCCGCCTGCCTCGACAGTCGCTGCCACCAAGCAGTAGTCAGTTTTACATAATGGAGATGAAAAATAAATTATTCCGTATAACAGAGGTCACGTTTATTCTTCTCCCTTGGCATGCGATTTTCTCCTACCTCCGTCTGCATAAGAGAGATAAATTCCGAGTAATTTTTTTACCTGTGCCCATTAACTATACTTTTTTGTTTCACGTATTTTGCATTGTTTTTTATTATATACATATCTTATTTTCCCTTCAGTTTGTATTGTTGCGTATTCCTTGGGCATTTTCTCCTCTAGTCGTCGAAGTCCTAGGTCAAAGTGAGATATACCTCGCTTTGAACAGTGTTTATTGTGGATTTTACGCACATACAAGTAATTTCATGTGCTTTATTACGTAAGAGCCCTCTTTCCCATTTCGTCTTGAATAGAATGTATGTACGTTTCGTTGTAAATCACCGGAATTTCAATTTTCGCATTTCCGAAATACCGCCTGACATTAAAATTTTTTTTTGTAAACTGTTTGATGTGGGTTCAGGATTCTGGAAAGTCTGTACATGCGGTATGTTCTGGAATTCCTTCCATCCTAACCATAATTATCAGGGAACCTCAGTTTTTCAAATTGTAAAACATCGTACGCAGTGGGCTACTCGGGCCCGTAATAAGAAGGTACGATTTGCGAAGAGACTTCAAATTTTCTCGGCGGAAAGATGTCATGAGAATGAGAGCGTTCAAATGATTGCTTTGCTTGTCGTCTCGTCAGCCGAAAAAAAATAATCAACTAATCGCTTTTTCAGCGTTCATTAAGAAGTAGAGCAAGTTCCCCATTTTTGTGTGCTATTATGCGGGTTTATGGCCCTAATAAAAGGGTTTCTGGACTGATTCGAGAGCTTTTTACCGAAAGGAGTTTCATTTATTCGGATTGACCGTTGGTCCTGATTCCCTTGCACCGTTGGCTATTTTGTCAGAAATGTCATTGGAAGACAATGGTTATATTTGCTTAAGAGTGAGGCATCGAATTCCTCTTTCTTCTATCTACCACATTTTTGTTTTCTAGCATCTTGAAATTCAGTTATTCTCGCCAGTTTAATTACCCCTGCGGTGTATAGTAATAGTGGGTTATTGGGTACCAGTAAATTGTGCGTGCCTACGAGTGCAGAGGTAATAACTCCCAATTCTATGGAGAATGAGTCCATATTCTCGTTCGTCTTATTATTAGACATTTTAAAAAGTTTCCTCTCACCTTGTTTTGAGGTATTTCATTTTCAGTGTATCTCCAGTTTTCACTTTATTAAACCAAATCTTCAACAGTTGCCGTCTGAAAACGATTGTGCGCATGATATGAGACGTCCTGAACCACATATCCTGTCACTTGTAGGCGCGAGGAGTGTTGTTGAATTAAGCATGTCGGTTGCCATAGCACGTTCCAATATGAATAAACATGCGTATATATTAGCAGAATGGTTTGAGAAATGGTTCCTGGTGGACGTTTCACTACTCGCGAAGTAAATTATGTCAACTCATGCCTCTTATTATTCTCCGTAAATTGGTGATTATATGTCGAGGGATTAGAAAATACAAGGCGCCTCCTGGGTCATGCTAGACCTGTAAAATATTTGAAAATATAAATGAATGGACCGAATTCGAGCGTCAAACCATCATGTCGATTTTCAATCGATGATGTGGAAGCACTCACGAGAGCAATATAGCATTTGGACGGCACAAGAGAACACAAAATAAAATAGACAACACGTTAAAAGACACATTACAAATTGTTTAAGCTTTCGGCCTACACCGAGGCCTTCTTCAGGGCAGAGTCCTGTTACGTGTTGTCTATTTTATTTGTGTTTTTTGTCCGAATGTTATATATACATATAATTTATTATGCTATTTAAATAATTATACATGTGTATATATATAAATAAATATATAAAATATATATATAGATGATTTCTTCGAAGTAACACGGAAGTGTTGAATAAAAAACTTAGAACACACAAACGGAACGGAGAACACATAAAAGGAACACTCACACGTAATATCTTGATAATTTCGACGGACTCGAACTCCGTCTTCTTCGGGAGATAAGTTAGGACTCAATTTTTATATAAATATATATGTATGTTATATTTTTATAAATATATATGTATTATATATTTTTATAAATATATAATACATATATATTTTTTCTTATTCTTTAAACTTGGCCGGAGTTTTCAATTATTCGAGTTGTGTTGAAAAATTACGCCCGAGCCACATGCCATGTGCCGGCGAATCATACAGGTATTCCCGGCCGCCGTCTTAGAAATATTGTAAGGAAGCAACGAAATAGTACTCTGAACAGTAAGCATTGCGGCACAAGAATTTTGTGTTACAAATTTCAATCTCAAATTTTTTCTCTTCTTGAACTCAGGTCTCCTGAATTTTCTCTTTAATTTCGAGAAGAAGGAATCGAAAACCCGACGGATTCGGGCTTAAGCGGGTAGCAGCATGTGTAGGATGTGGGGGAGGGTGGCCGGCGTTGAAGACGACAAGGGCCGGGCGGGGGAGAAAGCGGGCGGGGAGGACTGCGAAAATGCTTCCGCAAGGGGGCCGGGGCCAATGGGAGCGGGCGGCGTGTGTCGTCACCCTCGGCGAGGTCCTCGTCTTCCTCTCCGCCCTTCCTGCCCGTCGGTACTTTGCCCTCCCCTTCCCACCCCACCGTCTCTCATTCCTCCCGGTCTCTTCCCCCCACCTCTACTCTCCGTGCCCCTACCCCCGTTTCCCGTCACCCGAATTCCTCTCTCCTCGATAGTGGTACCCGGGAGCGGGGGAGTTGTGTGTTGGAGATCGCATGTTCATGCGCAGAGCAGAAAACGTCTATTCGCCCGCTTCACGAGCTGTCGGTCCCGCGATTTATGGCTTGGGCGGATTGGGAGGACTTCAATACTCGTGGGTGGGATTTGTTCGAATAACATATGAGTCGAGCGGTCGGGATGGTACCGAGAGACACGCCACGTGACTCGCATCTGCCGAACACGGTGCGGCGGTGATGCGCCAGTTGGAAAGCATCAGTGCCGTATTGTTGATTAACTTTTAAACATCACGTTGTTTTTGGGATCTGGGAATCGCCGCCATAGACACCAGAGGCGGACGATTGTAAATTCTTAGGTTCTTGTGGAAATTCTTAACCAATGGTATCCTAAAACGTGGATAAATGTGTTTTTTGATGAGAATAGGTCCCCAAGAAGAAAAGAAAAAAAAACTAAAATCAAGCATCTGTCACGTGTCTCCCTGCCACAATGTATTTCCCAAGTTATTTCAAAAGTACGGCATTTTTTTGTAATTTCGGTCCACTCAGTGAAGCTTAGAATTATCAGCTGTAACAGTGGTCAAATAATGAGGTAAATTTGAGGTTGGGTCGTCTGTGATATCAACCAACGGATGTTGCGAAAAACATGTTGTGACTATAAAATATTGTTGAACTGTTAGGCTTCACTTAATGCTGCGTCACGTCTTCGATTCAGGGTCTTAATGCTTTATCCCACTCGTAGAAGGGTGAGTGTGAGCCCCTTACCCACTTCAAATGCGTCTTAGTTCTTGTCAATTCTAAATTTAAAGCCGAGTGCATTTTTCATATTTATTCAGCAAATTCTACTTGCGCTTAATCATTGCACCCTGAACGTTTCTAGCGTGAGTCTAAAATCTCGAGAATGATGCGGAATACGACGTTAAAAGATTTTTAAAAAAACTTTTATTTATTCTTAAACGAATAAGTTACTCATGACGTTTTTAGCGTGCCCGCCTGCTAAATCAGAAGCTCGCGAGTTTGAATCTTACCTCGGGTAGGTCTGGTGGTTCGGTCCTCGTGAAATTTTGGCTGCATGCCAAAAAGTGGCTCGTACGGAGCTCGGGGTAGTAGCTCTGTCCGCGAAGGCGCCCAGAAGAAAAAGAATGAGCGAAAATCATTTTTGATTTCTCCTAATGGGGCTTGTGGACATTCGGCTTTTTCGATAGATTGTCTCATGTTTCCGTGATGGGGAAAGTTGAAACATCTTGGGGCTTAATCGTGGAAGAATTAACAAGTTGAACTTGAGTTGTCAAGACCCAATTCCGCTGTAAGTTCCACGTTGGGAAAACTAAAAAAAATATGCAGAATCCTGTCTGACGAAGGATTTAACTGTCACGACGAAAATGAGTGAAGAGGTATTTCCTGTAATTTATCCCTTTGGAGAAATCGTTGGTCTTCAATGGACTTCCAAAAGTGGAAGACATTGCCTAACTTTGGTCGTCTACCGAATATCCCCCGCGATTGGCACCCTGACCGGCCGCAACGTAGAATGGCAGGAGTGTTCATTGTGTGAATCTCGCCCCCCCCCCTCTCCCCTCCCATGGGGGAAAATTCTAACGTTTTAACGTCCCACCGATGCGTTTCCTGTTCGTGTAAATTTCCCACGGGACGTCCACTCATTCTTAAGACAATGCTGCGTGAGTCTCTCCTACCTTCTCTCCGACTTGCCTAATTTTAATTAACTGTCAGACTGTTACTTCCTCTTTGGGAATGGGGGTCTAAATAGTTTACCCATATTCTAGACTTGGTATGTTAAACTCGGATATGAGATGGATATGCATAACCAGGACAGCCCTTATATATCAAAAAAGAACAATTACTTTATTCGGAATCGAAACTATAACCGAATAACTTGGCGTCGCACATGGAAAGCAGGATTTGGTAGAAATGCATGTTGTTGGATAAGTGCTTAAAGTCAGGTGGTGGTGTATCAATTTGTTTAATTTCGTGAGAATTCGCACTCACTTTTAGATGCCGCGTGGTATACTTTGTCACCATCTTGCGGAAAAACATCGCTCGCATATTCATAAATTTCTCATGGACTAACGTGTGCCATGTGAGGCACTCACTTTGGTCTGCGGGATATCAGTCAGTCCTAAGATTACAGATATGACGTTAGTGACGTTAAATTTCTGCAGAAACGTTGCAATACACAAGAGATAAGCGTTCATCGAATTTCCATTTTCAGACTTCGTGACTCGCTGGCTCATATTTGAACATAGGGCAGATACTAAAGCGGTAGCCGTCAAAATAGGTCTTGTTCGTGTTCTTTTTCCTCGGAATGAGAAATCTGAAGTAAACAAATAAATTTGTCACGTGTACGCTCACGATATGCTTCGATGAGAAATATGTTTAGGTGGCAATGGCAGCTGGAAGTAATGTTTTCAATCAAGTATTAGCTCGCGTATTCCCAGTGAAAGTGAGTGTGGCATGAGAATCTCGATACTTCAGGATGTTGCATTTTTTCCAACAGACGAAATTCCATCGAGCCTATTATCGTTTAAATGTGGTTATCAAATTACTTTGATCAAGACTGAGGAAATTCATACTTAAATTGCTGCAAAATTGTTCATAGCTGAGTTTTGTACGGAGTTGTTTGGAGGTATGTAATGTATCATTGGGGCTTCCTCCTTTACGAACCAAGCAACTGGTCTCGGCGACTCTTTAGACGTCATGTAAGCATCCATATGGTTGTCATTCTTTGATAAAAGTTAGGTTATGCATTGACAAACAAGTTTATAGATGAATTTAGATAAATAATTAGAGTCTTAAAGCATTGATTACCAATATGAGTAAACTCGTCCGTCCTTCCACCTTGGAGTTTGCTAAATACGCCCTAGAATCCGTCATACAGCGTAAGAACAGGAACTGGTTAACACTGCGGCAAAAGTAAAGTTACAACTGAAAACGTTAAATTAGGGATCTCGATTGAACGACAATTTCTCCTGTCGATACTGTCCCCTGCTTACGCAATTCGATTTAGCGGAATACTCGGGTCAAACCTATAGATGAGTTTTTGCAGCGTGAATGTGAACTTGTTATTATATATGTATCGAACTTGTCATTAGGAGAAGTAATTGTGCTGGCGCAAATTGATTGTTTTTATTCATCATGGCCATCGGAGGAAGTTATTAAAACGTTCTGTCGTGAGTGGAGATTTTTTTGTGGGATTGGCTGAAATAAAGATTAATGGCCGATCAATATTTTTCAGTTCGAACTTCAATTTTCTCCATCGGGATATCATAAGTGAATTCTTGCCTCGCCGTATACCTCCCCATATCTCCTCGAATGACAGTTGAACTTGATATAAGCCAAGATAATTGCATTTCCTATTGAACTCGAACCGTTTAGGCCGTTCGATATCGAACTTCCACCATCGCTCGCAATTTCACGGGAATTCTTGCCAACTTCCCATGTGATGTTTGAAGCGCTTGCGATCTGAAGACCTCGAATGTGCGCATCACACTTATCGTCACGAAGACATTATTATAATATAACTTTAATAATGTATGGAAAAGAATTTCCTTGCATAAAGAAGAAAGAGTGAATTCTTGGACTTTAATTCCTGTTATTTTCATCCTCCCTGAAAGCATTTTGGGCTAAAATTCACGAACTCCCTAAAATATGAATATGTATGTTGTTATCTTATCAATGTTGGGACGCGGAGTTAATGTGTTTAAGTGTGTTGGTATATAACTGGTTAAAAACGACGGCAGCCTGAGTGCGATGCATAAAGCCCTACAATAAGGCCTATACTGCTAAGGCGTGATGGGCAGAAGGCGAAACAAAACAAGGGCGATATGAACCATTGGCTTACTTTGGAATAGGAAAAGTAGACCGGTTATGACAAAGTAATGAGCCAGCAGTAAGATCTGGTGCTTTCCCGGCGTATTTGCTGGATGAAGTTTTCTCGGGTCTTCCACGAGCCATATTCAAGTTTTCTCAGTGTTGAGGGTGACGTCAATCCGGATTTAATTTCCTTTTGTTGTTAAATTTCCTATACCTATTTGGTTTTTTACTCCAGCACCATTAGGTAGTTTCTATCCGCGATTGCCGTCGCCATAAAATTCCATGGCAACTCTCCAACGTAGAGACATGTTTGTTGGCAATTTTATAATTAAATTTGACTAACGGTGAGTTTTTATTTACAACTGGCCATTTTTCACGCCAAATTATTTACGTACTTATTTTTCAATTGTTCTCAAGTCTTCAGTTTCTCATAACTCGACTTCATGGTCATATTTATTTATTTTATCATGTCATGCTCTTAGCGTGGCAGCTTCTTTTCTATAGACCTTGTCTGCATTATTTATAAGATATGGCGAACCTGTATCTTTCGTTATAGATTTCAGATGAACTCCACCACGTCTAGAGAATTGAGGCAGTGTTAATCCACCAATGAGTTTTATCATATCTTTTTCAGCCATTTCTGACGTCGGAAAAATCATCTTTTTTCGTAATGATTGGCCCCAGAAATTATAATGTAATATTTCAATAATGGAGTTTTTATTAACGTTAATGGTTTCCTTGCTTGGATCATTCTTGTGAATTCTAGTAATTAATAATTGCAGTTATTTGGTTGGTGGAGAGTTGCACTTCACTCCGAAGATCAGTTGACTTGTTCCTCTTACATCCCTATTCAAAGCTAAATCTCGTATATTTATAACTATTTCTTACAGATATCTTTCCATTGCTCTCAAAGTATGACCAACCAATTAGGTTCTTCTTTTCAGCGTATGTGCCCAAATAAATTTGTTTCTTCTTCCCTTTTTTGTGTAATCACCCCCTGCTACACACCCCAGCGGTGGCTTGCAGGATACTTAAAAATCTAATACTCAAACTACATGCTTCCACTATCAAGTACTAATGCGTTGCCTTAGGTTCATTTGGCTAGATGCACTTAATACGCAAAAATGTTAAAATTTATGCTGGCAGCGAAAAGTGAGCCATAATTTGACGTTGGATAGCGGCTTAGTTTCCTCTTAGGTGTGGATGAAATATGTCTGAAGATTCAGCTTTTCACCGCTATAATTTGATCGTGCTTTATGACCATTTTTTAAACCTTTGCCCAGACATTTTCATGCATGAAGTCTCTTCTGGGGCGGGGAATTGTCTTTTCGTATGGCGATGTTCAACGTCGCTGTTTTACTAGTTATCTGCCATTGAATTGATCATTGCATTATGGCATTTTTATTCAGTGTTACATTAATTTTACTTGATGTTAGTTTTCAGATTTATATTTGATTTAATTTTATGGGTGGAGGTCATATGGTGGATTAATTTAACTGCATATGTGATATGTTCTCTTGGAAATTTTGTGAAACAGCAGACATCACATTCATGTATTACGTAGGGCGGAAATTACTTTTTTATGCCAAAATATCTGGAGTCCCGTCTACTACTGGAATTCCGATAATCCTTTTTTTGTCATCAGATTTCTCAAGCGCCGGACAACCAGGGTTTATGCAGAACTGGTGTCCGAAGCAGGTTTTGGTACCGCAATTTAGAGGCTAGCAGAGGAGCGAACAGATCTTCCATTTCGAGGTGTAATTTGTTTCTGTACCGCATAGTTACTATTTTCTAGTTTTGCTATTATTTTCGGAAGTCAGTTTTGCTATTCAGGGAACACTGACGAAATGGGGAAGAATCCGTCCCGTGGGAACTTGGGCCTTAATTTTTAACAGAAGTCTTTCTAAAGTAATCGGTTGCCGAAGCTTCGCATGTTTCAATTATCATACTTAGCTTAGCCAACTCTCATCGCTTTAAGGAATTTGCGGGACGGGTGGCATTCCAATTGACTAACATTGGTGAAGTTTCTGCTGAGGGCGCAAGAAGGCAGTTAACCCGACGGCAGCAGTGCAAGTAGTGCAAGTACCCAAGTGGAAAGTGTAGCAGCCCTTCTGATAAAAGGACGAACATCAAAAGGTCGAAATGTTAAAGACCTCATTTCGCTTTTCGTTAATCAAATCGGTGGTAACCCAAGTTATTTACTGATTGATTTTCTTGTAATCGTTTAAAAAAATGAAAAAGACGCAGGAAATAAATCTCCCATGTCATAGCAACATCGAGGTTTGTGTTACACAGCATAAATGATAATTGATGAAGTGTTTTTCATACCTCGTATGATATTGTATTATTTTCTTACATTCCTTTCTTTTTTTTTAGTGTTTTAGATAATTTGGCAATTACCATGGCTTTCTATGATTAGTAATTTCTCGCAAACTGGTTTCCCCCGCCACATCACATAAATCACGACATTTTCTCTGGAAATTCGTGTCATTGCCTAAAACCATGCTAACTTCAAACAGAAATCTTTCGTAAATCATGCTCATGCCCGATGACATACACTTCAGTATTTTTTTGCAATATGCATGTAGTGTACCAGTACTATTTATCTACGGACGATTTCTCTTCGAGACAGAACCACATTGAAAATTTTGAAGTGTTTCAATACAAAACTTTCAAAGTGTAAAAATCATTCGTCTTGACCGGGATCCAGGTCAAGGCGAATGATGTTTACACTCTGAAATTGTTGCAACGAAGTGCGTATCAGCGGATGACTCCGTTAAAAGTTACTGTTGCGGCGTCTCCCGCAGTTTCTTGCAATTTTGAAGTTTTACCTGGAGAAGTTACACTTTTGGGCAGGAAAACCTGGAAAAGCTTGGGAAATCAATAGTGCAATGAGCTCTCCTAGTCACTCTTGCCCTCACTGATGGAGTGTGTCGGCCCTTGGATATGACGACAGCAAAACTGATCGACACCCCCGACATGTTCCCGTGCTTGATGTCGACTGCATCCATGCTGCCATCGGTGGACATATTAAAACGCTTGGAAAAGTCAGTTTGGGTTTATTTTCGGCTAGAAGCCAGTGAAATGCTCTCGCGCCTGGGGCCACGGCGGGCATGCGATGGTAGAGTCCGGCGCGGCGGGTCCCTCTCATCCCCCGCCGCACCCCACGTCCGACCCGCCGCCGCCTCCACCACCAACGCCCCTCCTCCGCTTCCCAGTCCCCCCACTCCGAGCCGGCCACACTCCCGTTCCCTCCCCCTTCCGACCTCCCGCCACCTCACTCAAACATTCGCACCCCGTGAATAAATAAACGTCGTTAGCTGGCAGGAAAAGTTTTAGAGGAGTCGGGGAGCGAGGTGTGGTGGGGAGGTGGGGTCGCGAAAAAGGGGGGGAAGAGGAAGGATGAGGCGGTGGGTGGTGGGTGGGTGGGGTGTGCGTCCGCGGTGCATAGAAACGTCGATGTTTTCCGCCTCCTCCCTCCTGCGCCCTCTCCCCTCGGTGCACCCGGGGATCGGCTTCGATTTCTCTATCGAATCGGTCGAGTGTCGTGTCGATTAATAGGTGCCTCGGTCGGAGGAGTAGAATTACTTTTATTAAAAGGACGATGTCAGTCACACCAAAGAGGGCTCTCTCTGTATGACCTCATGCAGCACACCACCAGGTCACTGGGTGAAATAAATTTAATTCCAATCCATAATTCGGAAATTAGAATGCCTCTTGTCAGCTCACCCCATTGATGAGAAGAAATTTAAAAAAAAAACCCATGTGATTATCATCGACCACGTGGTGCTTTTCAAGGTATCTCTAGAATGTATGTATGCCTTTCAGGGTTTAAAGAACGTTTTCTGACAACCTGATGGGTCGTGTCACGAACTTTGTCGCTTTTTCCCTATTTCGTTGCCCGCAGAAGCCAGAAAATTTCTCAGTCGCTGTTTAGGCCTCAATTGGACTAATACTGCTAGTACGAATATGGGGGGATCCTCATGAACTTGGGTCGATTGCCGAATTAGTTAGATCGCGTTCAGCTTAGAGGCGCCAGATTTGTAGAAAAAGTTGTTCTGATAAACTTAGAATCGTATCAAAAATATTAGATGAGCTAGACTGGGGATCAATAACGGAGCAAAGGTTAAATTACAGATTGAGTAAGTGTAGAACGGATAGATTTAAGATGTCATTTTTTCCACGAACGATAAGGGATCATAATGACATTGTCAGGCCGCTGTAGGGTCATGTTCGGGTCAAACTTAGTCTGGTGTGTGTTCACCCCCTACCACACACCCTAGCGGTTGCTTGCAAGGTACTAAAACTCGCTCACAATGTCTAAAAGAACTTGTGTGTTCACGTAGCCGGGGAAATGCGGCAACAGTCCTGCCAGCGGGATTGCCCCGCCTACCCTGATGTGTAAATAGCAACAGACAGCGTTGGGTTTTGTACTGGGTGAACTTTACCATCATCCATCAAACCGACCTTCGGGTTGAAAACTGCACTTGTTGTTTTTTTTAAAAGTGACGTTTCAGTTGTTTCTAGTTTGAAACATAGTCTTGCCTCCGCGTGAATCGGAATTTTTAAAAAAAAGTCTACACATGTCGCTTAATAAATAACATCGGCAATTGCCGTAGCAACGTTAACCATTTTGGACAGGTTAACTCGCCGTATCAATCTTACGAGTCGTTTTTCCTCGTTTCCGCCGCCGCCCTGTCCTGAAAATGGTAACGTTTTACTTACGGATAGTTTTTTTTTCTAAACGGGCGTCCTTAAAGCGATGTTTAAACCAGAAGGCAGTGCAGTCCAATGTCGAAGTAATGCTCCATCGGACGCTTTCCTATTTAAAGAAACTGGCGATACTCTTGCCCGTCTCTATATAAATCTCTTACGGGTGATTGTACGAGGCGACTCGCCTGATACTTGTAGGTACAGTCATGCCGTGGTTGGAAAAAGTGTTATGCCGCTCTGGTGAAATGTTGATCCATAGTGGCTTGTCGCCATTGGGCAGAATCGGAACTCGCCCAGGCAATTAGCGTGAAACCCCCCTCTCCTTCTGCGGTAGAAGAGTTTCTTCGTACCGAATACCTTGTTATTCCCATTCGGCGCTATGTTGGCAACGCGTGTTTCTACGCCTCCACTTGTGGTGGGCACAGTACGATTTTGATTCCAGATTTTGGTTTTTCCAAATGGTGCGTTCACATCACACCGAGTGACAATTTTGAATGAGGACCATTTTAATATAGGCCATTCAAGATTGCCTGTCGTAAAACAGTTGCCTCAACTTGGAAGTCCTTGGTTGATGTGCCGTTAGGTTAGAAAACAACGTTGCTCCGTGATCTATCTGGATTACCTCAGAATGTAAGTGAGCCCTGAAAAGTTAACTGACCACGGTTGCGGTCCAAAGTGGGGTTATGACTGGGGGGGGGGGATGGTGGATGGCCCTAAAATCTCTGTTCTAAAAAAAATGAAACGGTAAATAATATGGAAATGTAACACGCGGGAAAAGTTAACACTTGCAGTATACATTTTTATTGAGGTAGGTGTCCACATGTATTGGTTATGCACATCAACTCCCGTGTTTTCTTTCAAAATTGAACATTCCACAGGGTACTGAAATAAAATCATTTGCGGAAGGAGCGAATTAATGGTAAAGATCATTCACTCTCAAAGCAAAAGGTCGGTTTCTTTCTCAGTCCAAGTTATTTTATTCTGGGACAGTCCTCATCGTAACAAGATGGTTATGATGCATACAAAAATTAGCATTGGGCTTCCTTGGTCAGGGCTCGACGTATCAATGATTCAGAGTGGAATAAGAGGCGATGTGTGTGGTCGTAAAGGCGGCTGGGACTACCAGTTTGTAGAAAGTCGGCCGTTTTTTTTTTTTTACCTCCCGCACATTCTTTGATTTTCACTGCCGCATTTGTTCATCTGGCACCAATGACTGCTCTGGTAAAACACCCGTCGCAGCCCAAATAGGGCTCTCTCTGCTGGAGGCGTGGCGAAGAAGAGAAAGAGGTTTTAAGGGTTTCCTGTCTCGCGATTGTACTTCATTACTATTCGTCGCATAACGCATTGCATAAGCACTGACCCGAAGCCCTACATGTCTTACTTCCTTCGGAAATGACCTTTTACTCCCTTCAACTTTTTGAATTCATTATTCCTCACTCATTATTGGTTCTTTAATCCCCACCCAATAACTGGGTTGGGGGGATAAAATATATATATATATACTCCCCGAGTTCCCGAGGGCGGAGGTTCGTGCTTATGCCCATACACGACTCGCCTTGCTCCCAAGAGTCGTCCGCAGGTCTCAATGCAAACTACCTACCGTGGCTGTTGAATCCATGAGGTATGCGCGCTTTGGAATGGGGGCACGTTGCAACGATATTTGAACACGTTTGCATTGGTGCTATTAAACGGTGGATTCATGTGTATGTGGCTGGGGGTGGGGGGCGGTCGAAGCTTCAGTAGCCGTGGTACTACTTCTCAGAATAATAACTAAATGTAATTAAAATGGGAGGTCAAGTTTGTGGGTGTGGGTTGGTAATCAAGGGGCGGGGCGGAAATTGCAAGTGAAAGCTGGTTCACGTGTTAACGTAACCGCTTCAAGGCGCACGTGCGACGGAGGTAAGCAAAACGACCGAAGTTCTGACAACGATGCAGTGGGTCCTGCAAATGGAGCGTCAAATTAGGATGGCAATTTGAGTAAATGAGCACTTGTTATCTTATGAATGCGTCATCATCGAGCTGACGTTTTCTGGGAAACGCTGAAGTCGTCATTATTTCATTTTCTGTGTCCATCGTCGGGGATGGTAATCTCATGTCATCTCGAATTCTTTTCATGAGTGCATGTGTGAGACATGATACAAGAAGGTTCAGATTTTCTCATTTTCTGACATTCTTATTCAGCATCCATTTTTGTTGGGTTCGTTGTTTCTATTGCATAGCATATGCAATGTTTCACATCCGAGTGTAAGTTCTCACGACATATGATTGTGAACGCTTGGAACATTCACCGTATCGTCTCCCGATTCAGCCCCCAGTGATTTTCATCTGTTGTTCGGGCACCAAAAAAATCGTTGGGGTGGCCGATGTTTTGAAAGTGATGGTGATGCCGTAGGCCGTAGAGGTGGGACAGCAGACAAAAGACGTCTTTGCTGCCGGTTATCAAGGACTTGTAAAGAGATAAGTGTCTGAATGTATAGCGTGAACATGTAGAAAAATGAAATTATTTTAAGGTAGTTACTTTATTTTTGCATTTATCCAATTTTTGCAAGTTATTTATTAATTTGACCTAGTAGTTTACATACAAGTAGTGTGAGATAGGCTGGCTACGATAGAATACCAGCGTTTCACAGTGGCAAAGGATGGGGCTTCATCGCCAAAAGTGGAAGTAAGTTGATAGATGCACTCCTGTCTTGATAATCCTCGTCAAAGGTCGTAAAAAATCATCGAACTAAAGTGTTCACGAGTTAACTCCATTTTTTTCGCTGGTTCAAAATTTTCGAGTCACTGTAAACAACAAAGTTATGATCAAACGACAAAATATTCTGAAGAAAGTTATCATTAAAGGCGGAGTTAGGGTCAAACTTTTAGATGGAAACATCGGATGGCGCCTAAAAGCACTTAGTGTTGTCAAGGCTCAAAATATAAATAGCAACGCTCGTACATGCACTCATTCTAGCCGATGATTTTTCCGCTAACATATTTTTCGCAAAACTAATAATTACGGCCACTACTGAAGTCGTCTCGGCTGTTTCATTATTGATTGAATTGCCCTTCCATTACGCGTATTCATGGAAATTAAATAACCGGCAGCCTTAGTATGATGGTGCAACGCGTTCAGGCTAACCCTGAGGTTGTGTATTAATTAGGTGTTATTACAATTAAATATCAGTTCAGAACCAGAGTATCGTCAAAACGAGTAAAGCATCCATACCTGGGGATGGCTGCAGATCTCACCTCAGAGCGCATCTTGGGGTTTAAAAGTTAGGACTGCAAATTGTTACAGGTTCCGTACATAATGGGGAAAAATATTGCCATTTTTATGGCTCTCAATAAATTCTCGTTCTCTATTTATACAACTCTAGTTTTAGGAACTGTTGCCTATTTTAACGGTTTCCTATCCTGACTTTGTTGTACCAAACCGAATGTTTACCTTCCCAGGAAGAAAGCTAAAAAAATCTCTAAAAAAATTATTTAATCTACACGATAATCATCGTGTAAAGTAAATAAAATTTGTGTTGGGTAATACATAGTTTCATCTGGTTTTATAAATATTGGAACTTAGCATAGCTTTGGTGTAGTATTTTTTTCTATATAATTTTCTAAGAAAAATTATGTTTACATAATCATGATTTGATTCCGATCATGGTTTTTGAATGGAAATTTTTTTCCCCGTTTCGTAACCCTTTAAACACCTTTCCTCTGCCTTACCCTATCCAACTAATGCTTGCACCCCCTGCCATGAACCTTTTTTTGTGGATAGTGGGGTACTTCTGTAGTGTTGAATATTTTATGAGAAAGGAGAAAGCCAGTAAGCAGAACTATTTGCCACATCCGGGGATATTCTGCTTTTACCTTTGTTCACGTAGAGTTCATTGTTTAGTCGCCCCTGATTGTCACCGTTGTTGATTTAAATTCACGTGTAGCTGTCATGAACCTGAGTACTGATTGGCTACCATTTTTATCGCATCGATAACATCCTGACAGCTTCCATGCTTTGTAATGTAATTTCGGACAAACGTGGAAACATTATCTCGGGCTCCATGGTAATGTTTCCGTTAGAAACTATTTATTAGTGTAACTGTTTCATGTCTCATGTCGGTAATTGTAGCGAAACGGAATCCTCTATTTTCGGTCAACTTGCCCGAAATGAAGCCGTACGTTTTGTGTCGGTTCTGGTTAACAACCCTATTTGAAAGGGATGCATGCGTTTATTTGCTTAAGTCGATATATTTCGGTTATCAAGCTCGCAAATGCGTTAATTGCTACACACTGTTTCTGTAGTCCTTTCCTGAGGTTGATTCATATCCTCCATTCCCAATTCTCGTCACACGGGTCGTCCAGGAGGTAAAACGAAAACAAGTCTTGGTTCCGTCAAGGGCGTCGTCCTTTACCGCTTCCCATCCCAGTCTTATGAACCCATCACAATTGTGGACGAGGCTCATAGGACGTAATATTCCTTCATCTTTGTGTATGGCTCCTCCAGAAAAGTTGACTCATTCGCCAATGGGATTTTGGTAAACCCCTAAATAAAAGTAATTTATTAAGCCATATTCGTAGATACGTTTAGCTCTGTGATCGACATTGATTGCTGTGACGTCACGGGAAATCTCTATTTATTTCATCCAGCAAACCCATTCTACTCTGTTCCCTTAGGACGGGCAAGTTTCCCTTTGTAACCATTTCCGCGATGGCCAGTGATGCGTGCAAAATTGTATGCTTATGGGACATAACGTAGGATTGTACTAGTGATCGCTTTTCATTCAATAAATTGTTTTGCATTTCGCAGCTCGTGAACCAGTGGTTAAGCTGAGATTTCACCCTGGGGGATGGGGTTCTAAATATGAAAATAGGGTAATTAAAATCAAAGAGATTAACATTTATCATGTTTTTTGCCATAATTGAGTCGATTCAGAGACTTCCTTCCTGTCCTTCGATTGAATAAGTGGAAAGAATACCTCTTAGGTGATATGATTTGAAGATCCACGGCGGAGACCCTCTTTTAACTTATTAGCTTTTGCACTTTTGTTTTCTGTTTGACGAAAAGCAATAATGCAGCAGTAAGCTGAAATATGTCCTAGGATAGATAAGGCAGTGATCACGACTGTATGATGGGCCAATTAGTAATGGATGGCAATCACTCATGGCTGGCTCCACAGTAGTAGCGTTTTATCATATTAATTTTAAAGTTAATTCCTGAAACATGGCAAATGAATGAAAACTTCAGAATAGAATTTGGGAGAGTTTCACACTTTTTGACCGATTATTGGGCGAGATTATTATTAATTATTATAAGGTAATCTACCGGTTAAGGTAGGTTTTTGGATGAACACAACAGCCAGATAAATATTCTGTGACTCCTAACAAAACCCTTCAACTCCTCCTTCCAATATGCATGTTCCTACACGTCAGTCCTGACACGCTATTATTATTATAAGGTAATCTACCGGTTAAGGTAGGGATTGTCTCATAGTTAATTCCAAGGAGAGCCTAAAGAGTGATTGTGTTAACCAGCACATTAAAAAAATGTGATGGTACTACAAAAGCGAATTCATGGAATTTTGCAGAATTAACTTGAGAAATTTCCTCCCTTTCAATTAGTACGAATACCCGCTAATTTCCCGCGTGCGTGAATTTGTCTTCCAGAAATTGACACCCGTTCATATTGCGTATCGCACCAATAATGGTCTTTCTTTCACATTTTGTCCATTTCCATCCAGTGTCTTATGCTCGCCTCCCTTAAGACTCATTGCTTTTTCTTCAGTTCTTCTCGCTTATTCCCTTTACCCAGTCTTCCAGCTCGAAAGAACTCCCCTTGTATATATGGTAACGAAGCCAAGCCCTAGGATCCCTGCGGCGCGATATCCTTCCTTTCCCCCTCCTCCCTTCCCACCAAATTGGTCGTTAAATATGGCAACGCCGCAACCACTACCACGGCTGACTCTCTTTTTCGTCTTCCACCTTCATTTCATGCCGACCATCCCTCCTTTTCCTTACTCACTCTTCTTCTGGATGCACGTCAGATTCGAGGCCGGTTGTGAATTTGTTTCTCCTAGATCCTTGTTTCCAAAATGTAATCACTTGATTGATGACTAATGTAACTGTTGGATTAGGCGGCGTGGTCTAACGCGCTAAAATTCCAGCGCTAACCGGATCGGGTGTCGAACTCGTGACGTTTAAGTTGCCCAGGCCCTCTGGCAAGGCCATAGCGAATATAGTATAACTGATTCAAGTGGCCACACTCGGCTATAGTTAGCCAAACGTAATCAATTATTGAAAGTGACGCATGCCTGGAATTCCGTTTGAGATCACCAAAATTTAAACCCTAGAGTTAATTCCGCTCCCAGCTCGAAACCACAAACCAAGGGCAACTCTTTTTAGGTTTTGTTAGAGTCGGAAGTAACATATTGCCTTTTAGTCAATTTGTCATAAATTTCTTTCAATTTCGGGTACTGTTTGTTTTCACTGTAATTGGTTTCTTAGATATTTCAGCATTCCAAAAGTTGCTCACAGTGGTAGGACAGGAAAAGTGTAATTATTCTTGAAACGATTGAATTAGCAGCCGAGCAATACGTAAAGTAGCCAAGTAAAGACTTTCGGAAAGCTACCCAGTGCTCTTCATAACCCTGAAATGCTAACGACAATTTTAAATTTATCAACATTTTTGCCTGCAGAATGAATATTCGGCGTACAATTTATGCGTATGTGGGATAAAGTTCGGGCAAGTAGATACGCAATCGCGCCTTCGGATTCGCTCCGGCAATTTACAACTTTCTCCTATTTAAATACTCATTTTAAGCTGCCATAAATTATTTATTCCGTTTCGGGAAATAGCTGCGGGTAGGGAAGCATGCGCCATCCCGTTCCTCTCCGACGCTGGCACGTTTTCTTTCTTCCGGCATACTTCGGGTCAACTTTTCCCTCCGTCGACTTTCTTCTCCTCCGTGTCACTCCTATCGCCCGTGCACCTCTTTCTTGCTTTTCTTTGCTCCCTCGTGTCCTAATCCTACCCGCTTCTGTCCCCTCCCCTGCAGTTTTCTCGAAGAGAGACCATTGTTAGTTAACCCGCTTCCCATCAGTTCTCCTGATCCACCATGTTCAGCAATGACTGCTCTCGTTTGGGCGAATTAGTGGAATTCTTATGCCCAAGCCAGTACCACTGCTCTACCTTGTAGCACACACATTTATACTGTCGTAAACTCACCTCGCCTAGCGAAACTGAGTTAACATTCGTGCGTCTAAGTGGAAAATTAACGCAGTGGTGTGCGATGGACCATTTCAATGCCTGGAATTGACTAACGTTACACTACAGATCACTTTAAGCGTGCTGCAAATTGCGTCGAAAACATTATTTCAAAATACGACAAAAAAATTGTTGACGTAAAACTATTTACTTCCGCCCACCGTGTGGAAGCATTCGTTTCCGTTTTCACGAAATATCATTCCCCCGATATCTTGTGGGATCGGGATGGTGCGGTGGCTAACATACAGGATTCCCACCGTGAATACCCGGGTTCGAATCCCGGAGGCGGCAGATTTTATTCTGTGATATCCCTATCCCTACTTTAGGTGCTTTCTAGAGAGCACTTTGAGTGAGTAAGACGTCCGTCGGATGGGACTTTAAACTGCGGACCCCTTGGCGCCTTTCCTAATGCCGACGCCGGGTTTCTCTCCACCCTTCCTTTCCCATCCATCACTAATGGCGCACATGATCTTAGCTGTCGATCGGTCGCCTTACGTAAAACTACTACTGCCATCCGATATATTGTTTTTGAATCAATTTTAATAATTTTTCGAAATGTCAATGCATTGAAATTCATCATGTCTCCTAAATTAGAAGACTTTGGCGGAAATGATGGGGATTCGTAGTTGTAGTGATGTTAATTGCAGTATACTCTCGGCCAGTAGGAGGGAAACCTATAAGATGGGCTTGCATGGGTGCCTGGAGAGGAGTATGGGACTCGGAAGTCAGAATTGAGCATGGGTGTGATGTTTTACTTCAGAGACGTTTCATTTTTATCGTCGAACATGTATATAAAACCACATTTTTAGAATTCTCATTCCCAGGTCGAACACGTGTACCAATGTAGGTCAGAGACTGTCCTTGGCTTGACAACTCCACATAATTTCGTAATATTTTAAGTACATGGCTTCACTGAATTCCCCATAACTTCCATGAAAAGAAGATATAAAAATAATGGCAGCGTATAAACTAAAAGATTTTAAAAATTTCAGTCTAATCTTTCGTCGATGTGTCCTGCATCTGCGATGTGTAGTACACTGTAGAAGCCGATTGGCAAACAGCAATGAACATGAACAATGCTAAGTGCAAAAATACTCATCATATGATGGATTTTATGCTCTATGTTTGGGGCTTAAGCTCTGATGTTTCTACGCTGGTAGCCCTAAAAATCTGTTTCATATCGAGCAAAAACTATCCCCGTGTAACTCAGCCGAAGTCAACACAATCCTTCAAAATCCATTATTTTTCTCACATTCACATTTTGTAATTGGTGGAAATTTGAAACGAACTAATCAATACGAGGGCATTTAAAATTTTACGAGTGGCCAAATAATTTGCCGCGCATAAATGTAAAGTTTTACTACGACAAGTAATTCTTGTTAATGTACATAAAATGTTTCAACACAGCATTCTGAGTTATAATGTTTTGGCTGCAATTCAAAAAGTCCATCGTAATTTACGAATACGCATTTGCCATCCTTGAGTTAAGGGAAGGACTTCATTATATTACATATTCCACGTGCGTCACAAATTATCTTTCTGTGTGTAAATGCGTTTTCCGTCCTCCCTCCCTTCCGACAGTACGATAAGTGGAAAAGAAGAATCATGAAGGCTTCGTGGATAAAACAAAGAAACATGGTGATTGGTTTATCCGCGTGATTGTCCGCGTCCACCCACCGGTTTCGGTGATGATTAAAAGAGAAATTGTATTAAGGATAGGATGGGAGCTCGGATGTGTCCGTTGGGAGGGTCGAGAAAGGGATACGAAGGCGCTCTTACGTTTGTGGCCGCTAGGAGTGGAGGAAGGGCGTACGTATAGGTATATATGATGTTTTAAGTAATCTTGGTCAGCTTATTTCAAAGTTGCCTCGGCGGCTCGCTTTGTGATTGCACCTCATGAGGTTTCACCAAACGGCTAAAGCATATAGGGTGGATAAAAAAGCTCATATTAAATTTTCTCTGTTAATTTGGTCATACCCGAATTGGATACCTGTTCGGGAACCCTGAATCTCATTTTCGCATTGGTAGAGTTTTCGTGATACCTCTATTTCGCGCTTGCCAAGAACTTCACCGCACTGTTTAAACACATTTCGCAAGGAAGCCATGTGTGGAAACAAGACCACGATGGCTAGTATCGGATGTAGTTCAAAATACAAGAATCCATAGATGGTTGGCCCTGGATTGTTATTAATGATCCGTAAATGGTTGAATTCTGTGAAATATTGTGCGTACATTAAGTTGCAATCTTAATCAAAGATTCCAGTATATGCTGTTTTGTATGAGTCAATGCTCTAGGAAACACTCTTCCTAGCCCATTTTACGAAGTCTAAAATTGTTTAGGGTATTCAGATTAGAACTTTAAACGTATTAAAAGATAAGACACAAATATTATATTATATTTCAATCTAAATAAAATATTATTCGATAATATCTCGAAAATATTATATTTCGATCTAAAATAAGTGTGCTTGATCTGTTCTTTGGTATAAGTTTGACTTTGCTGCACTTCCTTTGCTTTTTAACTCTTTAGTCAAACAAAATAAGTTGAAAATGCCCATCGATTTGTAGTTTTTTTTGGGAAAAATGCCCTTCTTTTCCTGGTGATTTTTGTGTTTATCTCTGGGAATTTATAAATGAATTAAACATTAGTGATTCTCCCATAATAATCCTTCCTATTTGAAAACGGTATTGGGTGTACCAAATTGTGTGTATTGTACTGCATGAGTCATTTTCATAGATCGGAACTTTACCCCATATCATCCCGATTTTGCCCTCAGGGCAACTTCCTGTGAATGATGTGCCATCAGGGAACTCTATCTGGAGGCGGAGGTGGTGCAGGCACCCAGAGCACCACTCCAACTTCGATTGCGCCGGCACCGCCGCCCCAGTCACCCCAAGGCCAGCAGCAGGTACAAGCAACGCAAGTGCAGGTGGGTGAGAGAATAAAATGAAGGAGAAATACCTTTATCCCGCGGGGTGGAATGGATATTTATTTTTCGCGGTAGACTCCCTCTGAACCTGATATACTATCAGCTTTAAACAACTGACTCAGTGAATATGATCCATTCATGGTCCAGTGAAAGCTCGATGCGATGGTCATGATCACAATTGGTAGTTGATTTACAATGATAATTGTTAAATAAAACAGTTCTTGGCGTAACTTGGTGGAAAATCATCATATTGAAATTTGAAAATTAAGCCACTTGGATTTTCCACTTAATTTTTTTTTATTATTCTCTACGTAGGTTTCGTTATGGTATAACATCATCAGGTAAAAATGGAAGTCAACACAGAAATACTCTTGGTAATAAGAAAATATTGATTTTAAATATTGATATATTTAAATCATTGAAGGTAGGCCTCAAAGAAAATATTATATATTTAACCAAATATTTTACAGAATACATGAACACATCATGAAAACATTAGATTTATTATATAGACGCATGGATTTTCAAGTTGTTAATAAATTAATTGGTCACTTCTCTGTTTGATTCCTAGCTTTGATTCTTTCTGGTAAATTTTGTGAATGCCTCTATCATATGTGAGAATTAGAGGTGCATATAAAGTGGAGGTCTCTCAGATATAGCCTCATGTGATGAACTAGTCCTTAAAAAACCTTTAATCATCGTCCAATGAGATTATGGAGAGGTGAATCTTTGAACTTTTTACTTTTTAATCCATTATTAAAGGGTTTTTAAGCCATTTTTGCGTTCAACCACTCCGACAAAAGTGCTAAAATGTTTCCTTTGGGGCACAACAGATGCAGCAGCAGCAGCAAGGAAGTGGGGGAGGGGGTGGTGGTAGTGCCGGAGGGGGCACGGGAGGAGGGAATGCTGGTGGCGTCCAGCAGCAGCAGAATGTTGCCAGTGGTCAAAATGCCAACATGGCGACCATGTCAGCAGCTGCCATCCAGCAGACGCAGATGCAGCAACAGCAGCAGCAACAAATGGCACCACCGCAAGCACCCACTCCTCAAACACTTACCCATCCACATTCTGCAATGCACCAAGTGAGCGAGTGGGGGCACGGAAGGGTTAGTCTGAAAGTTTTCAATCGGGGATAAGTGTGGGTTTTTTAACATGCATGATGGTTGTTTGGTGTGCCGTGCTGGGGAAATGGTTGGCTCTCATCAAGTTGACCGAGAGCTTGGTGTTGATAACCATTTAAACAAATATTGATTTAATATTATTTTATAGTATTAAGCATGATCATAAAGGAACAATTTTTTTATCTTACTTGTGGAATAAGCTCTGTCAGTAATTTTGAATAGTACCAATTTCTTCAACTTGATTGAATAATAGAATTAACGAGTAGATATGCCATTGAGTTTGTGACATAGCCAATTGCAATTGACTAATTCATAATAAGTGTTTTGGATGAAGCCTCTCATAGCATCTCCAGTTATTTTACTCTACTGCAGCACACAAATATTTGTTCTCATTCAAACTTTTAACCCCTATTCAATTTGAGATTTGCAGAAAGTTTTATTTTTATTTCTTGAAAATAATACCCTTTAGGTGCAAGTAATCCAACAGCCCCTGCAGAATCCAACATACCTTCAGCAAATTTACAACACCCAGGGGCAGCTATTGATGCCAGGGAACATTGCCCTTCACCCTGCAGGCATGAATCCTGCAATACAGGTTGGTACAATCAATTTTATAACCTCTTTGAGCAGTTCTGCACTCATTGCTGTCACTCAGTTCTCAGTTCTGCACTCATTGCTCAGCACAATTGCTGTCAATAGTGTAGTTTCACTTACTAAAACTGAAAATAATCCTTGCGATTTAATTTTTAAGTTGATAAGTTCCTTTTTTCATTTCATATGAATTTCATTGTACTTCATTTATACTTTGTCAAAATAGAAGTCTGGTTTAATTACTTAAAATTATTTTCGGGGTAATTAGTAGTTATCTACTGGCTCAGGGTAGAATTGGAAGAATAGACAGGCCTCAAGAGGGTCAATAAATCAAATTTTGATTTTATATTTTATATTTTTAATTTTATCTATTCAGGTGATTGCTGCTGGTAAACCTTTCCAGCCTAATCAACTAGCTCAGCATATGATTACAACCCAAGGAAAGTCTGTGCTCCAAGCAGGTCAGGCTGGTAAGTTTTTAATTGAAATTTATTCAAGTTAAATAAAAATTAAATTTTCTAGTGTTTCCTTACATAATATAAATTTTCCTGTGCAATCATTATTTATGAATTTTTGAGGCACAAAGCAGTACAGGAGCATTAGAATGTCATGGGTTCAACAACCAGAATTACCAATGACTTTCTCCTGTGCAATATACGTTCCTCAGTTGCTTTTCATATTAAAGCTGTGCGAGTCATGTAGAAGTCATTCATAATTGCTTGTATTTGGCATTAGTTAATTAATGCGGTCCACTTTGATTTTTACAATTGTAACTAAATGTGCTTTTTGCATGGAAATCAGCATCCTTCCCAGGCTATGCCACAATTCCTACCACGAGTAACCAGACTCTGGTCATCAGCCAGTTAGGAGTCCTCAGCAGTCAACCAAACATTCTTCCTGCGCATGCTCACGGCCAAGGGGGGAAACCTGGAGATATGCAAAAGGTTTGTTTTTATCACAGTTTATCGTGAGATATGTACATAATTGATATAGTAATTTCATTGACTTCATTTGCATAGTATGAGATTTTAAGAGAATTCGAGGGGATTTTCTGTCTTTCCCTTATTTTTTTTGGCATTATATTCAACTTATCATGCCCATTAGTCTATACTGATGGAATCATATACCAGAGTTTCCACTTCATATTAATCCATCAGTATTGTATATCATATATGCTGCTAGCTATTGTTGAACCAACCCTCTTACTTGAAGTTTCAATCTACATGATGAATGCCTAGTGTGAGTGAACTGGTTAGTAAGTTGGACTCGTATTAATCCCCATTGAAATTGCAATGATGTCGATATTTTTTGAGCCATATAAAATGCTTCCTCATCTTAAAGTTAGATCCTCAATTTCTCTGAGAAGCTTGGATGTTGGACATCTTTCTTGTGGGCATGGATTTGGATGGTATTTCGAAGGCTATCAAATGAAAATGGCATGACATGTTGTTGTAAGTTACCAATTCTGCATTCTAAACATTTTCAGATTATGGGTGGTGGAGGAAAGTCCAATGTAGTGTCATCCAATGGTATGGGTGGGGGCGGTGTTGGTGGTGGTGTTGGGGGGACTGGTGGTGGTGTAAAGGGTGGCAACAACCAGCAGCAACAACAGCAGCAGCAACAGTGCGTTGTTTCTCAGCCCCAGCTCATTACCACACAAGCTCCAACTGCTGCCATGCTGGGCAACCAAGCTCAGTTGATAAGTCCAATTCAGGTGAGTGATTATTTGTCAGGTTTATCACATTTCTTCCTCCTGCATCATAATTCTGGTATAACTCTTTTTTCTCTTTTTTTTTAACTCTAAATGAATTTTAAATGTAAATCGTGAGTAGAATATGCCTCATAATAAACTGATAAAGTGTGTAATCTTCTTCAAATTTTTAATCACACTATGTTAGAATGATTTTATTGAAATTTTTATAAATTTATATTGATTTCAGATAATACTATAATGCAAAAAGTTAATTGTACTTTTCACAGTTTTTAGTCACTATATTTGCAAAAATCATATTCTATTTGTTGAGAAGTGAAGTATTATCATGTTCAGTGATGCAGTGTTATCATATGAAGTGATACATGTGCAGTAAAGAGAATAGAAAAAAGCAATGTGTATGAATTTTATAATGCAACCATTTCAGAGAGTAAAAATCATTCGCCTTGACCGGGATTTTACCGCGAATGTTTTTTTTTTTATTTGACCGCGAATGATTTTTACTCTCTGAAATAGTTGCATTATAATGCACACATAGTGGGTGACTCCGTTAAAGTTACTGTTACAGTTTCTTGAAATGTGTATGAATTTGACATGGAAAACTATCTTTCAACTGTTAGTAATTATTACCAAAAGTGACACTCTATTACTGGATATTATAAGAAGAATTCCCTCAACCAGAATATCTCAGAACAAAATTTTCTGTGTGAAATACAGAAAAACAAAACTCTGCATTAAATAATAGCTTTTGTGGAAGGTTTAATAGGTAATGATACTTAATAGTCTCCTTGGCCATTACTCTGTAAATTTTCTGTAGCATTTTTAGTAAAACTGTAGCATTTTTCCAATTCTGTCACTGTAAAAATATATCACAACTAATTATTTTATTGAGATTCAAGAAAAATAGTCATACCTAATCCGAAGAATCTGTTAGTAGTTCTGTTCTCCACCAAGTGCTAATAGATGTTACTTCACTCATTTGGGTACTTGAATGAGCCTCCAGCCTTAGCAACAGTTAAAATAAATTGACATCAATGAAGAAGCAAAGAAAAATAGCTACATTTACTATAGAAAAAGGGAGAAGGAGAATCAAACTTGTGTATCTCCAAAATTGAATTTGAAGTGTAATGCATTTAGGTACTTACAACTAAATGAAATAGAATTTTTGACAAGAATTATTTTATTTGTTCTCTCTCTTACATACATATTACCTGGTAATAAATCTTTGGCATGCTGCTTGGGTACTAGAGTGATTAATCATGGCTCATCTAGGATATGTTTTGAATGAGGTCTGTTAAATTTGATCAGCACTCTCATATTAATTTTAATAGCAATGATGCTGATGAACCGAAGAAAAGACCATGAAAACATATTGAGACCAAACAGAGTGGTGTACAGAGCATTGTGTGCTTGTTTGCAGTTGCTGTACCATTACATAACTCTGTACTGTAGATTATTATTTTACATTTTGGTTTGGACTAGGTATCATTTAAATTATTATATACCTGTACAATTCCTTATGGATAACTTTATGAACTTTGGCTTTATTAAACTGGATATCATAAAATATATTAATGACAATTGATGGTGTGATATTTGGAAAACTATGAATTCATTTGCTGGAATACTAGTAAGAGCTGTAGCCATTTGGTCTATGGACATTTTTAAGTCTCTTGAAGCCATTCATACCATAATCTTCCTCATTCGAGTCGAACTCAATAAGTTTGAACTAGGCTTGATTGGTAATTTGTGGACTAATACACATGATTTGTGTCCTCTTCAGTTTCCTTGGCAGTTTGGGCAGTTACCTTCAGGCATTACGTGGGCCACTTCAGGGGGCTTGCAGTCACCGGCTGCACTCCTGACTACCCAGAATCCAATATTCATCAGAGGGGCACAGCCACATGATCCAAGTGGGCAAGGAGGGCAGGGCCCCACTGCCACGCAGGGAGGAGTCTTTATTCAAAGCCCACCTCCACAGCCAGTGGCCACACATAATCGTGAGTTAGATATTGTCCTGCTCTTCATCTTGTGCACTATAAAAGAAACTTGGCAGATAGTTTTTTAATCTTTATGTGCCAGTGGCAATGTAGCAGAGTTAATTATGGAGCTTCATTCCCACACATTTGTGGGGAATATCACTTGCACGTTCTACATATTGGGAAACCAAAACAATTGCTAAGCCTTTTTGGTGTAATCTGTTTTTAGCAGGGTGCATATCTAAATATCAGGATCAATGAAGTGGGCATATTAATGAATGACATTGAAATACCAACTGGTAAGTGCAGGGGGTGTCATTTTAAAGCAATAGAGGGTGCCATTTTAATTGCTTGGATTTTTAAATTTTTGCTGGGGGATTCATTAGTTTGGTTTATTATATTTTTTCAACTTTTTGTCATTCTTCAGTGACTGATAGAAAATTTTCAAAGTTTTAATTTTATCTATTTGTTTTACCATATCTTAGCAAATATCACCGGCACTCCAACAGGAATTCAAACTAGTTCTAATGCCGCAAGCACTGGGACACCAAATCAAGGGAATGGGAGCAACCAGCAACATCAGGCTCAACAAGCACAGCCACAGCTAACACATCAGATCCATCACCAGCACCATCAACTGGCTATGAAGGTATGCTTTTTACCCTTTCAGAGGGTTATCTACTGTCCAGAGAAAACACCCTTTAGTATTACCAGAAAAAACAACTTAAATGGTGAATTTTATGCGTAATGGAAAATTTGGTAACTTGAGGAGACAATGAAAGCTATTAATGCAAAATTTTGTAGCCTGAACCCCGAAGATCATACATTTATACCAAGCTTAAATAATCTTATTCATGATTGTCACCTTTAAATGTGGAAATAGTTTATTTTGGGAAATTGGAGGCCAAATAACACAGAATTTGCTCATTATTAGCTTATTTTCAGGGCTTTTATTTCATAGCTTGTAGAAAAATTAACAATGAAAAATTATTAAATACATAAGATATGATGAAATTCACATTCATGCATGCCGGTGCATGATTCAGAAAGTATTAAATATGAACATTCACCCATCTTGTGTCCAAGAAAAATCTCATGTCAGTTTTTGTTGATGCTAACCATTTATAAAATTATGTTACTGCTCAATTTATTTTTTTTGCTAAATAAATATAATTTTCTTCAAAAGGATATTTTTGAGATTGTATTTGTTACTGGAAATTTTTCGTTAATAATTTGACTAATAATACCATTTACAATTTTTAGGTTGCATCTGTAGGCACAAATGCAGGGCGTGTAGGAGGAATGGAAGCAAGTGGGACAGGGAATGCTGGCACTGGGACAACAATCCAGGCAAACATACAACCAAAGACTTCGGTAGCAAATACCGTACTGCCCCCACGATTGCCAAATATACTGCGTCCAGCAAGTTCTGTTTCCACCCAAACAGGTTCCAGTGGTGGACCAGGTGGTCTTGGAATGGGACAGTTGCAGATGCAGAAAGGAATTGTAAGGCCCCCTAATGTATGTCACTTTTATGTTATTTTATATTAAAAATAATATTTGCATGACATGTATCCGAATTAGGTGGTTTAGTAGCTCAGTGAGTAGAGGGTTTGGCTATGGGACTGAGGGTCCAAGGTTTAAATGTGATTGATGGACACTTCAAATTAAACCAAAGTTGTGTGTGAAATATGAAACTGTGTAACTAATATGTTTTAAAGCCTAAGAAAAGTTTGTTTAATTTTCAGTTGTGTAGACAAAATAAAACAGCAATTTCATAGATAATATTTTTTTCAATGACAATGGTTTCTGGATTCATTGAGCATACTTTAATTGTTGAATGAATGAAATGACTCCAATAGCCTTCAAATATTTACCTTTCAAAACAAAGTACAAATAAGATTAGTTTACTAATGCCACAAGTCGAAGCTTAAGGTAAAGGGTAAAAAAGGAAAGGGATGAGAAAGGTGAATACGAATACACGTATTTTGGCCACAGAGTAGCCCTCTTCAGCATACTGAAGGTCAATCGTCACGACAACACAAGTGGAAGTGCGCTGAGAGTGAGTGAATGAGATTGGCAAACTAATCTCATTTGTACTTTATTTTGAAAAGTAAATTGTTTACGGCTATTGGAGTCGTTTAATTTATTCAATACTGCTAGCCGTTAGGGCTCAATTCAATCAATATACTTTCATTAATTACACAGTACATCTTGTGAATAAGCATTGAAATGTAGTGAGAATCTACCCTCTCAGGAAGAGGGTGTGCGTCGATGAATGGAAAGGGTGGAAGGAGTGACATGTTAGGCTAATGGGTAGGAGTGTAGGGGGAATGGCTATTGGACACCTTGAGGGGGCTTGAGAACTCATGATTGGTCAAGGGAGATGGGTGGGGTAATGGGAATCATAAGAGGGGAGAGAATGAAGGGCACAATAACCTTGGGAGTCTTCTTGACAGTGGTTATCACTAATCCTTCAAGCGCATCTAACCTTGGACCTTTTTTCCCAAAATGTATGATCCTGGATTGGAATTCACTGTAATATTTGTGTGTTGATGTGTGTCTTGTGAATTGAGAATTGTATTTGTCATTTGTGAATCAGGCTACGTTTTCTTTGGTTGTGATGTTCAATTTTCTGTCAGTCTACCCAAGTTATGTGTGTCATTCTTCATACATACATTACCGTCATCCAATTAGAGTTCATAAACTTCGATCTGTTCCATGATGTCTATTTCATCTTTGTTAGATCCCAAAATGTGCTTTAGAAGATGGCTTTGTCTTTTTCCTTGGGGAATAAGCATTTGATCATATCTGATATGATATTTCAAAGTTAGAAACTGATTAATGGTCACAATGAGGTTCAAAAACACTTCATAGTTGTGAAACCAATTTTGTATGCCATTTATCCGGCCATTTCATCCTGCTGTTTCTATCTCTCAGTCACTATAAAGCCTTGCAGTAGACGTTTTTACTAGCAACTGTGGTTATTTTTGAAATTGTAACACTAAATAATGAAAAAGTAAAGAGCATTCATTTGACATTGCTCTTGGTTTGTCATGTGTTCATAATGTTGAGGTATAAACGTCCCATATACATAACAAATAACATCATCATTATTAATGTTAAAGTTTATCAATTATAACGGAATTCAATGGTTCTGAAAGCCATCAGTGTTCTATTACCAAAATGGGTTTCTAACTAATTGATCTAAGTGTTAATTGAAATTATTTTAGCTTAAAATTACAAAAATCTTTTCTGGATGAGCATGCGCATGTGTTTGAATTTCTATTTTATTTGGAAAAATTTCAAAAAAATATTTTTCTGCAATTTTAGTCTTACTTCAGTCAAATAGCCTTTTATTTTCCTGAAATTAAAGAAAATTATTTGTGTGTAGATAACATTCGCCATTCTGTAACTGAATTATAGACTGTAAAATGGCACTGGAGTTAACCATAAAATTTTAAATTTGAATGAATAATTAATCTCATGCTCATGATCTCCTTACTTATCTACAATGAATTTATTAAAATTATCTTTTTTTGTGTTATAAATTCTACATTTTTAATTATTTATGGTTTCATGGTAGCATTTTAACCGTACATTTGCAATGAATTAATTACTTTCTTATTTTTAGCAGGGAAAAGTACGGATAAAGCCAACAATGAATAGGGCATCTCCTGCTCCCAGTATGAAGGCTGATGCTGCTAACCAAACAAAACCTCAACCAATTAGTCCAGCTAACATGCAACACCAAACTCAACAACAACAGCAGTTGGCTGCTGTGGCTGCACAGGTTTCTGTGTCCAAGTAAGAGAACTTCTTTTAATATTTGAATATAGTTTCAGGTTCATGTATAGGAAGCATATTTTTAATATAAATTTTTTAACCATTGAAGAATGTTATTTCATGATGATGGATTATTTTGATATTCTCAAAGGAATTCTTGTATCATAAGCACAGTTTATGGAAATATTCCATCATATGTAAACCGCTTGTAATGACAGTGTCATTAATTAACAAGATATCATTTTAAGTTCATGAGAAAATGTTAAAAATGTTGCCTAGTGAATTGTCCGGTTACAAAATCAGTTGTGTAAACCCAAAAAATAACTTTTCAGAAGAATTGAGAAGACTTTTATCACAGGATGCATGCTACTGAGATCAATACTTCCTTTTTTTTTAATTTGTGTTCAATGAACCAGCCTTAGATTAAAATGTATGCAGTCCATGAGGAAAAGTGTGTACCTAATGAAATAATTATTGTACACTAAAATTAATGTCTGAAAAAGATGAGTGTAACTGGTTTCCTCCTCTAAAGTGCTGATTTGACATGTTGCCTCCATTCTCTATTATCTGAAATTTAATCTCCTTTGTTGCAGTCGAATGATTCTCACCAGTGCCCCTGCCAATGGTGCCCCTCTGCTGCCAGACAAGGGGCAACAGCTCACCCTCCAGGCAGTAAAGACATTCACTTCTTCATCAGCTTCGACCACTTCCACCACCACTTCCACATCCACGTCTTGTTCCCCCGCCCCCACCCTTCCAATGACCATCGGGCATCCGACAGCAGTCCTCCTCCCTCACCCCTCCCTGCAGGCCCAGCTCATGGGGCAGGCGGGATGCCCTCCTTCCCCATCGGGGAATGCCAATGGCCCCAGCGTGTCGGTGGCATCGCCCTTGAGGCCCATGGGTGCTCCTACCCCCAGTGGTATTGTCACAACCATGCCAGTCAGCATGTCCCTTGCAGCACCCCCGTCATCCCCCTCTCACCAACTGCATCCTTCCCAAGTCACCAACATACAACACCAAATGATGCCATCAATGGTTGCTATGGTAGCAGCTGCACCATCTCCTAACCAAGCCATGCAAAGTGTCCCAGGGTCTTCGCCGCCAGTGTCTGTGGTGACTTCCTCTACTAACATGGTTCAGGCAGGGCCAGTGCTTTCGGTAGTTACTGGCGCACCTGGAGGGATGGTGAACAATCAGGTGCCAGCCAAAGAGGAGACAGGGACATCACCACAGGGAGATGTGGGGGTAGGGAGTGTTGGGGACAGTGGCAATTCTGTGATGGTGGTTGCTGAAGAAAGGAGGAATGGTGAAGTAAGTCCTGCTCCGGGAATAACTCCAATGGAAGGAG
Organism: Hetaerina titia; assembly: GCA_037158775.1. Taxonomy (NCBI): domain Eukaryota; kingdom Metazoa; phylum Arthropoda; class Insecta; order Odonata; family Calopterygidae; genus Hetaerina; species Hetaerina titia. The sequence goes on along the minus strand of CM073776.1, from coordinate 29,227,769 downwards.
TGGTCGAGACTGGGATTGCTCCAACACAAAATGGAGAAGGTATTTAAGATTTGAAATTTGTCTCTTTTCATACACAATTATTAGTCAATTATTTGATCAGTGTAGTCCCTGTAAAACTGTAGATGTAACTAATGACAATTTCCCACATTCTCTCACTCATTTATGTTACAGCATGTATTTTAGGATTTACATGCATATGTGCTTTAAATAATAATATATTTATTTCTCTAGCAGACAGTTTACAGTATTGAGAATACATGACATGTGTATCGGACACATGAATGGGATATAGATCACATTATTCCCTAACCAAAGTACAAAATACGGTTACAACAGGAAACTAATGTGCACTTTTAAGTTTTACATAGATATTCATTAACACTATAGTAAAACTTATCAAACTATTTATTTATAGATTCTTAAAACACATGTTCAATTCCTCCTTGTGCAGTTTCTCATTGTTGAGACAGAAATGAGAGTGTAACAACTATGGTGACTTTTTTCACAAAAGTGGCCTCAAGCAGGTTATCATCAAATTGATGACATATACAAACTGGTGTCTAGTTAGGGCACATCATTTGATTTTCATCTTATGACTCATCCCTTAAAAGTTGCTGATTTGTTCTTCCCATTCGTTCATTCAGCTGTGAATGGTGAGAAGGAGAAGGTGACCAATGGTGTAGCTGAAGCTTCTGTGGGCAATGCTTCCATTTCAATGGAGAGTGCAAGCACTGGAGAGGAAGGTAGTGGGGGCAAGGTTGAAAGTATGCCTGTCGGATCCTCGAGTTTAGCCAATGGCCCCAATGCCGGAACTGGGACCCTCACTGGGATGGTTGTCGGCACATCTAGAGAGTCTCATAAGTTACCTCCACCCAAGGCATTGGTGAAGCCTCAAGTATTGACACATGTCATCGAGGGTTTTGTCATCCAAGAAGGTATTTAATATTGAGATACATTGGATGTTATCAGGACTGCATGCTTAGAAAATTCACTACAAATTAGAAAGAATGAATATTATTTTATTGACTCGAAGAATACCTTAGAGAAAACCTCCTTTCTTAATGGTGTGGCTCACATGCTAGTATCTGTTGATCTGCATGTAAATGATCCTGGGGTAACTGCAAATCAGGGCACATAAATGCATGTTACTGGAAATGAAAACTTGACCATTACATTCATGTGTCTGGGGTAGACTTTGTTGAAATGTAGTGATCCAACAGTATCAATGTGCTGGTACACCTCGATTATTAGTAACTATCATTTTATCATAATTTTTATTCTCTCCTTTGAGGAATGCTTCAAATTATCATTGTGAGCATCATATTGAATAGCCTCACTAAATAAAATTCTTTAAAAATCTTTGAAATACCAATGAATATCTTTTTCTAGTCAGTTTTGTGTGCTTATGCAGTAAATGGAGATGCATTTTTCTGACTAGTGATTTTCCAATGAAAATAATTTTTTCTCTCGGAAACTAAAATAAATGTGAATTGGGACTGTGATATGTGGATACCAATATTCTAATGAATTCATCTTGTTATACAAATTGCAGTTAAATTTTTCTGATTTTTTTTTAAGTGTGTAGTTCATCATGATAGAATTGTTTCCACTGTCAAATTTTAAATAAAATGTTATTACCTTGTAGCCTCTGAGCCATTTGCTGTCAACCGTTCATCATTGTTAAGTGAAATGGCACAACCATCATTGAAAACAAACAATCAGATAATGCAGAATCATACAGCTCAGCAACCAGGGTCACAGGAAAAAGAGAATGTCCAGCATCACCATGTGCCTAACCATGTGCACGTGCCACCAGCATCAAATGAATCTGAGGAGCCTCCAAGTAAGCTTTCCTTGATGCCTTTTTATGCCTGCTTCAAGTGGTGGCCATCAATTATTTTATAGACTTTTTTTAGGTGAATTAATTAAAAGATTTATAATTAATTTATCTTAGTTAGTGGGGATGAAATCAGAAATAAATGGTGGGAGTGGTGGTTTATGTTGAGGATTCACTGCATACTGTATTAGTCTTCATTTTTCTAACCTTTCAATATTTTTATGGAATTGTTGAACCCTAAAAAAATAGATTGCTGCATGTTTGTTGAAGTTCTAAGTTTGCGAGATTTGACTATGTAATGTTACCATAAATGCAACAAAATTTCATTTTCTATTGGTCAAATCATTCATCAGGCCATCATACCTAAACAATCGGAATTTAATGGTCAAAATTTGTCAGTATTGCTTATAAAGGAAAAGGAGCAAATTTAGTTTATGGAGATTGAGATTATCTGGGAGAGAGATGTTTGGGCCTGGGTTTTTAAAATGCTTTATGGTGTCCATGTGTCACCCCAAAAACCTATAACAACAGTCCAACACTTGTTGGACTGCTGTTACAGGTTTTTGGCTGGATTAAACTCATTCACCAATTGAACTCTTGGAGTTCACTCTAAAAGTGGATTTTTCAGTTGCGTACAGGGTTTTAATTGCTGGTGATTTGTTTCTTTTAGAGAAAAAGATGATGCCAGATGTTCAAGTTCCACAACCTGCTAAACTTCCAGCTGATCTTGCCAAATGTGAATTTTGTGGGAAGGTGGACCTGCGTTCAAAGTTCAAGAAATCAAAGAGATTCTGTACTCTAGCTTGTGCCAAAAGGTGAGTGCTAACACATATATTAACAATTTGGTTTGTCAGTGGAAATCATTTTATTATTATTACACAATTATTTAGAAATTATTTTACACAACTTAATATTTGCATGGTAATGTTGGTCTAAATCCACTGCAAATTTTTTCTGAAATGAATTCCCTCCCAGTCAAAGAGTATTTTCTTGTAATTTCCCTTAGGTTTACTAAAAAAAATTGAATTTTTGTTCCTTTTTAAATTTCAAAAGAGCTATAAGGCATTTTCCACTGTTACATTAATTATGCTGATAACAGTTTTGTTAATAATTGATGTGTAGGTTAATCAACATTTTCTAACTGAACTGAATATCATACTAATAAGCTTAAACATTTTATTATATTATAAGCTTAAACATTTAAGTTTCCCCAAATCAAGCCATCATTTCCATGACTCCTGGCCATTACTATATGAACATAATTCTGATACCCTTTTTGAAATTTGAATCTGTTAAATGCACCTTTATATTTTCTTTTTAATTTATGTACTTTCTGTTTAATTAAATGTGAATGATGACATGTTCTCTGGATTACCTAAATGGTTTCATTCAAATTCCATGAAAGGGGGAACAAACTTTATGCTGAATAACAAACCCTCTTTTATAAAAGAAAAATAATTCAGTGGAATTGCAATCATTGTTTACTGTATGGATGTGGCATTACTTCTTGATGGTAAATTGGATCTCAGAAATAAGAATTGGGAGCATTAGATTAGTTTTATGAAGCAAATGCTCAGAAATTCACTCCCGTATAGAGTGAGTGTTTATCTTGTCATTTGAAAACAAAATGGTGGCAACATATAACATGACAGGTTCAACGTTGGTTGCAGCAAACGTTCGGGACTGTATAAGCCAGAAGAATCACCAACCAAAAAGGGGGCCACTACTGTGTCTGCAGTTAATGCTGTCCCTGTTGGTGTAAATTCTGTCTCCCCTAAGGAACTCCAAGTCAAGCAAGATTGGCAGAAATCTAAAGGCCAGGAATGGGTGAGTGTCATTATTGTGAATCTAATAGTACTAGTAGAAGCGGCATGCATAAGTGTTATGAGTATAATCTTTCATGAATTCATTCATTAAAAAATACAATAATTATTAGCATGATGTTTCACCTAAGGTTTGAACAACTTTCCAATGTATTTCACAATACTGGGCATTTTTCTATGGATTAAAGTATTCAAACTGTAGCACAACCACCCATTTAGTCCTCATTTCCTGGTGTTATAGAGGTAATAGATTTCTGGGAGACTGGTATAACCTCATAATATGTGAGCAGTACATAATATAAGCCTAATCAAGCCAAACCAAAATTGGAACAAAAAGGAAGGCACATTTTCAACAGAGAATATTTGGAAAAAGCAAAAGGAGTACTTTTCAGTAAAGTGAAGATAGAGAAAACAGACTATAAATAGGATCTCTGCAAGGTCGAACTAATTAGTGAATTTCAATCGAAATATAAACCCATAAAGGTGTCAAATCCATTGGATAAATACATACACAAGTAAATCAATTCAGTTAAATAAAACAGTTTCTGGCGTAACTTGGTGGAAAATCTTCATACTGACTTTTAATAATCAAACCACTTTACTTTTCCACATAAACTTTTTAATTTTTACAACCCAGGTTTCGAAAGTGGTTTGATTATTAAAAGTCAATTCAGTTATTGAAATCATAAATATAATTTTAGCTATAGTCTCTATCCCTTACCTATGTCTGCATTGTTTTGTAAGACTCCCGTTAGTGTTAACTGTAGTTAACATTTTTTTTGAAGTGACAGTAAAACAAATGCCAATACCAAAGTAAAATCAATGACAACCAAAATACTTCAATTAATGTCTAAATGAATGAGGTGCTCTGGAAATACTAAAACAATTAAGAAGAGTAGTAAAATGAATGGCATAAACAATATTAAAATCATAATTGAAGGCATAACAATAATAAATCACTGCAAGAACATGCCAAGTCTTATCAGAGGGGTAGGTGGTTTTTCAGTCAAGTTCGCCTCACCTCTTCATCATCCCATTTTTAGATCTTCCCATCTTTGTTTTATTTTACTCATCCTTTTGGTCACACTAAGAAGTTCTAACTATATCATTGGAATTTACTCTCATCTGTACTAAAACCATTCTGTCACTTACATGTCCCACATAGTCTGACCTATGCAGTAATACCACATCTTCATCTTAATACCCTTCATTACATATTACTCTGTTAACTATTTTTCAATAATGCTTTCCATCTCACTTCATGCAGCTGTCACATACAGGTATATTTATACTTTTTCTCTTCATCTCTTATTTGCTATTATGTTACTTCTATGTCCCTCCATATCACCAAACATTCCAAGCCCCTGTTCTTTTCTTTGCGTAATTCCTGTGTCAACTAATAGGTCCAAATTAGAGTAAGTATTTATCTTTATTAATACATCAATTATGCATTTAATATGGCTATTTTCTTGTTAAGCTAATAATCATTTCCATCTTTTATTTACAGTCGGGTAACCAGGTACCTGTTAAATCAGATGGGAGCCGCTTATGCCCTACCACTGTTACTACCCAAGAGGAAAATAGTCACATCACAGACAATGAGACAAATGACTCTTCAGGTGCTGAATCATCTTCCATGTCACCATCGGAAGTTGGCCAAGGCCAGGAGTCCTCATCTGCACGCACTTCAGGCCTTGCAACTGGTGACCCAGCAGATGACAATGCTACCTCTGAAACAGGACCCTTGTCATCCCAGCAAAATGCAACACCCAGCACTCCTCCACAGCCCCGTGTGAATCCTATCAAATGGACGGTGAGTCATGTTGGCCAATAATTTTTCAGTGTTTGCATTTCCCAATGTCACTGTTTTCAATTCCTTGTAGATGCCTATTAGTGTGACAGGAAAGGGGAAAGCAAGCATCCATACAAAAGGGTTATCACTCAATGTGGATTTAAATGTTCTCAATGTAGTTTTTGGTTTTAGATCTAAGTGGGTGAATGGAGGTGAATGTATTGCCAAATGTTTAGGTTATATTACATTTGAGTATTAGCTTAAAAAGTAATGAAAATGTTTTTTATCCATGTAAATACTTAAGCAGCTCATTCTAGAGAGTTTTGTGGAATTAATTTTGTGACTCCATCAAAGAAAATGATTTCTGAGGAATATAGTTCTTCAAACTCTCTTATTTGATTTTTTATTCAATTCAGAAGTTATTTATTCGATAATGGATCAGATTGCTGTTCAACAGTTACCTAACATTCTTCATATTCATGCAAAACTAGTCGCATCATGTCCTAGTACAAATCAATTAATTTTCTTTCCAAAATTGAACAATGGCTTTTTTAGTTAATTCAGTTAATTTCCCAAAAACAAGCAGTAGCATGTGGTGTGACTGAGTGTATTGAATCACTGTATTTTGGAGCTATAGGTTAAGGCAATCATAGAAGATTTCACTATAGTTGAAGGAGTATCATGATAAAATTCCTATTTTACATTTGAGTTAATGCATGCATTATTTTGTCTTAGAAAAATTGGAATTGACATTCAGCCTATATGGGTAATCTGGTGGAAAATCCACCCACTACTGATCCAAAGGTTTGAGTTTCATCTCTGAAGCCAGTGGCATATATATATAACCCTGGTGAACATGGGAAACCTGAGGGAGAATGCCAGATGTTGGGGTCCCAGTATGTACATGAGCTGGAAGAGAAGGAAAAAAAACATGATTTCATCATAAGATTTGTTTTATACCATAAAATATTTGACTTTCTATTTATTGATGTTGTCATTTCTCTCCCTAATTAGGTATCAGATGTGTGTGAGTTCATCAGGAATTTGCCAGGATGTTCAGACTATGCAGAGGACTTTGCAATCCAAGAAATTGATGGACAGGCTCTTCTTCTCTTGAAAGAAGACCACTTGATGACAGCAATGTCTATGAAATTGGGGCCAGCTCTAAAAATTTGTGCTCGTATTGACACAATGAGAGGTGACATGAAGGAAAAGTGAATCTTGTGTGTGGAACCTGTTGAGTGCCAGGCTGGGGTGTAAATAAATTGGACACCATCTACTGGTGAGGACAATATTCTTCCCTTCATGGCTTGACCATTTTGTCAATTCATTTGATTGGGAGACTCCTTCATTGCTTGGGAGTGAATGGAAGTAAGTAGCAAGTTTGCCACAGAGGTGATAGTGGCATATGTTTGAGTGCAATGGTATGATTCCCATAGTTTTTATGGGAGACAAACAATTAGGCATTGTCTGAATGGAGCTGTCAGTGATGTATGAACAGTTTGATGAAGCATGCAATGGCCTTCCATGGACATCTGCAGAGTAAGATAAAAGTTTAGAAGCATCCTTTTTTGTATGGATCTGAATTTTTGGAAAAATGTTGGAAATGCCATGGAGAATGCATCCCTAAAACTAACTTCACAAGCATGCTTCTAATGCAGACATAATATCGTCTGTTTTTTTTTGGAAAATATCAATTGTTTTTGGCAGTACTTTTTACGATTTCAAGATGTGATTTTTTTCAATTAAATAAGGAATTTTGCATTATACATTATGAGAATATATGTCAAATGGAGCTTGATCAATTCTCCATCATTGACATATTGGCATTGCAATGAAAAAATGGCACTACCAATTTTTGACCATCTTTTTACTATGTGAATTTATGGTAAAAGCAAAATTATATTGGACTTTCTTGATTTACTTGGGTGTCAATGAAGAGCTGCCAATTTTAGCATAATTAGAGCACTGCAAAAGCTTGAAATGGACAGATGCATGAATCGCATGATCGCGAAGGGCGATCAATGACCTGCAATCCATTGGACAAGAAAACAGCATTATTTACTGTTTTTTTGTATGTGTACATTGGTCTGTGACTTATATCCTACTGGTGTAGGAGTAAGACTCCAAACATTTTCTATGCTTTAGGATAATGCTTTCATAAGTGAAAGAACTGATGAGTCATAATATATATTCTGGATGGATATAGCTCTCATTTTAGTTTTTAAAAAATTGCTTCACATCCTTAGAGCAAAGAACTTATTTGTGTTTAAAGTTTTTTACTGCATTGAAGAAAGGAATTTCCAATTTCAGCTCATTTCACTGCCAAACACATTTTATCAGAAATTATCCTGAATTGCAGGATTTGTTATCTAATTAACTAATGAGTGTATAGTATTGGAGATGCAGTTATTGTTTGTCAGTTTGTCTGTGTGATGATGGAAACTAAGAAATCCATGTACATGTACAGAAAAAGCATTTTCTGTAAAAATGCTACATTTTTATATTTATACATCATGTGTGTAGAGTTTTAGTTGTTTTTATCCCTATAAATTGTTATATGTTCTGTGAATTTTATGTCCACTAACAAAAAAATTCTCTCGGCTCATAATGCAAGAAATTCCATTGGAAATGGTCATCATAAGTCGTCATCATACTGATGCATGCAAAGGCTCTCTTTTAAAAATTGAAATCTTCTGCGTAAATTGGCCAAAATGATTTTTGATTTCTGATATCCTTGGGAAAAAAGGAACTCAATTATCTGGTAATATGTATGGTTATTTGATAGGATATACATATATAGCCTAAAGTCAAAGAGTTCTTATTAACCTCATTGATATGTTATCATAAATGCCTCTTATGATATTGTGGAATGTCCAACATGAATGTGAAACTTTAATGAATATGTATTTGTAAGTCATTTTTAAATTTGTGGGAATTATATAGTTTTTTTAGTTATTGTTCGTATTAGGGCTAAAAGAGAGATAGAATTAATGTGGCATGTATAAGTTACATGTCTGTTATAATTTTCAAAATGGGAATCTAATGCAGCCAGTGGTAATTTCTAAGTTACATAGTTGATTTTGAAGTGAGCCTGCAATTGGAATTTACTTTCCTTATGAAATGAGAGAATTACGTATTTGGATTTCATCAGTTGTTCCCCCCCTCGCAGTTTTCCATGCGTAAAGCATTATTTATTTTAAAAATAAAATGTTCCATGAATAAGGACTTACTTATTTCAATTATGTCATTTGTCCTTTGGCTACTACTTCCACCTGTTACTCAAAAATCGACCACCAAAAGTCTTAAATTTAAAAAAAATTAAATATGTAGCCGCAAAAAGTGAGGTAGTGAATCTCTTGGAAACTCAAGTCTCCGAGATAAGTAAATAACCATAAATATAATAACCAACCTGAACATTGGTTTCATATCTGATGGTAGAGTATGCTGAATACTATACCCTTGCTGGCATGTGAAATCCACATATCAGGGTAGGGGGAGTCAGTTCCTTTTGCTGTGCTGGCTGTGGTTTTCAGGAAAATCGGTTACTGGAAGTGTCACACAGCTTGGGTGAAGCTTAGGACCCAGAGAGGTATGCCTGGGTATTATACTGAGCCCTCTGGTTATTAGTCCAATGCTGGATAACCAAGACCCACTTCAACTTTGTAATAATAATGCTGGATAAGTAATAATGAGCATCTGCGTTGTATTGATGCATATTGATTCAATTGCTCTTGGAAGAATGATTTCAGTGACCATAGGTTTCATCCATGTTATATAATATCTACATATTTCTTGGCTAACAATAAATTTTTTACAGCACGTATTCTTCATATGTACAAGTGTATCTCATTTGCTCTGTCTTAGGAAAGAAAAGTGTTTTTTTTTCACTTACAGTGATTTATAGAGGTCACGGTTTGCTTGTTAAATATCTTTCTGCTTAAGGGACGTGATAAGCAAAAAAGTCAAGCTCTTCTTCCTCATTGTAGGGACTGTGGGTGGCAAGGAAGTTATTTCTGATCGTGCCGTGCCATTCATCTGCCGATGATCCTTCCCACGGCAGTAAATTCACAGAAAATTATTGCTTTTAATCCAAACTTCCATAATATCAAAATAATGACAGAAACTGAGCATTATATGTAAAGTTATAACGATAATAACCTCAAGTGATCTTCAGAGAGGATTTTCACACAGTAATGCATTTAAACTTTAATTATGCTTCAGAAAGCGGAAACAAGGTCGTTTGGACCTTGCAGAAATGCCTGAGAAGATAACACAAGAATAGAGGAAGCAGAGGGTGTAGTTAATAAATGCAGATATGAGTAAAAAAATTATGTTCATATTCTTCTCCTAAATGGCCAAATCTTGAGAACTGGATAATGTGTCACAGGAAGTATGGGATTACTGTTTCAACAAAACTGATTTTAACTAGTCACTCAAGTGAGTGTGATGACTGGAGTCATTAGGAATGAGATCAATGAGTCTTTAGTGAACGTTTGGCGGTTGGGAATGCTTGGGATGGCTACGGCTTTGCTGGCTCGAAAGAAGAGTCTTCCCATGACTCCAAAACAGCTTGAAGAATTGAAGGACTCACGGAGTTTACAGTGAGCGAGTGAAACAAATGCAATTGACAGAGTGCTGAGATGATTCAAGAGAAACGAGTCCTTCTATTTCCAATGGGTCTGTGACTCGGTTGGAATCATATCACTCACTCCCAGAAAGTCGCAGGTTTTTTGGTAAAACACCATAATACACATGTAGCATCAATATTATTGTCAATACAATGTACATGACAGATATAATACAATATTATTACTATAATATTCAGTAAATTGTTGTCCATACTATTCATTAATGAACAATTTACATAAACTTGAATTTGGAAACAGAAACAGATGGAAATACCCATAATGTTAAGTTTTTTTTTTTGTATACTATACAACAATAAGTGTTACTTATCCACTCAGCTTGAAAAATACATCTTAAATGATACAGGTTACATAACGGTATATGCATAGGAAAAAATATGGAAATAGTCAGTGGAGGGGCATACCATGTTACCGATTGTTCTTCAGCAATACCATATCAGAAAAATAACATTTTCTGAGGAAATGTTTTAAGATGACAGCTTAACAAATTATTCAATTTCATTGAAAACCTTAAAATTTCTTCAATTTAATAACAAATGATTATTGCATAGACGAAAATTGAAAGTATTTTGAAATTTACTAGTTTTAGGCAGTATTTACTAAAACTAAGCCAGTGGCTAAGCATGGACACTTCTACATAGTTCATCGGCTTGTGCACCAAATCCTTTACTAGAGGCTTAAGCTCAGCTTCTCATAATCAACACAGTAAATTTTTAACCGGGCACTTAATTCATTAAACGTCACCCTCGTGAACCGCATCTTCGAAGACATGATCCTTTCGAGCGGTGTCAGCCTGAATCTTGAAGGAAAAAACAACTGCACTCAGTTCGGGAAAGAAAAATTGAGCATCATGATGACCCAATGGCTGCCTGCTCCAATCGCCATGAAAGATGATTTCAAATTCCCAAAGCAAGGGGGTGAAAGGAGATGATGAGACTGGTGCTTTGTCAAGCCGTGTTTCCTTTCTATGGTCCATTGGCCGTCCCGAAATGGCCAGAGTGCCCGAAGGACCCCAACAAAGTAGGGACAAGGGGATTAGGTGGTCAGTGCTCATTTAATTTTTTTTTCAGATGAAAAAAATCTTATCAATGTTTTTTATATCATTTGTAAAATCACTTTGCCTACATTTTCACCTTCTTAATGAAATAGGCTGCTGTAAGTTTATAAAACGGTTGAATTTAATTAGCAAGCTATTTGAAACATCAACATATTCTAAATAAATTTCAAGAAACTGTAATAGTAACTGTAACGGAGTCACCCGCTATGTGTGCATTATAATGCAACCATTTCAGAGAGTAAAAATCATTCGCCTTGACCGGGATTCGAACCCGGATCCCTCGTTATCCGGCCGAGTGCTTTAACCACTTAAGCTACCGAGGCGTCCTCTTACACTCTGAAATTTTGGGGGCTTTAAAGGAACAAGATGGTGGATGGTGGATGATCATCTTGTTCCTTTAAAGCCCCCAAAATTTCAGAGTGTAAGAGGACGCCTCGGTAGCTTAAGTGGTTAAAGCACTCGGCCGGATAACGAGGGATCCGGGTTCGAATCCCGGTCAAGGCGAATGATTTTTACTCTCTGAAATGGTTGCAATATTCTAAATAACTTGTGATTTACAATAGGGAAATGTTTGCACATGAAAAAAATAAATATTAAATTGTTAATAATGCCGAAACGGTTTAAAATGCAGTGAGAAATATACTATCAGTCAATGGTGGTCGATAGATTGACGTATCTGATGACAAAATTGTCCACAAATGTCTGAAATTAAAGAGAACAACATCTGAATTATTTGAATTGTTTGCAAAATTGTGAAATTAAGGTCCCAATGGTTGGGAAAATGTTAAAATTATTTAAACTATATAAAAATAGAAAAGATGCCAACAGCACCTGGTGTTCACCCATCCAAAAACTATTGGGGCCCGTTGTTTAACTTTGGTGATTGGACGAGTACAAGTGTTTTCAACGTTGTATTTTTTAATCTGTTTATTTTCATTAGAAATTGTGTCCATTACAATTAACACATCTATGGAAACAATATTGGGATTTTTTTGCATTATATTTTACATTTTTGTTTTATCAACAGCTGGACATTAGTGGACATATCACATTGCTACACAAATAGAAGATGACTTTTTATCCAAAACATCTACAACAATGATTCACTTTAAGATTGTGTAATTGAAATCTATTCCATGTTATGCATGAAAACTTCATTTCCTAACAGTTTTTTACTCACTGCCAATATGGTAGCAAACAAAAAGGTAAGTCTTTTCCCTCCTTTTTTATTATTCCACCATGTTTCCCATTGTTCTTTGGTTTTATTGCAAACCATGTTGAGATGTTGCCCTACTGTCCAAAACATCACTTCCATTTCTGCACGAGGGAACATAAAATAATCTAAAAATATTAGATTCCAATTTCTTTTTCCGCAAAGTTGTTTAGCTCCCTGTATTAACTGTCATATTTTTTCCCTTCTGATAATTATAATTGACATAGTGCAGTGAAACTCGATGATCCTGCGAATTGATGTCATTACACAGGTTACATTGCATTTTCGGTGTTAATTTTATATTATGCCTTTCTGCCTCTGTTGTCACTATGTAATTTGTATATTGCTGTGCTCTTTAAATTATGATCAAGAGATTTGTCATTTATACCCCTCCATACCCTTTTACAGTAAACCGTTTGTACATGCCTTTGTATATTTATTATTTTTTTGGCCCGCCCTTCCGAATTTCTTTCCGAAGGTTTTTCGCCATTAGTGAAATTTGTTTGGATAATTTCTTTATTATATCTTCCACTTTTGTAATGGTTTTATGCATTAACTTCTCTTGTCTAGTGTTCTGCCATGCCAAATTTATTAGTCTAATTTTGGATCATTTCTTCCTCCCAAAAATATTTATTGTAGTCTTGGAGAAACAGCTTTCCCCCTTACATCGACCAGCCCTAGTCCTTTGCAAATTTTAACAGGTGGCCCTCCCATAGGAACCTATTCATGATCTTAGTTATTTGGGCGCCTTGTTTCTTCAGCAGTGGGAGGATTTGTACGCTGTACCATACTCTTGACAATATGAGTGTATTTATCACCATAATTCTTTGCAGGAGGTATAACCTTCTTCCCCTCATCGCTTCCCTCACCCCAGTAACTATTTTTATGGCTGTTGGCGAATATGAGGTGAGATGTTTCATGTATTTGTGTATAACTTATAATTCTTCATGCGGTTTTGTATCTTATTATGTTTTATCTAGTTAATAACAAATACTAAACACTCCTAACTACCTGATCTTTTGATTATTCTTTTGATGTTCCCCCTCTCTTGTTTGTTGTCAGTTCCTCAGTTCAGCTCCATTAATTCCACTTTAAAAATACTCATTTCATATATATGCATTAGATCTTTATAATTTAACATTTAAATATGCATAATGTGTAATGGACTTCATTATAAATGTGATATGGTATGATATAATGTTGAGTAAATGAAGAGCGGTAAATGTTGCATTCCAATGGCAACAAAACATATCTCTACGTAAACGCATAAAGATATTTTTTAGGATAGAGTAATAATGCATGGAAAATGTGATTATGATATTAGGTAATTAATAAAACGGAAACTCTTACTAAACTTCAGCAGACCTACGGAGATAGTGTGTTGTCAAGAACCCAGGATTTTGTGCACTCAGATCGTCGGTTGACAGAATGATCGGGGAAGAGTTGATTTGACTCACACCACCATTCATCAGATTGTAACCAATGAATTGGGGGTGAGAAAAATCTGTGTAGAAATGGTTCCAAAAAACCTTTCACAAGACCAAAAAGACCGGTAGTTTTTGGCCAGTAAAAAAATTCCTGTGGCTTCTCAGCCTCCTCATTTGCCTGACTTGAGTCCTCGTGACTTTTTTCTCTTTCTGAAGCTGAAAAAACACCTCAAGGGAACTCATTTTTGGACAGTCAAAAACATTCAAATGGCTGTAACCGACCAGTTAAAGGCTATTCCAGTATCAGAGTTCCAGCACTGCTATGAGGAGTGGAAGAAGAACCGTCAGTGTGGCTTCAGAAGGAAGTTGTTTTGAGGATGAAAATATAAAATTGTAATTGTATTTGAATGAAAAGAATTTTAAAAAATCAGTCTTATTACTTAATTGACCGACTTCATGTCATGGGAGGGAAGAGGATTATTAGGATTTATTCAGAGGAGGCAAAAAAAGTGGATGCAGTGCATTTTGGTTAGCAATGGAATGTTGATGACTGAGATAAGAGTGGTGAGCAGAGGAGAGGAGGGGTTTTGAGCATCAGTTGGGAGATTAAATGAGACAAGAGTCACACCCCACAACTGTCCCCACTCTTTACCTCTTATATCCCTTCACACACCACTCATTGGACCTATTACCCTCTCTGCCACACCCAGTGAAATGTATATATATATAATATGTTGATTGGTTTTTTTTTCTCCTGAAGATGACTAAATACCTGCTATAATATTAAAGAAATTAGCTGAAGACATTGTGCCATTTTTAGAAATTGTTTATCTAAAATCGATTGAAGAAGGCTCAGTACCTAGCGACTGGAAGCTAGCCATATAACTCCCATTTATAAAGGTGGGGATAAGGATAAACCAACCAATTACCGACCCATTTCTTTGACATTGATCTCTTGTAAAATATTAGAACAAATTATTGTTGGTAGCATAATGAGGTTTTTTGATAATAGGAAAATACTAAGCCACAACCAGCACAGATTTAGGAAGAGCACATCTTGCGAAACAATTAGGTCTTTTCATTCACGATATACTTAGATTGGGAGAAAACAACACACAAGTCGATGCAGTATTCCTAGAATTCAAAAAAACCTTCGATAAACTACCACACAGTAAATTGTTACACAAACTTAACGCTATGGTATCAATGAGAAAATTATTAATTGGATTAGAAACTTCTTGTCAAATTGTAAACAAAAAGTAGTCATCGATGGGTTGTGCTTAATGGATAGAGATGAAACTTCGGGCATCCCCCAATAGAGCCTCTTCTATTCTTAATATACATTAAAGACTTAGGAGCAAATGTTATTAGCAATCTCAGGTTATTTGCTCACAACACGACGGTATATAGGGAAATAAGGAGCCAACTAGATCACTAGCTACTCTCTAGAGACCTAGAGTCAGTCTGTTTGGCAAAAAGAATTAACTAAAGTCCAGAGAAAATCCACCAGATTCGTTAAAAATGTTTATAGTAAGAACACAAGAAAAACAGGTCTCTTTGGGGATTTAGGCTGGGAGCCACTTGAAATACGAAGACAACATGCAAGACTTAGACTTTTAGAAAGGTTCAGAATAAATGAGTTTAACAATGACACTAAAGGAATTATAATGACCCCATACTACTTAGGTATCAGACTATAAGGATAGAAAAAGGGAAATAGATTCCAGTACAGATAGGTACAAAACTCATTCTTTTCCGGAACAATCAGAAATCAAAATAATAAGAAACTGAAATCAGTTTAGAAATATTAGAAACATTTAATGTACAAGTTGAAACAAAATTAAACAGCAAAGAATTCAGGTGCATATGTATGTTAGTTGGTAGTTACTGTGTTTGCATGTGTATGGGGTGTAAGTGTTTTCGCGTGAGTGTCTAGCATGTTTTGTTTGTTGTCTGTATAAATTAGTGACTTCTGCATGCAATTTTCTTAAACACGGATAGTACCCTAAGACCCCCCTAGCGACGCCAGTGCCACACGCCCTTGCGACAGCTTGCGGGGTATTAAGTGGATGTAGAAATAATAACTGCATAATTGGACATTTTGTAAATCACAACCTGTTGGTATGTGGAGTAATGATACATTGTTTAAGAATAAAACAAAGAATCGAATGCACGACATATATTATTTAAGTTCTTAAGATAGCTTACATTCTTCTGACACTGACATGTCTCCTATAGTGATTCCAGGTATGAAATCAAAGTATAATGTTAGTTACTTTTGTAAGTATTAATTCTATGAAAACGTTTTCCCCACTAATGAATTTCCCCACTATTTTTGGAAATATAGATTTTTACCTATGAATATAATTTGTGAGGACGAATTATATGTTTTTGAGGGAATTTTTACAATGCGCAAAAGTTATTATAATTGAGTAGTTTACGATACAATCTCAACGATTATTTAAAAAATGAATCGAAGAAAATACTTAAGATAAAAACCACTTTCCAAAAAAATATTTGTGAATAATTAGTGGATCGGACTTTTGTAGAAGGACCTTACTCAGTTCTTTTGCACGTTAAATCCTATTCGTCTGGGTTATTTGGTGTTTAGAAAAGAATTTAAGTTAATGATAATTTTCATTTTTGCAGAAATTTATAGTATTATAAGACGATTCAAACTTTAGTCCAAAATGAACATTTTTTAGAGCAGATTTCACTTCACAGTCGAAGCCGTAATGGCATTCCACAGAATTATTAAGGAAAGGAATACATTCCAGACTTTAAGATTCTATAAAAAGTACGTACTAGGCAATTTTAGTGGCTCTCAATGTAATCTCTTTGAAAGTGCAGAATTATCGATTTGAATGCCAGCGCTTTTATACCGGTTTGTCGCGAGTATATATATGCATACATATGGTTATTCATTTGTCATGGTTCAATTTGACAAACGAAACGTAAGTGAAGTTCAAAAGTTCCAATGAGTTGACTAGGAACACAGATTGACTGTTGTGCGTTTATTTTGGTTTCTCGTCCTTTGTCATAGATGTGTAAATACTTTTACGGTAGACTGTATCCAAATATTAATATTACAGGCCACATCTTGCTTATTATTGTCAATATTTTTGCATGAATTGTCGTACCATTTGCACCCCGAATGAAAATGCAATGCTTTTCACCTAATTCGGTGATTCCCTCTAGTTAACGTTTGTGTAACATTGAATTCGAGGTATAAATGACAATCTTCCTGCTTTGTCATGAAGTGTACAATCATCATATTACTTACATATGCTCTTTGGAAAGTTGATTGTATATACGCCAAAGGGGTTTGCACAAGTGATCACAATGATCCAAAACCATATCTTGGTGCTAAGACGCCGTATAGGATTCGAATGAATCCTGACATGTCTCCTATAGTGATTCCAGGTATAAAATCAAAGTATAATGTTAGTTGCTTTTGTAAGTATTAATTAATTCTATGAAAACGTTTTCCCCACTAATGAATTCTTTTGAACTCAACGGTTTGACCAGATTGTAAAGCTGTGCAGTTTTGGACAATAGTGCGACATGGTACACGTTATCCGAGTGCCAAAGTTATAACGTCTATGAAGGAAGGTTTACCTTTATTGAAGGATTCCATTTTAAGGAATTATGAAGAAGGGAAAGGTACTGAAA
This sequence comes from Hetaerina titia, assembly GCA_037158775.1. Classification (NCBI taxonomy): domain Eukaryota; kingdom Metazoa; phylum Arthropoda; class Insecta; order Odonata; family Calopterygidae; genus Hetaerina; species Hetaerina titia. Next base: position 29,210,299 of record CM073776.1, on the reverse strand, counting down.
AGTTCTCAGTGTGAAATACAACCGTGTAATTATGCCAGTCAATGATAAACACAAAAATTCGCCACTTATAGAATTGATTGTATATACTTTTAGGCGCTCTGTGTAGAAATGAGTTCTTTAATTTTGGAAACTGGTCTACGCATGTAGAAGAAGAAAGTGAGAAGCAGCTAACTCATGAAGGGGAAGATGAAATGCAGGATCTAGCTGAAAGATGGTTGACTCGACTTCCTACATTACTAACAGAAAACTATGATAACTCATCTTATGAGGTAAGGACATATTTTGTTTTTTCTTATAGACATTCTTTATTGTTGGTTTTGGGAAAAAATGTTATAAAGTGCAAATGGTTGGATAGATGCGTGTTGGGACTATACGTAAGTATTATCAGTGACTTATCTTACTGGTAACTAGGCGAAAGATTGATTTAAACTCGAGGAAATTGTCTAAGTCTTTTTTCACCAATTCACAACCAAAGTCGAAGAAAGTTCATTTAGCCATTATGGCAAAGTATCGAAATATTTGAACAGAAATCACAAGGATTTCAAAGTATAAATGCTATCGATCCAAATGGAAATAGTTGCATGAATAGTTTATAATATGAATATATTGGAATCATTATGGAACTAAATTTATTAATGATCACTGTTACTCACGATTTTGATGTTATTCTTTTTTAGTACGTAATCTATTTGAAAATAGGGGTAAATAAAATCCTAAAGGAAGACAGTTTTCAAAGCTTCATAGAGTCAGGTATTTAATACATTGTTGAAATAATTAATCTTTGTATTTATTCTATAAATGCTAAGTTCATAGCAAATTTTATAAATGTCAATTGAGGCAAAAATTAAAAATTATAGAAGCATTCAGAAGCAAAAGATTTTGCCAATCAAACTTTCCGCAGACATCTGATATTAGCCTTGTAAAATATTACTATACCTTGGGCACTAGTAATTCAATCCAATGACTTACTTTCTTCCCCCCCACCCCGATTGCTTTTGATTACTTCTTACTCATCCCATTTTGTGGACTTTTGTTTTAGTGCTTTAGTAGACCAAGCAAAATTCCAGTAGCCAACCTCCAAATTTTGACTGATGGGTTTGCTTGTTTTATGAATCACCAAAAACAATGAAAAATCCTCCCCAATCTCAATACCTCAATTTCTTCTGGAATTTGAAAAATATGCACTGCTTCCTCATTGGATCCCCCCTGTGGTCTCTTGCTTCCAAGCCCTGGCCACCCAACACCTGAACGCTACTACTCTCATCTGTTTACACTCTTCAACACACACTAGCATATAGATGAAGAGTCCCTTGTAGTTGCGGATACAGTTTTTTTAATAATAACATTTTTTCATATATGAATGCATTTTATTTCTGTAGTTTCGTCACACTGCCACACAGCGCACTGCACTAAGTGCCAGGAGCTTTGCCATTGGTCTGTTTGGACGTTACAAAGCAGCACATGTGTGGTACCCTGAAGCTATTGCTAAAGATCCCCTCATCAGGGTGAGTTTAAAACAGCTTCTTAAGTGATAGACTATGAGCACATGTCTATTTGTAAATAGACAAGACAGAATAGTATAATGAAGGTGTACAAACATGCATAATTTTAATTCTACATAGTTACTTATAATTGATGATTATGGTTTACATGCCTGCAAACATGTGCCTTGATTATATTTTTTGTGATGTGAAATCTTTTCATTTTTTGATAGGATATAAGTTTGAGAAAGATAATAATCCGTGGTTTGAAGGGATTGATGTGTAGTTTTGGGAAAGTTGTTGAGTTGGAAAATTATCTTAATGTGGGTGACTTGATGAATGTGAATTCTTTGTTAAAATTTCCTTGATTTCCTTATTTCTTGCTTTCTCATTTCTTTCTATTTCTTGCTTCAAAGATGATGTGTTTTGTATTTAAATTATTCTATGGAGAAAATAATCCATGTCATTGAGTCAAAACTTATTAAGTGATTATACAAATCGGTGAGATGTATCCGCAGCACAAGGGCTGATGCTGGGGGAGACCTAATTTTACTATATAAATTCCAAAATATCATACATACATTTTTTCTGCCATCTTGGGGAAGTCTGTGTTTTAGGATCATGCAAAATTTCATTGGTAATGTGTACCCATTGTTCAGTGAAACAATCGAGCTATCCAACGAAATTAAATGCAGAAAAAATGGATTGTTAAGGGACTATTCAGAAGTTATTCTTGAAGAAATAATGGCTAATGCTTGCCATTTATTCACTGTATGGGTGTTATGTACATCCTTTAAATATTAGACCTGTCTGCAGTTTATAAACTCGTATTAATTTTGGATTATTAATACAGTGGTTAACTAAAATTGTATTTTCACAAATAAATTAGCATAATTAAAACGAGATAGCTGAGACTGTAAATTTGATTGACAATAGGTTCTAAAGAGGGGGGGGGAGGAAGTTCAAACAAAGTTACAAGTAAGGGGAAAGATTGGGAACACACACTAGGTCACTTGGGCATGTTTGAAAAACTTTTAATTTAATTTTTTATTTAAGTTTTAATTTTATTTTATTATTATTAATTTTTCCTTTTTGTGTGTGATTGAGGTATAAGTGGGTCACTGTTTCCTAAACACAACCAAGTGACCTAGTGTGTGTTCCCTATCTTTCCCCTTACTTGTAACTTTGTTTGGATTCTCCTCTCCCCCCTTCACAACCTAGTGCCAATCAAGTTTACGGTCTCAGCTATCTCATTTCCATTGCTTTATGACTGTAGGTATGTTCATTTTGTATTTACATTAGCACAATTACCATCTCGCGAACCAACTTTCATTCTGGGAGAAATTTTTATTTTGTAGTGAACATATGGAAAAGAGAAAATGAATAAAGGTTCAATTTTGTAGTAGAATAACTAAATATGAAATAAAAGATTTAAATGATAATTATTGAGATAGAAATAGTAATTACGATATACTTTTTTATTCAACTATGCAGAATGAAATCTATCTTGTTATCTACATATAACTCTTCCCCTTCATACCGCCACAGGATCACACATATGGCTTGATTTTAGGTCAATTCCAGAAAAATGAAATATGCAAGTTGATCATGAAATTTTTGACCATTAGGTAATGTTTTATTTTGGAATAGTTAGAATTTTTGTGCCTATTGTTTTTTTACTGTCATGATCGTGTGTGTTGAAATAAGATTTCCCTGTTTTCATTTGAATGGCAGTCCATGACTTACTTCCTTTAACTTCTCATTGTGTCATTGCATGTGTTCTTTCTCAGTGTCGTCATTTCATATGTGGTATAGATATTTTTCCAAGAGAATTGCGTTGTGCATGTAACTTTTGTGTCTTGCTTATTGATTGCTTTATGTTTGCTCAAAATGGTTTTTAATGAATTTGATGGCTTTCCATAGTAATTTATTTAATTCGAGAATTTGGTTAATCTTTCTTTATTGGGACCAAATTGCTCAATTTTATTTAAGATGGGCTTGCTAATGTGAAAATTTTCTTAAATTTTTGTTAAAAAATATTCCCACGATTTATTTAATGAATTCAATTTACTCTTTAAAATATTTTGAATATTTTATTTGTTTTAGATTCAATGTTAGAGTGGCAATCCTGGTATTGGTTCTTGAGTCTCACTTTATTCTTCATCCTTAAATCTATTGGCCCGCATCATTGGGCTTGAAGTAGAGGGGGTGGGATTCCTTGACTTTTTTCTCCAAAAGGTGAAAAATGTGTATTGTTTTAGCTCAAGAAGGTGACTCCACTGTAATCGAATAGAATTGAAATGACATGACAGTTACATTGTTTAGATTATTTGAATTTAATTGATGTAAATGAAGAATACTAGTTGGCTGCCAATCTGGTTCATTTCTTTTCACAAAACTTGAACTAATTCTATCAGTTATTTCTTTTCATGTTCATTCAAGGAAAAATATACACACCCAATTACTATTTTATTATTAATTTAAAAAATTACAGTTTTGGTAACAGATTGTCATGTGGTACTTGGTCAAATGCTTGTTAAGATCCAAGAAACATTTGCCTTCATTTTGGTTGGTCTAATTTTAGAATATTGTGAAGGAATAAAATGAATTTTGTTTCATTAGAAGTACTTGGTAGTTGTTCGGCTACCTTGGAAGCACATAATGCTCCTCAAAATTAATATTCTTGAGAGAATTCATTGTATGAGAGTGAATTCAATGATATATCTGTATTTTCTGGGTTATGATATCACTCCGATTTCATGTTACGAAATGATGTTGACTCTTTTCCAGGCTTTCCACACTCCATCTTCTGAAAACTACTCAATTAATATGCATTTTCTCTTTTAGTTCTACAAATTATGTCCTCGTTGGAAGAAATATGTGGATAAGAACCCTGCTTCTCTCACTGAAAAAAGAGCATTTCAACATGGACCAGAAATGCAAGGAGTACGCAGAAGAGTTGGCAAAAAACTAGGATTTGAGTCGATTACTTACCGTACGTAAATGAATAAACTTTATTTGTATAATCAAGGTATATCATGTAAGATTCCCTTTTAGAATTATCAATTAAATGGGTAGTTTGATTGTGTAAATAACGTCATTCACTAGTCTCTTGGCTAATTATTGTTTTGCGTTACCTATTATTTTATTATTAGTAATCTACCGGTTTAGGTAGGTTTTGGATGAACACAAGCTACCAAACAGTGCAGCAATAATTCCCTTGTCTTTCTAAACAAAACACAGCTCAACATCCAACCTTAGTAAGGGCCCCTTTTCAATTCTGGATACTTTCTTCCTCCCTTCATTCCATCCATCATCCCTATCCTCTTTCTGCCCCTTCCTTGCTTACCTGGTATTCTCTCCTCTATCTTAGTCTTCAAGATCTTGTTGTCAATGAAACGTTCTACATCCACCTTGATCTATAAGTTATTTTGTACATTGTGTGGGTTTTTTCAATAGCTCAAAATTCATAATTACAGGGTACTTCTTTTGTTTGAAGTTATGCCTATCTTATTTTCTAAAGGTCGCAGATTTTAGTCTCACAATAGACATAGGATTGTGATTGTGTCTTCTTTGGTGGTTGTCCCATGAATCACTCCGTGGAAGAGGTTTTTGGGATCACTGATATCCACAAGCCACAAGAGCCATCCATAAAGCAAAGAAATAATTATTTTTCAGGTTGATTATTTTCCTTTAAATTTTTTGCAGTGTGTATTTTCCTACAGGTTAAGATTTTGTCACAGAGAAGCATTTTAGTTGAAATAAAAATGAATCGTTACTGCACCAAAGGAATTCTCAAGTTGAATTTTTCAGTGAAAGTAACTGTTGGCCTGCTTGTATTGATTGGAAAGCTTTTTTTTCACTTCTGTGATGGCAAATTAATGTTAATGCATTAAGTTCTTACTATCTTTTGGAAAGAAATATCTGCTAGGTATCATATTCTAGTGAAGAAACGATGAAATGATCATTTTTTTGCACTGTGCTAGCAAGGTGAGAAGTCCACCCTCCTTGTCTGTGTCTCAGTAGCTAATCATGTAGCAGGAAAGATATTCACTGCAAATGCAGGAGTCTGTTGAAATCCATGATGTCTACAAGTCATTATTGTGTATTTTGAGGAATGGAAACATAAATGTTTTGTTAAAAAAGTGGGGTTAATTTTCTAATCCTTCTTGGAAGGTCAACCTATGCAATTGTTTGACCAAACTTGGGGAAAATAATGTTATATCTATGATATGTGCCTAATATGCACTGCATATATTTTCTAATGCGCACTGGATTGATTTGTAAACTGTAACCTTTTCAGATGATGTTCATCTTATGTATGTTACCTGTGGATTTGAAACAGCATGGGAGAAGAAGTCTAGGTCGCCATGGTGTGCACCCTTCTCTGAAGATGACCTCAAAGTGAGTTTAAAGTTTAATCTTCATTTGGCTGAGGGAAGAGGTAATAAAAGGAAAAAAAAGTATACTTACAAGCTTTTGACAGAGTGAATAGAAGAGAGAAGGTATGCATTGATTAAGTGGTTTCAGTTTTGTGGAAAAATTGAATAGATTGGTTGCAGGAACGCTGAAGGAATCTTAATATAAACTTTTTGTTGGGAGTACTGTAAGTAGACCCTTCAAGATGGCTTCTGGTGTGAGTCAAAGGGATCCACTATCAACTAAATTATTCATATTGGTTTCACATAAAACAATGAAGGAATTAAAACTGGGGGAAACTATTTTTCATAAATCAAAATAGGGATTTGCTAGGGAAATAGGGATAGGGTTGATATAGCTCTGATAGCGTGAAATACGAATGACCTTAAGGAAATGCTTAACACCATGGAAAAAATTGGTAAAGGAATGGGCCTCAGTGTCAATACAGAAAAGACTATGCATGAAAATTTCACCTTAACAAAGCAGAGAGTGTGCACCACAAAACATGATAATCGGGAACTACGAGTGTGGTGGTGTCAAAAAGTTCATTTTTCTATCAGTTATTCTAAAATATGAAAATAATATTTCTGATGAAATTGACCAAAAGATAGCTGGAATTAAGGTATATCATACGGATGTACCTCACCTAAAATCAAACCTCTCATGAAGAAAAAAAATTGAAAAGAAAAGACCTATTTACTGTGTGGGTCAGAGAAATGAGTCCTATTCAAGATGATAAAGAAATACTTATTCAATTTGAAAGGAAATTAATAAGAAGAATTGATGGGTTGGTTAGAGAAGGATAGGAATGGGGAATCAGAATGAACTGGTGTATAAATGAATAATTAGAAGGGTAAGGTATAGTTAGGTTCTCCAAGGCACTGTTATTAGCATGGCTGGGCCACATAGAAAGAATGAATGGACACAAAATGTCAAAAGGGCTGATCAACAGCAAGATGAAAGGGTTATCACTCATAGATGGCCTCTTGTTCAGCTGCTGATTTCCTTCAGAGAATTGTTGTGGAAATCCATAGGACCTCGAGAGCACAAGAGCCCTATGGTAGGCAAATGTAAAACAACCAATTATTTCTGACAAACTGACAAACATATAAGACTGTGTGCATGAAATTTAAACTGAGAAGGAATTCAAATCCAATGTAAACACGGTTACATTTGTTAAATGAGGCATATACAAACAATGCGAAAATTGCAAAAGTTATTATGTGGGTCAAACTGGGAGGTATTTCAAAACACGAGCCCAAGAACACACCAGGTGTCACAAAAAGCGAAACCCCCCAATTCCCTCTTCTCAAAACATCTCTTAGATTGTAAACATAATAGCAATTTTGTTCCAGAAATATCCCAATTTTTTGTCCCAATGCAAGAGGTACTTAAAGGTAATGAGCTGCCAAATACAGTGATGGAGGGAAAGAGAGGTAGAGGGAGGAAAAGAATAGGAATTTTGGATGGAATTAAAGAAGGTAGAAAATATGCAGAGCTAAAAAATGAGTTGCTTAAAAGTGTAGCATGGGGTGTAAGGATATTATGATGTCATGTTAGTATGATCTTAGGAGCACTATAGTGTGTAGTGCCCATCATAAACCTACAATCAGCTGGTAGATAATTGCTTAAAAAATCATTGCTCCTATACAGAATCATATTCAAAGGAGTAATGAAATTATGACATAATGCAGATTACTCATGATTTTTGTTCAGAAAATTTTGTAATTTTGAAGATACATTATTAAGTAATCTACGGGTTAAAGTAGGTTTTGCATGGACACAACTATCAAATAAACATTTTGTAACTTGAACAAACCCTAATCCAGCAACCTACTCTACATGAGGTCCCTCTTCATCTCTGTGTACTTCCTTCCTCATCTCATCCCATCCAACATCCCTATCCTATTCCTGCCCTTTCCTCATTTCCCTAACATTCTCTTCTCTATTACAGTCTTCAACATCCCACTGCTGATCAATATGTCCTTCATCCATTTTTCCTGCCTCCATAGGATTTCTCTCAACAATCCCCTCTCCTCACCCACCAACTCCAGTACTTCCTCATTTGTTTTGCTTTTGGTCCATTTCACCTTCTCCATCCTTCTCCACATCCACATTTCAAAAACCTCCAATGTCTATCCTCCTGCTTCAGTGACCATGTTTCTGTGCTGTACATAACTATGCTTCATGTTAAAGTTTTGTCGAGTCTTTTCTTAACATCCTTACCCAACGTCCCTATCATCAACTCCCTCCTCCTTGTGAAAGCCTCTTTGCCTAGTGTAATTCTTTAATTCTTCTCCTTACGCCCCCACTACTATGACCATTTTGGTCAAAAACACTTCAGAGATGCATAAACTGTTCCACATGCTCTAGTTTTTGCCCTTTACTTTTGATGTTAAGCTTAGCCTTTCTCTTTTTGGAAAATCACATTACCTTGGTTTAATTAATATTGATTCACATGCCATATCTATCGTATTGAATTTCCTATTTGCTCATTAATGCTTGCAACCCCTTGACTGAATGTCAAACTTGAGCTTGGTTATCAGGAAACCCAGCTGGTTTTATGATTTCCCCCCAACTTTCATACCTGTCTCTAGGTTTTCCTATGCTTCTTTAATCATTTTCTCCACATATATGTTGAACACCACAGGTGACAATGGACAACCCTGCCTTACACCTCTTCCTAACACTACCTATCCTGACTCTCAGTTCACCACTCACACCTGAGCAGTCTGAGACATGTAGAGGTTGTGGATTAGCCTCCCGTCCCACCAATCTATTCCTATTATCTGCAATATACTCATTAGTTTTTCCCAATTCCTTTTATGAAATACCTTTTCATAATCTACGAAACAGGCAAATACGTCCTGATTGTATTGTATATTTCTCGTGATTAATGATCTCATTACTGCAATGGTATTGCCTGTGCCTCTCCCCTTCATAAACCCAAACTGATCATCCCCTAAGTAGTCTTTTGCCCTGCCTTCCATCCTTTTGTTGATAATCTTGAGAATGGCTTAAGAGGAGAAAGACTTAAGTAGGAAATCAAACTTATTGTTATGTAGTCCCCACATGATGTAGCCTTTACCATTTTCAGAAAAGGAACTAACACTGTTCTCATTAAGTCTTCTGGCCAGATTTCTTCCTCATAGATGCAACGATCAGTCCATAAAGACTCTTCCTCCCACATTTTCCTAAACCCCTATGTAGTTCTGCAGGAAGTTGTGTACCCTCATGGTCTTATTTGATTTAATTTCCCATAATGCCCTTTCTTTCTCATCATTGAGTAAGCCTGGACCTAAGCTATCTTCTCTTATAGATCTTCCTAGACTTGTTTTTCTAGATCTAGTTTCAGTATGTTCTTGTGATTCAAATGGGGCAAAGATTATAATGATAAAGAACGGGGATGCTTTTATTCTAACCGTATTGGCTCTGTTTGTTTGTTACATTGATATAATTATTATTTCCAGGTAATGGAGTACAATGAAGATTTAGAATATTATTGGATTGATGGTTATGGGTATGAAATCAATTATAAACAAGCATGTCCGCCTCTGAAAGATCTTCTGGATCGCTTCAGGTAAATATCTTGTCTAGAATAAATGCAATGTGCACCTGATTAGTTATTCTGTTATTTTGAATATATGGATGTTAAACGGATCTTTATAAATTGTCAAATTTTAAAATTTCATGTTTAAATTTGGAAGGTCAAGGGCAGCTGGAGGAGATCCTCAGAAGAAAGGTGTTTTTTACTTCACTCATTCCGGTACTCTCTTGAAACTGATTTCACGGCTTGGTTTATACAAAGATGAGGAAAAGCTCAGAAGTAATAATTTCTCAAAAGCTTATAGAAAGTGGCGGGTCAGTCTTTTGGACAGTTTTGGCACAAACCTGGCCTTCATTCTATTTCGGTAAGTGCTTAATTTGAATACTTTATTTGAAGCTGTGTTTGTTTGGCTCTATTGCTTTTATCTGTAGACTCTAGGTTCTAAGACAAAGTGTCCATTATGTTGTGTGTGAGGGTCTGGAGGCCTATGCTATAAATTGAGCCAAACTTGTTCAATTCTAATGGTGTGCAAGCAATTGTGGTTGAATGTAGTCATGTTGACTTGGAAAATATTTAGTACCCTCTTTTTAGCCGCAAGGGTGCTATCCTAGGGAGAAGAATGCACATTATTTGAATTTGGAATTTACTCCAATTAAAGGTGCAAGTATTTTTCTGAAACTCTCTTTAGGATTACATTAAAGAGACCCCCCATCACTCACATGCTATTCATTGGTTAAATATGTAGTTGATTAGTGCTATTGTCACAAGGACATGGCCGCGCGGCTGCAAGCCTTTAGTTCCGTGGGGCTGCAAGCTATTAGTTACAAAGATTAGTTACAAAGAGTTCCCCGAGTGACCAACCGTCCTGCACTGAGGGTGTCCAAATGCTGCACAGGACATGAACCGGATGTGACCCTGCCAGTGCGGGCCACGTGTGCGTGACCCTTGGTAACCCCCGCAGGGCAAGGGTCCAGGCGTGGCTCGCGGAGACGTCATTCCTTGAGGAAGATTGACGACGTCCCCTACTGGACAAGACGGTATATATGGATCTCATGCCTAAGGGTCCAGAGAGTTTAGTGCTTTGCGGCATAGAGAGTCTTGTGCTTGGCGACATAAGGGTTGGTTCGGACGTGCTCCCAGTGTGACCCGCCGGTGACCATCACGACCGAGTACGGAGCCGGGTTCGGCGCCTTGCGTCGGATAGGAGCATTGGTTCGGACTTGTTCCCAGTGCGACCAACCGGCGACCATCACGACCGAGCACGGGACCACGGGGTACTGATCGGCTCGCTCCCGACTTATACCGTGATCGCCCACCAGGTTTAGTTGTAAGTTGTTCGCCATGGATTAGTTGTAAATTGTTCTCCATGGCTTGATTGTAATTGTGTTCTCGATATATGTCTCGAGACAATAAATGTATTTGCCTTCATACATTATCAACCCGACCTCCCCACCTATGTCCGCCGCGACACTTAATCTTAATCTTAAGTTGAACTTGAGGATATTCTTTCTGGGCATTCTTATGAGTATTATGACTTATGGTACTTAAATGAAATGGTGTTAGGTGATACGTCATTACTTGATTTAGTCAGAAAGATAAGGCTAATTTGGAAATACCTAGTTTTTTGATTTGGCTATGAATGATCACTGCCAGGTAATTCCAAACACCACTTCATAGAGTAGTGACACATTTTGCTGTAGATGCATGACTATGTACAGTCAAATTCTTTCTTACTGAATAATTTCAATATCCCTTTGGATCTCATTAATTTGGAAAGGTTCTTATAAAAATTGCCTCTTGGAGAACATATGAGGGACAGGCAAATGAAAACCTAACAGATGAACACACTAGACCAGTCCATGTAACAACAAGGACATGACCTGACAAATTCATGTGCCTATGAGTTGTCACCATTCAATTCTCCAAACACAGCGATGGCAGTATCAGCACTTAACCATGATACGTTTTCATCAATGTGACTGTGTTACGGCGGGTGTTTGGTTTTCATTTGACCACCCCTGGTATATCAATATATTTCAGGTTTTCTTATGTCACAGAATTAATATAATATCAAGGATTAGGTTATCATAAAGATGGATATATTTTCAATATTTAAAAATTTGTATTCCCCTTATGGATGCTTCCAATGTAAATAAACATTTCCACATGCACTACAATAAATGCACCATAGCATATTTCTTTTGTAATTTGTAAACAAAGAACTCCAGTTGAAATTCTTAAAAATCAGATTTGCCATCAATCTTCTGCAGAGGTTTAATGAAATGCTCGCAGCACCATCTAAAATGAGTTAAGGAAAATTAACAATGAGATGTTCATTGAAACTTTAAAAGGTTTAATCTTGTGTTTAATCTTTAAGCCTTGTTTCATTTCATTAAGGTAATTCATGAAATGGCATCACTTGTGCTTCATGCTACAAAATTGTTTTAAAAATAGTTAATACAAATACAAGGGAGACACTAAAGAAGAGGTAAATGTTATATCAATATTTCAGGAGTGTTATAGGCCAAGCTACATGTCTAATATAACTAATCTTAAGATTGTGTTGGTTGATCAGGCTGGGTGAATGACTGCCACTTCCACTGAAACTTTAAGTGCAGTTTAAAGTGTGGTAATAGTGCCCTAAATTGATGGCAAAAAAAGATTCTAGAATCGTGCATCATTTTAGGAATCAAATTTACTAGAGGGGATAAAAAATTGTCTGTTTCCTCCTGATCATAGTGGCAGCAATTTCCATAGTGTTTTATCAGTATCAAAGTTACATTTTACTTAGTGAAACAGCAGCTTACTTTTTATTCTCAGTTGAGTGATTTGTTTTCACTCGATCACTTTGCATTTTGTCTAAGTTCTGATGACTGATCTCTGGTGATTCTGATGTAATTGCTTAAATACAATAAGTAAATGAGGCACAATTATGACAATTTGATGCTTCAAAAGTTGCCTTTTTAATTCCACTCATTGATTGTTGTCACTAATGGCTATGTCACTATGCTATCAAAATGAGTTTTTAAATTTGGGCATTAGCTTGAAAAATATAGGTAATTGTTAATCTAAACATTAAGAAAGTTGTGATTACAATTGATCCGTTTAATGTCACTGATGACAATTCAATCGAATATGGGACTACTTTCAGTGGCTTACAAGTTGATTATGCCATGCTTAATTGAAAAGTACATAATGATCATCATAAATATATCCGTATATATGTAAATATATCAATATGTAGTTACTACATTTTACCCTGAATTGATTCAATGTAGCTCCTTACTCAGGTCTATTTTTTCAAAATGAAATTATTCTGTTTGTCAAGTTCTTTATGCCATAATATTTTTTCACTTTGACAAAAGCAAATAAGGCCATGGGGGTAGACAACATTCCTGTGGAACTGTTGAAATGTTTAGGAAAATGTGAGAAGAAGACTCTATATGGACTGATTCGTAGTATCTATGAGGAAGGAATCTGGCCGGAAGATTTTGTGAAATCAGTGTTAGTTCCTATTCCAAAAAAAGGTAAAGGCTACATTATGTGAGGATTACAGAACAAAAAGCTTGATATCCCACGCATATAAAGTTATTCTCAGGATCATCAACAAAAGGATAGAGAGTAAGGCAAATGATTACTTATGGGATGATGAGTTTAAGTTTAGGAAGGGGAGAGGTACGTGTGATACCATTGCAGTAATGAGATCACTAATCGAGAGGAATATAGAATACAATTAGGACGTTTTTGCCTGTTTTGTAGATTTCGAAAAAGCGTTTGATAGAGTGAATTGGGAAAAATTAATGCGTGCGTGTATTGCAGAAAATAGGAATGGATTAGAGGGACAGGAGACTGATCCGCAACCTGTACATGTCTCAGACTGCTCAGGTGCGAGTGGGAAACGGAGAGTCCGGATGGGCAGTGTTAGGAAGAGGTGTAAGGCAGGGTTGCCCATTGTCACCGGTACTGTTCAACGTATATGTAGAGGAAATGATTAAAGAGGCATGGGAAGAACTGGAGGTAGGAATGAAAGTCAGAGGGGAATTCGAAATTCAGTTAGGTTTGCTGATGACCAAGCATTAGTTGCTCAGTCAGCCAAGGGGTTGCAAGCATTGCTGAGTGAATTGGACGTTTAGTGCGATAGATATGGGATATAAGGATCACTATTAATAAAACAAAGGTTATGCGATTTTCCAGAAAGAAAAAGGCTAAGCTAAACATTAAAACAGGAGGGGAAAAAATAGAGCAGATAGAGCAGTTTACGTATCTCGAAAGTGTTTTGGACCAATACGGTCAAAGTAGTAGGGACGTAAGGAGAAGAATTGTGCTAGGCAAGGAGGCTTTCTCAAGGAGGAGGGAGTTGATGATGGGGACGTTGAGTAGGGAGGTTAAGAAAAGACTTGTATAAACTTTGATATGGAGCGTAGCTATGTACGGTGCGGCAACGTGGTCGCTGAAGCAGGAGGATAGACTTAGATTGGAGGCTTTTTAAATGTGGGTGTGGAGAAGAATGGAGAAGGTGAAATGGACTGAAAGGAAAACAAATGAGCAAGTACTAGGGATGGTGGGTGAGGAGACGGGTTTGTTGGCAGACATCCTATGGAGGCAGGAAATAAGGATGAAAGGCGTATTGAGAGGCAGTGGGATGTTGAAGAAGGTAATAGAGGGGAGAATGTTAGACAAATGAGGAAAGGGCGGGAACAGGGTAGGGATGTTGGACAGGATGAAGGGAGGAAAGAAGTACACAGAGATGAAGAGGGACCTGATGTAGAGTAAGTTGCTGGATTGTGTTTTGTTAGGAATCACAAAATATTTACTTGATAGTTGTGTCCATCCAAAAACCTACGTTAACCAGTAGATTAATAATAATAATATGTATGGTATTATTTGTGTAATGTATATCAAATGGGGTCTTCTGTGACTCTTCCCATTCCATTACTCTCTACTACTATTTTCAGTAAGCTCTTGTGTCCAGTAATTTTCCTCAGTATTTTTCCCTATACTTCTTTTCTCACAGTTTGCAGAACATCTTTAGCTAATCAATCTATCCATTTTATCACCCCAATTTTCATGTACACTAGAATAGAATAGATATAATTTTATAGTCATTGCTAGAAAACAGAATAATAAGGGCAGTGCACCAGAAAGTTGGATTGTTACTTATGTATCGTATCTATCAATGTCCAAAGGCTAAATTGCAAAAATACTCATTTAAGGGCATGTATGATTCCATATTTTTGATTGGAAGAGGCATGATTTACATGTAATTACTGGTAATGACAAGTTTATATGTGTGTAAGTTAAGCTTCTATGCATTGTTAGTCTAAATGAATTACTCAAATGCTTTCCTTGTATTTTTAGGTGTCAAGATGATTTTAAAATAGGTGGTTACCATCAAGAGCGCCCTTTCATTATACCAGGCTGTGAAGGGCATCCTTGTCCACTTAGTCAAGTTCTTCATAAATATCAAGATACTATTCTCACATGTGAATTTAATAAGACCTGTACTCTTTAAAAGAGATGAATTTCATTAATACAGGAGGCATCCACTGACATCGTGTCAATAAAAGATCTTTGTGGCATCAGTTGAAGAAATGATATGCCAGTAATAAGCTGCTAATATATAGCTTTAATCTTTAAACCAATCAAGACTTTAGTGATTCATCCTGAAACTATAAAATCAAGGTTTTTACTCAGTAAGTGACAGGTATGAATTTTCATAATACACATTGTATTATAACATTTGCAAGTTGTATAACAGCTAACATTTGCATAGAGGGTTTCTTATTAGTTATCACTTTGTATGATTCAATATGATTATGACATTAAATCCTGTTTAATGTTGGAATAGTTGAATACACAATGTCATTACATTTTACCTAATTATTTGTGCTTGAAGTTCAGCTCCACCTATGGATTGTTTTGTCACTTATTATTGAATAAGTTAAGGGTATTGGGTTAATAGTTGTTGGCAACTTTATTTTCAGTATGCCGAACACTCATTTCTTTTACAAAGTAAATGATTGGAATATATATTAACATTTTAATGGGATGTTGGGTCAGTCATCATTCTTCACTCCAATGTGGGTAGAGCAGCTATCATTTTCCATGAATATTCTCTTTCTTCAGTGAAAAAAAGAAAATGACTCAATGCTAGGTCCAGTCACATTTTGCTTGCCTCTTGGTATCCAATGGAAATTTAGTGTAGTATGTGGTAGACCTGGGGATTGTTTATTAATGAATATTTCTTTTTTCAAATCAACTCACCACTGGCTTAAATATGAGAAAAAATGCAATTGTATGGGCTGTTAAGGCATGGGCCATGAGAAATGTTTTTGAACAGGATAACACTCCCCAAGTCAGAATGGGCTTCCCTATCATTTGATTATGCAAAATATATGTGCGTATCTATTCTTTGAGAAATACTTTCAAAGAACCCTTACTATGTTGAAAACTGTATCGGAGAGTTTCCCTCGCTACAAAAAGACAGAATAGGGTGGCCTTAGTATTGGGCAATTCAAAGATTTTTTGTGCATCGATAAAGTATGGATGTAAATTTCAATATCTTCAATGTGGATATAATTATTACTATTAAAAGTTACATGTGCAGATAGACAATGTCAGTTGGCACACAAGTCCCAAGTATTATAGTGAAACTTGCCTTGGAAAAAATAACATGAATCAATATCACAAAAGATAATAAATAAAATCAGTCAGAAAAATACGCATAAGGGAAATTTCCAAACACCAATCTGAAACACACACAAAAAAAGAAAATCCCCATCTCATTATATTTGTTTTCCAATCAACAAGAAAAAAAATTAAGCTGTTACATATAATTTTATACAACTCATCAATTATTACAGAAATTGTTTACATCTTTTCTTAAAAGTATGCACTCTGTTAGGAAAGGGCTCAAATGTTTTTGCAGGTAAGTTGTTCCAATCAACAATTGTTTTATTTAGAAAAGAAAATTTTTTTAATTCATTCTTTGTACCCGGCATTTTGCCTTAAATTTTTGGTCATTTCTCAAAGCGTACTCACTCAAAGTGCTCTCCACAGAGCATTATTTGTTTATTGAAATGATTATCTTAAATTAGAATCATATCATTTATCATGTGCTTCTTGAAAATATACCAAACATATATTACAATGCTTCTCCCATGGACTACAACCTTTGTGTGGTGGAAGGGCTTATCCATTCTGATGATCCCTAGAGATCCCTGTGCTGGCAGGAACAATGATAATTGCTCCTGGTAGGGTCACCCATGCCAGATAGGTCAAAGGTTAGAAGCCAGACAAAAGGTAGTCCATGTAGAATCTGTTCCTCAGTGAGGTGGTGGCAAAGACATCAAATGATGACCCTCTCCTACCATTTCTATCACCTGGAGTATTTGAAATGTTCTGTACAGTAGAGCTTATGCATGTTCAAGCCATTTAGATCAATTATTATATGACAGAATTGGGTTAATCCTTGTTGATTATTGACAAAATTGAGAAAATAATATTAATTGGTCATTATCTAGATATATATTTCTTTGTTGGGTAGTTGTTAAAGGAAGTGTTCAACAGGGTGATAGAGACCAAGTTAATGATAGTTTTGTATAATGTATGTACATGGGTTTATTTGGAGGAGGCATGGGTGACTTTTTGAAACATGAATATCAATCAAACACTTCCCATGGGCAGAAG
>CM073776.1:28932891-29193063 GCA_037158775.1 Hetaerina titia | reverse complement strand
ACAACCTTGACGTGGTGGAAGGGTTTGTGTATTCTGATGACCCCTAGAGCTGTGCTGGCATGAGTAATAATAATTGCTCCTGGTAGGGTCTCCCATGCCAGATAGGTTGAAGGTTTGGAGCCAGATGAAAGGTAGTCCATGCAGCATCTGTTCCTCAATGAGGCGGCTGCAAAGGCGTCTGACCCCAGTGGGGCATCCATTAAGTGATGGTGTCACGTTAAAAACACTATTGAGGAAGGCTACGGGAAACCCACCTCAATTATTACTCCCATGAAAAATGATGGACACAAGACAGAAATTGAGTCCTGGCAACTGTGGGACTCAGCCCTAGTGGCCGTGTGTCGTACCCGGCAGCGGGGGAGGCAAGGCTTCTGTGGTCGTCATCCCACGAAACCCTTGCAGGGGAGAAATAACAGCAGCAGGACAGAAGACGCAGAAGAAGACAAAAGTAGTTAGAATAGGAAGATGGAACGTCAGGACAATGTTGAGGACAGGCAACTTAGAGAATATTAAGCGAGAGATGGAAAGAGGTAACATAGATGTTTTAGGTCTATGCGAGGTGACATGGAAGGATAGCAGGGATTACTGGAGTGATAATTATAGAGTGATATACAGCAGCGGGGACGAGAGCCAACGAGGGGTTGCAGTAATATTAAATGAAGGGGTAGGAAGAAGCATAGTTAACATAGAGCAAGCAACTGATAGAATATTACTCGTAGAGATTAAAGCAGAACCCACAAACTTGGTCATTGTTCAGGTATACATGCCACCGAGCAACCATAAGGAGGAAGAAGTCGATAGGATGTAAGATGAGTTATAGGATATAATCGCGTATGTTCCTGCAGGGAAGCATTTGATAGTAATGGAGGATTGGAATGCGACGGTAGGCGAAGGAAGAGATGGTGATGAGGTGGGGGACTATGGGTTAGGCACGAGGAATGAACGCAGGGAGAAAGCAATTGAATTCTGCTGGAGACAGGGATTAGTCATCACCAACACATGGTTTAGACACCACAAAAGACATAGGTGTACATGGAAAATGCCAGGTGACTCAGAAAGGTATCAGTTAGATTATATTATGGTTAGGCACAGGTTAAGGAACGGTGTAATAAATTCGCAAGGTTTCCCAGGAGCGGATGCAGACTCTGACCACAATTTAGTTGTTATGAAATGTAATGTCCGTTTCAAAAAGATAAGGCAAGGGCGGCGGGTTAGGAAATGGAATTTAGAAGCAGTAAATGGATTAACGAGGAAGGAGTATCAGCAGGCTGTAGAGAAAATGATGGATGACGGTAAAGAACTGAGTACTATCGAGGAAAAATGGGAATGTATCAAGAAAGGGATATTGGAAGCCGCTAAAGACACAAAAGGAACCGTTAATCGGAAAAGGATAAGGAAACCATGGGTAACGGATGAGATGATTGCAAAGATGGATGAGAGAAGAAGATGGAAGAATGTAAACACAGAGTTAGGCAAAATTATGTACAAGGAGTTAAACAATAAATTGAGAAGGGCCACAAATAAAGCAAAAGAAGAATGGTGGAATACGCAATGCGAGGATATGGAAAGTTTACAGAGGAAGGGTGAAATTGGTGCACTATACAGCAAGGTTAAGTTATTATCAGGAAATAAGAAGGCAAGATCTGTGCTAACAGTTAAAGATAAGTGGGGTAAGATAATAGTTGAACCAGAAAAAATCCAAGAGAGATGGAAGGAATATATAGAAACACTGAATGGTAGAGACCTTAGACCGACAAGGTTAGATATAGAAAAGGAACATGACGTAGAAGAAGATACCTTAGGTCCAGGCATACTTGATGATGAAATAGAAAGGGCATTAAAGGAGATGAAAGCAAATAAGGCCGTGGGGGTGGACAACATTCCTATGGAACAGTTGAAATGTTTAGGAAAATATGGGAAGAAGACCATATATGGACTGATTCATAGTATCTATGAGGAAGGAATCTGGAATTCCTGTTCCGAATGGTTCCTATTCCGAAAAAGGTAAAGGCTACATCATGTGAGGATTACAGAACAATAAGGTTGATATCCCACGCAGCTAAAGTTATTCTCAGGATCATCAACAAAAGGATAGAGAGTAAGGCAAATGATTACTTAGGGGATGATCAGTTTGGGTGTAGGAAGGGAAGAGGTATGCGTGATGCCATTGCAGTAACGAGATCACTAATCGAGAGGAATATAGAATACAATCAGGACGTATTTGCCTGTTTTGTAGATTCCGAAAATTGATAGAGTGAATTGGGAAAAATTGATGCGTGTATTGCAGAAAATAGGAATGGATTGGAGGGACAGGAGACTGATCCGCAGCCTATACATGTCTCAGACTGCTCAGGTGCGAGTGGGGAATGGAGAGTCCAGATGGGCAGTGTTAGGAAGAGGTGTAAGGCAGGGTTGCCCATTGTCACCGGTGCTGTTCAACGTATATGTGGAGGAAATGATTAAAGAGGCATGGGGAGAACTGGAGGTAGGAATGAAAGTTGGAGGGGAATTGGTAAAATCGGTTAGGTTTGCTGATAACCAAGCATTGGTTGCTCAGTCAGCCAAGGGGTTGCAAGCGTTACTGAGTGAATTGGAGGTCCAGTGCGATAGATATGGGATGATATGATAGATATGAGAATCAATATTAATAAAACAAAGGTTATTAGATTTTCCAGAAAGAAAAAGGCTAAGCTAAACATTAAAAAAGGAGGGGAAAAATAGAGCAGAGAGAACAACTTACGTCTCGGGAAGTGTTTTGGACCAACACGGTCAAAGTAGTAGGGATGTAAGGAGAAGAATTGTGCTAGGCAAGGAGGCTTTCTCAAGGAGGAGGGAGTTGATGATGGGGATGTTGAGTGGGGAGGTTAAGAAAAGACTTGTAAAAACTCTGATATGGAGCGTAGCTATGTACGGCGCGGAAATGTGCTTGCTGAAGCAGGAGGATAGACGTAGATTTATTTGATAGTTGTGTCCATCCAAAAACCTACCTTAACTGGTAGATTACCTAATATATAAACCATAAACACAGTAATCAACCCGAAGGTCGGTTTAGTAGGTGATGGTAGAGCTCACCTATGTACCAAGCCCAACGGCGTGTGAATATTCACACATCAGGGTAGGGGGGCCAGTTCCTTTCCCTGTACCGGTTATGGTTTCCCAGGAAGACCTGGTACCCGAAAAATCAACTAGCTTGGGTGGAGCTGCAGGTGCCCAAAGTGCCTTGCCCGGGAATCGAACCCGGGACCCTCTGATCAGCAGTCCAACACTCTACCCGCTAGACCACCGCGACCCGATTACCTAATATATTTTTTTTTTAGGTAATCTACCGGTTAAGGTAGGTTTTTGGATGGACCCAACTATCAAATAAACATTTTGTGACTCCCCACCTAGCAAACTAATCTATATCAGGTCCCTCTTCATCTCGGTGTACTTCTTTCCTCCCTTCATCTCGTCTAACATCCCTATCCTGTTCCCACCCTTACCTCGCTTGCCCAACATTCTTCCCTCTATTACCCTCTTCAACATTCCACTACCGCTCAATACGTCCTTCATCCATTTTTCCTGCCTCCATAGGATTTCTGTCAACAAACCCCTCTCCTCCCCCACCATTTCTAGTACTTCCTCATTTGTTTTCCTTTCGGTCCATTTCACCTTTTCCATTCTTCTCCACACCCACATTTCAAAAGCCTCCAATCTACGTCTATCCTCCTGCTTCAGCGACCACGTTTCCGCGCCGTACATAGCTACGCTCCATATCAGAGTTTTTACGAGTCTTGTCTTAACATCCCTACTCAACGTCCCCGTCATCAACTCCCTCCTCCTTGAGAAAGCCTCCTTGCCTAGCGCAATTCTTCTCCTTACGTCCCTACCACTTTGACCGTGTTGGTCCAAAACACTTCCGAGATATGTAAACTGTTCTACCTGCTATATTTTTTCCCCTCCTATTTTAATATTTAGCTTAGCCTTTTTCTTTCTGGAAAATCGCATAACCTTTGTTTTATTAATATTTATTCTCATCCCATATTTATCGCACTGAACCTCCAATTCACTCAACAATGCTTGCAACCCCTTGGCTGACTGAGCAACTAATGCTTGGTCATCAGCA
This sequence comes from Hetaerina titia, assembly GCA_037158775.1. Lineage (NCBI taxonomy): Eukaryota > Metazoa > Arthropoda > Insecta > Odonata > Calopterygidae > Hetaerina > Hetaerina titia. Next base: position 29,188,958 of record CM073776.1, on the reverse strand, counting down.
AACCTAACGGATTTTACGAATTCCCCTCCGACTTTCATTCCTACCTCCAGTTCTTCCCATGCCTCTTTAATCATTTCCTCTACATGTACGTTGAACAGTACCGGTGACAATGGGCAACCCTGCCTTACACCTCTTCCTAACACTGCCCATCCGGACTCTCCGTTCCCCACTTGCACCTGAGCAGTCTGAGACATGTATAGGTTGCGGATCAGTCTCCTGTCCCTCCAATCCATTCCTATTTTCTGCAATACACGCATTAATTTTTCCCAATTCACTCTATCAAACGCTTTTTCGAAATCTACAAAACAGGCAAAAACGTCCTGATTGTATTCTATATTCCTCTCGACTAGTGATCTCATTACTGCAATGGCATCACGCGTACCTCTTCCTTTCCTGAACCCAAACTGATCATCCCCTAAGTAATCATTTGCCTTACTCTCTACCCTTTTGTTGATGATCCTGAGAATAACTTTAGCTGCGTGGAATATCAAACTTATTGTTCTGTAATCCTCACATGACGAAGCCTTTGCCTTTTTTGGAATAGGAACTAACACCGATCTCACAAAATCTTCGGGCCAGATTCCTTCCTCATAGATACTACGAATCAGTCCATATATTGCCTTCTTCCCACCTTTCCCTAACCATTTCAACATTTCTACAGGAATATTGTCCACCCCCACAGCCTTATTTGCTTTCATCTCCTTTAATGCCCTTTCTATTTCATCGTCGAGTATGCCTGGACCTAAGCTATCTTCTTCTACGTCATGTTCCTTTTCTATGTCTAACCTTGTCGGCCTAAGTTCTTTACCATACAGTGTTTCTATATATTCCTTCCATCTCTCTTGGATTTTTCCTGGTTCAACTATTATCTTACCCCATTTATCTTTAACTGTTAGCACACATCTTGCCTTCTTACTTCCCGATAATAACTTAACCTTGCTGTATAGAGCACCGATTTCTCCCTTCTTCTGTAAACTTTCCATATCCTCGCATTGCGTTTTCCACCATTCTTCTTTTGCTTTATTTGTGGCCCTTCTCAATTTATTGTTTAACTCTTTGTACTTCATTTTGCCTAACTCTGTGTTTACATTTTTCCATCTTCTTCTCTCATCCATCTTTGCAATCATCTCCTCCGTTACCCATGGTTTCCTTATCCTTTTCCCATTAACGGTTCCTATAGTGTCTTTAGCGGCTTCCAATATCCCTTTCTTGATACATTCCCATTTTTCTTCGATAGTACTCAGTTCTTTACCGTCATCCATCATTTTCTCTATAGCCTCCTGATACTCCTTCTTCGTTAATTCATTTACTGCTTCTAAATTCCATTTTTTAGCCCGCCGCCCTTGCCTTATCTTCTTGAAACGAACATTACATTTCATAACAACTAAATTGTGGTCAGAGTCCACATCCGCTCCTGGGAAACTGTGCGAATTTATCACACTGTTCCTAAACCTGTGCCTAACCATAATATAATCTAACTGATACCTTTCTGAGTCACCTGGCATTTTCCATGCATACCTACGCCTTTTTTGGTGTCTAAACCATGTGTTAGTGATGACTAACCCCTGTCTCCTGCAGAATTCAATTGCTTTCTCCCCGCGTTCATTCCTCGTGCCTAACCCATAGTCCCCCACCTCACCACCATCTCTTCCTTCGCCTACCGTCGCATTCCAATCCCCCATCACTATCAAATGTTTCCCTGCAGGAACACTCGCGATGATATCCTCTAACTCATCATACATCCTATCGACTTCTTCCTCCTTGTGGTTGCTCGGTGGCATGTATACCTGAATAATGACCAAATTCGTCGGCTCTGCTTTAATCTCTACGAGTAAAATTCTATCTGTCGCTTGCTCTATGTTGACTACGCTTCTTCCTACCCCTTTATTTAAAATTACGGCAACCCCTCGTTGGCTCTTGTCCCCGCCGCTGTATATTACTCTATAATTGTCACTCCAGTAATCCCCGCTATCCTTCCATCTCACCTCGCAGAGGCCTAAAACATCTATGTTACCTCTTTCCATCTCTCGCTTAATATTTTCTAATTTGCCTCTCCTCAACATTGTCCTGACGTTCCAGGTTCCTATTCTAACTACTTTCGTCTTCTTCTGCATCTTCTGTCCTGCTGCTGTTATTTCTCCCCCGCAAGGATTTCGTGGGATGACGACCACAGAAGCCTTGCCTCCCCCGCTGCCGGGCACGACACACGGACCCTTGGGCCGAGTCCCGCAGTTGCCAGGACTCAATTTCTGTTTTGCGTCCATCATATTTTCTTGGGAATGATAATTGAGGTGGTTTCCCGTTGCCTTCCTCAATAGTGTTTTTAACGTGACACCATCACTTAATGGCCGCCCCACTGTGGTCAGACGCCATTGCAGCCGCCTCACACCTAATATATATATATCCATAATTATTTGCAAGCATCAAGCCATAATTGTATGCCCAAGACTTCATTATCTGCATTTAGTGATATTATGCATACAAATTTATATAGAAATACAGAATGATCATAGCCTTATATTGTCATCTTTTCGTTAATGCTCATGATCTGTTGCTATGCCATGTCTCTTTATGCTTTTTGCAGATCTCAGGGCACTACTGTAGCAGATGAGATGGCCCTGGTTTATTGGAATGTTGCTTGTACCTGTAATGTACGCTGAATGCAGATTTGGGAACGCATGTCAGTGCACTGCTCAGTTGTTGAATTCACACTAAGCAGAATCCGAAAGCAATTGCAGACAAGCCTCTTGACACTTCTGGAAGAGGAGAGAATGAAACTTGGCTTCATGTAGTCTTACAAGATGGTGCTATCAGACTTGAATCTTCTGTTCTATGCATTTGGACTGAACCACTGCAGAGTGGGCGGCCAGCTGTGGGAGCCAAAAACATTCGAAATGCATCTTTTGTTCAACAGCAGGAAACACACAGCAATTCAGATTACTGGCTGCCAGGATTTGCGTTCTGGTCGCTTTTGAATTTCACAGCCGCTCAACTTTAAAGAATGATGCAGTCCATTTTTCCTCGAATGGGGATTCATCCCTTTTTTCGTCCAGTGAAATTTTTAACTAAGACTCTACATAAATTTTATTTACAAGATTTGCCACAATTGGTCGTAAACATCAATCCACTGTTGGAAATCTCAGAATCATCGGCAGCTAGAAATTGCACACAAAATATTCTTACCAAGAGGTAGGTATTGGTAATCATAGCTGGGTTAACACCTAAGCTCAAATTTTATAATGGAAACTCAAACTCAATTAGCTATTGAGTACTTTAAAATGTTGAAATTGACAGTAAAAAGATACTGTATTCCCTAATCATAATAGTTACACAGAATTATGGATAATTAATATTTTACTCCAAAAACAAGAAAAAAAAAGAATTTAGTAGCGGCCATGGGAATACTAAATATTTTTTTGAACTTTTATGTGAATTATTTCGGGAAATTATTTGAGAATTCCACGCGAGGTTCAAAAAATTAAACTAAGTTTCAAAATAATTTCAAATGATGTAAACAAAAAGTAAATTGCCATTCCTGAGATCATGAATGAAATCCCAGAAAATGCATAACTTAACATTATAATGTGAAATTGTTGACCTCTTTCTTAAAATATTCCCAAGTCATGAATAACGATAAAAGATTTCTCTTCCAAAATTTTAAAAATCCACCGTTTCTCATGAGCAGACTTCTATTTTGGATAGTGTAAGAATAATTTACATGACATGAAGTAATTATTTTTTAGAAAAATTGGACTAGCCTTTTACCTAAGTCCTACTCCCACCATGAAGGTACATTTTGATTAAGGCAAACTTTTTTATTAAAATTGCAGGTGAGATCACTCCATTGTTCATAATTTTCTGTTAGTATATAGTTGATCTGGATTAACTTTCTGCATAATGCACTAAACTTGATAAAATCTATTCATATCAATTTTATATAAAAGTAAATGTATGTTGTTTGTAATTTATTGAGCTTCAAGGTGTTTTCTAGATTTAATATCTGAATGTTCTTTTGATTCATATGGGGCAAAGTTTATAATGATAAGAACAGGAATACTTTTATTATAACCATATTGGCTCTGTTTGCTTGTTACATTAATTAAATTATAAGGGGGGAAAAACTCCACTGGCCGTAAAAAACAGTCGCAACTCTCGTCAGACCAAATTGTTGTGTTGGTATTCGCGGGAACCAACCACAACCTCTCGACCAAGAATACCCTCTGTGGTGGTTTACGGGAAATTAATCCACGCCAGGGACCACACACAGCCACACACACACTATCCTGTCTGGAATCCTTCACGAAGCTGTGAGACTTCGTTAAAGATTCCAGGTGGAAATTTAATCCTTCACGAGGCTGTAAGGAAGACCCTGTTAAGGATACCAGGATGTATTACAAGCACACACTCTGTGACTATCCACGAAGGACGAGCACCGACCAATTCGTCCTTTGTGGATAGTCACAGAGTGTGTGCTTGTAATACATCCTGGTATCCTTAACGGGGTCTTCCTTACAGCCTCGTGAAGGATTACATTTCCACCTGGAATCTTTAACGAAGTCTCACAGCTTCGTGAAGGATTCCAGACAGGATAGTGTGTGTGTGGCTGTGTGTGGTCCCTGGCGTGGATTAATTTCCCGTAAACCACCACAGAGGGTATTCTTGGTCGAGAGGTTGTGGTTGGTTCCCGCGAATACCAACACAACAATTTGGTCTGACTAGAGTTGCGACTGTTTTTTACGGCCAGTGGAGTTTTTCCGCCCTTATAATTTAACCTAGAGGCCGTAGAGCTCTTGATAATTCTTACTTGTTACATTAATATTTATTATTTCCAGGTAATGGAGTACAACAAAGATTTAGAATATTATTGGATTGATGGTTATGGGTATGAAATCAATTATCATATAACAAGCATGTCTACCTCTGAAAGATCTTCTAGATCATTTCAGGTAAATATCTTGTCTAGAATAAATGCAATGTGCACCTGATAAGTTATTCTGTTATTTTGAATATATGGATGTTAAATGGATTTTTATAAATTATGTCAAATTTTAAAATTTCATGTTTAAATTTGGAAGGTCAAGGGCAGCTGGAGGAGATCCTCAGAAGAAAGGTGTTTTTTACTTCACTCATTCCGGTACTCTCTTGAAACTGATTTCACGGCTTGGTTTATACGAAGATGAGGAAAAGCTCAGAAGTAATAATTTCTCAAAAGCTTATAGAAAATGGCGGGTCAGTCTTCTGGACAGTTTTGGCACAAACCTGGCCTTCATTCTATTTCGGTAAGTGCTTAATTTGAATACTTTATTTGAAGCTGTGTTTGTTTGGCTCTATTGCTTTTATCTGTAGACTCTAGGTTCTAGACAAAGTGTCCATTATGTTGTCTGTGAGTATCTGGAGGCCTATGCTATAAATTGAGCCAAACTTGTTCAATTCTAATGATGTGCAAGCAATTGTGGTTGAATGTAGTCATGTTGACTTGGAAAATGTGTAGTACCCTCTTTTTAGCCGAAAGAGTGCTATCCTAGGGAGAAGAATGCACATTATTTGAATTCGGAATTTACTCCCAATTAAAGGTGCAAGTATTTTTCTGAAACTCTCTTTAGGATTACATTTAAAAGACCCCCCTTCACCCACATGCTATTCATTGGTTAAATATGTAGTTGATTAGTGCTATCAAAATCTTAAGTTGAACTTGAGGATATTCTTTCTGGGCATTCTTATGAGTATTATGACTTATGGTACTTAAATGGTGTTAGGTGATACGTCATTACTTGATTTAGTCGGAAAGATAAGGCTAATTTGGAAATACCTAGTTTTTTGATTTGGCTATGAATGATCGCTGCCAGGTTATTCCAAACATTACTTCATAGAATGGTGACACATTTTGCTGTAGATGCATGACTATGTATAGTCTAATTCTTTCTCACTGAATAATTTCCATACCCCCTTGGATCTCATTAAGTTGGGAAGGTTCTTATAAAAATTGCCTCTTGGAGAACATATGAGGGACAGTCAAATGAAAAACTAACGGATGAACACACTAGACCAGTCTGTGCACCAACGACATGACCCAACAAGTGCGAGTTTGTGAGTTGTCACTATGCAGTTCTCCAACCACAGTGATGGTAGTACTACCATGCAATCCAAAGGAGGAAGAAGTTGATAGAATATACAATCAGTTAGAGGATGTAATTGCGTGTGTTCCTGTAGGGAAACATTTGATGGTGATGGGGATTGTAATGCAACTGTAGGCGAAGGAAGAGATGGTGATGAGGTGGGGGACTATGGGTTAGGTACAAGGAATGACCATAGGGAGAAAGCAATTAAATTCTGTTCGAGACGGGGTTAGTCATCACCAACACTTGCTTGAGAATCTGCAAAAGGCATAGGCATACATGGACAATATCAAGTGACTCAGAAAGGTTATCAGTTAGATTATATTATTGTTAGGCACAGATTTAGGAACAGTGTGATCAATTAACACAGCTTCCGGGGAGCAAATGCAGACTCTGATCACAATTTAGTTGTTATGAAATGTAGCGTCCATTTCAAAAGGATAAGGCTGGGGCGGCAGGTTAAGACATAGAATATAGAAGCATTAACTGAATTGACAAAGGAGTATCATCAGGTTTTAGATGATATCATGATTGAGGGAAAGGAGCTGAGTACTATCGAGAAAATATGGGAATATATCATATAAGACAATGAGAGTAACAAAAGAAATTATAGCAACTGTTAATGGGGAAAGGACAAGGAAACCATGGATCATGGATGAGATGATTATAAAGTAGATGAGAGAAGTAATTGGAAGAATGTAAAGACTTGTCTGAAAAAATACTAGTTGAACCAGAAAATACTCAAGAGAAATGGAAGGAATATGTAGAAGAACTGTACAGCAATGAACTTAGGCCAGCAAGTTTAGCCTTAGAAAGAGAATATGACGTAGATGAAGATAGCTTAGGTCCATGCTTACTGTATGGCAAGATCAAAAGGGAATTAAGGAAAATTAAATCAAAAAGGTCGTGGGGGTAGGCAACATTCCTGCAGAACTACTTTAAGGTTTTTTTAAGGAATAATTTTTATGGACAAATTCATAGCATTTATGAGAGAAGAATTTGGCCAGATGACTTTGTGAGATCAGTGTTAGTTCCTATTCCAAAAATGGTAAAGGCTACATCATGTGAGTACTACAGAACAAAAGTTTGATTTTGCATGCAGCTAAAGTGGTTCTTAGGATCATCAACAAAAGAATGAAGAGCAGGGTAAAGGATTACTTAGGAGATGATCAGTTTGGGTTCAGGTAAGGGAGAGGCACATGTGATGCCACTGCAGAAATGAGTTCACCAATAGAGAGGAATATAGAATACAATCAGGACGTATTTGCCTGTTTCGTGGATTTTGAAAAAGCATTTAATAGAGTGAATTGGGAAAAACCAATGCGTGTATTGCAGAGAATAGGAGTAGATTGAAGGAATAGGAGACCTGTATATGTCTCAGACTGTTCAGATGTGAGTAGGGAATGAAGAGTCCGGATGGGCAGTATCAGGAAGAGATCCAAGGTAGGGTTGTCCAGTATCATCTGTGCTGCTTAACGTATATGTGGAGGAGTTGATTGAAGAGGCATCGGAAGAACTGGAGATGGAATGAATGCCAGTGGGGAATTCGTAAAATCAGTTAGATGTGCTGATGACCAAGCTTTAGTTTGTGAGTCATCCAAGGGGTTGAAAGTATTGCTGAGTGAACTGAAAATTCAGTACAAGAGATATGGGATGAGAATAAATGCAAATAGGAACAAAGGCTCTGCGGTTTTCCAGAAAGAAGAAGGCTAAATTAAGCATTAAAATAGGAGGGCATAAACTAGAGCATGTGAAACTGTGTTTATGTATCTCAGAAGGGTTTTGGATCAAAATGGTCTCAGTAGTAGGGACATAAGGGTAAGAATTGCATTAGGCAAAAAAGCTGTCACAACAAGGAGAGAATTGATGACAGGAACATTGAGTAAGGATACTAAGAAAAAGTTCATCAAAAGTTTAATAGGAGCGTAGTTATGTACAAGATGGAAACATGGCCATTAATGCAGGATGATAGGCATAGATTGGAAGCTTTTGAAATGTGGGTGTGGAGAAGGTGAAGTGGACAGAAAGGAAAACATATGAAAAGGCAGGAATAGGATAGGGATGTTGGACGGGATGAGACGAGGAAGGAAGTACACAGAGATGAAGAGGGACCTGATGTAGAGTAGGATGTTAGGTTGTGTTTTTTTAGGAGAAACAAAATATTTATTTCGTAGTTCTGTCCATCCAAAACCTACCTTAACCAGTAGATTACTTAATAATGTGTCTTCAAAATTACAAAATTTTCTGAACAAAAAATCCTGAGTAATCTGCACTATGTTATAATTTCATGACTCCTTTGAAAATGATTCTGTATCGGAGAAATGATTTTTTAAGCAATAGTCTACCAGCTTATTGTAGGTTTATGATGGACACTACACACTACAGTGCTCCTAAGACCATACCAACATGACATCAAAATGGACTGTGATGGAGTGGAGAATGTTAGGCAATGAGGAAGGGGCAGGAATAGAATAGGGATGCTGGGGTTTGTTTGTTGTGAATAACGTTACCTATTTTTTAGAATTTCCGAATTTCTGTTTTATCAATTATAAATTTGGATTGCTTTTTCAATCAATTCAACCAATTTGTAAAATAGGTACAGCAGAATTGGTCATTAAGAAATGTTTCACATACTCTATATCTAATCTAAACACACACTTTTCCAGTAAAACTTCCGATTATCTGTACTAATAGATGTACAATGAAGCATAAATAATTGAAAAACACAGTTTACCAAAATATGGTCGTCATATAAACAAATATGTAGGGAAACTCCTTTTCATTTCATATGATTAATTTGATTTTTTAAGCAATGGAAGGTACAGGTTGACACCTTTCGATTTTGTGAAATTAAAAACTTTTAAGAAGGCCCAGGTGTTTCAAATTAGTATTTAAAAAAATGTATATCAAAGTTTTAAAACATTTATTAATTTTTAATGAATGTATTTTTATTAAAATTTTGAGGTTCAGGGAAGAGAAGGGCATGGATAGATAATCCATGCATGGCCAATTGAGAGCTTACTGTGTAAGCAAAGTTTAACTTGTGCATGTAAAACAACCAGAAATAACTCATAATAATAGTTTGTAATGAATCTCAGTAGGAGTTGCCGTTTCACTTGATTGCTAGGAGAAGGATGGATGAGGGAAAGCCATGGACTGCATGCATTTTTGATGCTTCATTAATTTCATTATCTAATGCATGCAGTTTAACCTACCAAGAATACATACCTTATCACATTCCTTCAAATTAGTAGTGGTAAATAGAGAAGTTTTAATAATTGATGGGAGAATCCCACAAATCAACTCTTTTCACTCCTCCAGGTTTGTCTGCTTTTGTTCTTGTACACTCATAAATCATCACCAACTTGACATGAAAACTTTCCAAGAATTTACTTGAGGCTTCTATTTATATTCACGAGGCTTATATTTACATTCATATGCAAACATCCCGCATGTAAAACTAACACCATTGATAAATCCAGTTCAGTGCTGAAAGATATATCATGTATGAGCTTGTTTGGTAATTTCAAGTTTCCAAAGGATATATTCTGTTACTCATGAATGAGTAAAAAATGTTGCTTTACACATTCCCATACATATTTTGTAAATAGGAACATACTGACGCGGATGTGGTATCGAAACAGTACTCCACAAAAACTGATAAAATTATCATGTATATCACTTTATTAATGGTTTCACATGGTAAAATGTTATTTCCTACAACAACATGCACTTTTTGACATTAGTTTCTTAAGAGGATAGAACTCATTGCCTCTCATAAAATGTCTCGCAAATAAGTCTGATCCTCACCTAGTTACACATACAAAATTGAAAATAAATTGATTTCGTGGCTGTCATTTGCCTCAAAGAAGGATCAAAGTAAATGAAAAAAGTTTTAAGATTTCATATATTTATATATGAAAGCACAATTTTACAGCATACTGAAAATTAACCTGTGGTAGTTAACACTGAATTAATAACACCATTTATTGAAAACCATTAATAATTATCATACTCATTTTCCATTTGTTTTTAATTTCCACACTATAAATATTATTTATGCCTATAACTCTTTTGCTTTCTTCAGCATCTTAGGATAAAGAGCAGTAAAAACACATCGCCTCCTCAACTTTAATGGGAGCCAGTGAATTTGTTATATTCATATAAATCAGTCCAGCAGCACCGTCGTAGGCAAACATTTACAGAAAATATCATGAACACCATCGCCCACCATCCACGATTAAGAAATAACATAAAAACAAAGCTGAATTTTAGGCACCATATTATACCTGGAGGCATAACAGCTGTCCCTTTATATCTCTTTATCTACACATTATCAATTGACATGGATTTTTTTCTTTCCAGGGAAGATGTGTATGAGGGGTATAGTTCCATTTTGTGTTTCACTTCTCTCCTTTCCTTAATGTTGCATGTATCAACCAATCATGTTAATATACTGCATACAGTAGTGAATTCTCTTATTAAGTTTTTTGTCTAAAAGTTTTTGCCTTTCATTTAAACATTTTCACTATTCCTACAGTAAACAAGGTTGAAACACCAACATTCAGAAAAAATGGGAAATGTGGGAAGAGGCATTAGGGAATCCCAGGGTAGAGGAGGCCATTAGTTAGGGACATAGGGGGTATTGGAGGGGGAGATGGAGGATCATAAGAGGAAAACGGTTGATTGTGGCTGACACACATTTTCCTCTTAATCGACTAAATCCCTATAAAAAACACTTTCTTATCTGTCTCTCTATAATGGATTTTGTGAATCATTGTATAGTGTTTGTGTGTGAGAGACAAGGTTGGTGTTGTACAAAACGTTTACACAATAACAACCATTAAAAAAAAGCAAGAGCACTAATTTATTCCCCTCAAATGTGATATGCCTTAATAAATGGTGCCTGGCACAGCAATCATTTTTTTAAACATGAATTCAGTACAAGCATGTTTCTCGGCACCACCCAAATATTTTTGGTGTCTCAATCTTTTTCCTTTAATCAATGTCATCTGATATTTATGCGGTGCTGCATATTGGTTATCCTGTTGCTACGATGAGGGATTTCATGTGGTTGTGGGGGAAGCCATTTACACATATTTACAACACATGAATTTCGGCAAAATCTCATTTACACATAACCTTAATGAGGCAGCTCATTATCATTTTCATCAATCAAAAATCATTAAAAGTGAAAAATCCACACATTTCATGAGAGAAAAATCTGCATAACCTAAAAATTCCCTTTTTATTTTAACTTCTTCCTTGGGACACTTCCTATTACCAACATTAGAGCGTAAACATATTTTTCCATTATTGATCAAAACATTGCTCACCCTTTGACAACCTCAAAAAAACCTCCCTCTCCAGTAAATCAATGAGCAAGAGGATCCTAAATTGAGCAATTAATTTAATTTCAATTCTTTCAAATCTTTCCTTTTACTAAGAATTAACCACTACAATATATAAGCTGCATATACAGTCTCTGGCAGCCACCTCACCTACACAGCCTTTCCCACTGCTTGTCCATGACAGAGTAGTAACTGCTGGCCACAATCTGCAGAAGAGGTGGGCCTGCCACGGCCCAAGTATCCGTCACAGGATGTCTGTCTCATAGATCTTGCCAGACGTCGGAGTGGCTTGAGCCGTGGTGGCAGAGGGAACAGTAGAGGTTGTTGTTGCTGATGTTGTTGAAACTGCTGCTGCAGAATCCACCACCATGATCATGTTGGCACCTGCCTCTCGAAGGCCCGGGTTGTTAATTCCTTCACCTGGCTGTATTGGGTTGGATGATGGGGGAGCCAGGTGTGTTAGCGACCCAGATGTGGCTGGAGCAGCACTGAGGCTCAGGTGACCCATTCTGGCAAGGAGATTACTCTCACTGCCCGTCTTTTTGAGGTCACCAACTTGAGGGCCTGTGAACCCTGGGCATCCTGGGCCAGTGGCACCTCCACGCTGGAGCTGCTGGAGCCTGGCATATTGTTCCTGGAGCTGCCTCTGCTTGCGCAGCAGCTCCCTGTGCCTCTGCTCCAGGGCTTCTTGGCGAGCCTTTGAGGAACCTCCACTTCCACCACTCCCTCCACTGCCCTTCCTCTGTTGCAGACCCTCCTGGGAGTTGACGCTCTCGCTGCTTGAGCTGTTGCTCGACAAATGCTCCCTCCGGGCAACCCTGCGTTTCCTCTCCTCCTCTTCCATGGCCAGAGCCTCTTCCTCCTCGGCAACAGCCGCCGCAGCGGCCGCCGCTGGGTTCCCCACGGGTTCCCTCATGGCGTTCCTCGTTGGGGTGAGGCTGCGTCTTGGCATGCAGCGTGGCAATGTTGCAGGAGGCCCAGATGATGAAGAGGAAGATGAGGCAGCAGATGAAGAGGAGTGAGAGGATGTGGAGGAGGAAGTGGATGACTGAGAGGGGAGTGGTGGTTGGGGTCTGTGCTGCAAGGCAGGGTGATTGGGTGGGCTGGTGGGGGAGACAAGGGGAGACCTTGAAGAGGTCCTCGGTGGTGGTGGAGGAGGTACACGACGTGCCAAGAGGTCACTGCTCCTTTCCGGCACAGGGGGCTTTGGGGAGAGTTTGCCACCTGTGCCACCACCTTGGACTTCTCCTGTTCCGCCTCCACCCTCTGGAACGGGGACGCCATCATGACCGACCTGCAGGCGAGCCATGGTTTGCGGTGCTGTCTTTACTGGGGAGCCCACAGAATCAGAGCTGGGGTAGGAGTGAAGCCTTCTTAGGGTGCCCTGGCCAGAGTTTTGGGTAATGTTGTTGGGGTTGCTGGAAACTGAACCAGGTGCAGCCCCTTGACCTCCCCCATCCATGCTTCCCTTCCTGCTCCCGGTGCGTGATGGAGGGCGAGAGAAAGTTTGGAGCTCATCTAGCAGAGCGTCGAGTGCGCTCTCCGGACGCTGCCCCCCCTGGGTCCCCGAATTCCCCCCACCACCTCCTCCTCCACCTCCCGGCTTGGCCGCCACGACACCGCCCGTTGAAATGGTGGCAGGCTGCATGTGAAGAGAATGGGACGATCCCCAGGGGATCATCCTTTAAGCATCTCCCAAAAAGAAATTTGGCATAGCCTTCCACATTTACTTATTTTAGTACAGAAATGTCCCTATGTACATCAATTCAGTGAATAAACATGCATGGGGGTACAAAAGGAAGACAAGAAGAGGTGTAAACAAGCATTCCCGGACAGGCTTAGTTGTTTACAGAAACTAATTTAAGACTCCTTATTAACACACTCACACCATTCCATCAGGACTCGGTAAAAGTGTGCCATCATTTTTTCAACAGATCCACTCTTAGTACTCAAGCAAATCCATTTCCCAATAGCATGTGCCAGGTCAATAAATTTATGGATTATTTATCAATGTTTTATTGACACTTTTCAAATGCTAATATGTGTAAGGAAAAGTGAATGTTTGGTTGGTAAAAGTGAATGTTTGGTTGGTATTTCCCAAACTCATTATAACAGCATGCTAATTAAATTATATACATGAATTTCCTGGTGAAACAATGACAAAATCACCACACTGCAAAGGAAATGGAATTCAGTATGCCACATCAATGATAAATTAAGTTACTTTAACACTATCATGAAAAACATCTCATCACAACTGCTAAACATAAAATTAGGGTATATATTACAAGTTAACTTTGGACCCAAGATCCTCACTTTGGTGAGGCGTGTCAATCAATATGAAAGGTGAAATAGCAAGCAAATCTAACTAAGAGTAAAATGGTGTCACCCATCACAATACTTGAGGAATTAAAACTAAAGGAGAAGCAAGTGCATTCTTTTTCATGATCAGTAACTTTAACTAATTAAAAATATATGAAATTTAGACTATCAAATGGAAACTAATGCTGCAAAAACAAAATTACTTAACTACTCTAGCAAAGGCAAAAACTAAAAGCTAGTAAGCATAGGAAAAAACAAAACCAGTGCAGAGTTAGCAGCAATTTGCACTTGATAACGTCACATATTTTACCACATCAATTATTTATAGGCTCTATTACTCACGTGTGATCTTGAAAAGCCTGACAAAAGTCTCTTGAAAAGTTACATAGATTTAAAGGGCTTAAATTATAATTGAACAAGTTTCATTCACAATATTTTCTTGCAATTATTTGAATTACGGTAATTAAAAAATATTAACTATAAAATAAAATGAGGGAAAAGTTTTCTTTAGTGAGACAAAAAAAAGAAAATAGGAAACAGAAAAAATATTGAGGAGGAATAAGAAAACAAATGAGACAATTAAATTAGTAAATCATAACAAAATTTCAAAGAAAAGCATGTAAAAAATATATAAATATCAGATCAGAGTTTAAATGTCTTTACTGTACATATTTTTTGGCATTCACTGTTCCAATGCCATGGAAAATATTGAATGCTATTTGTCTCTCTGCAAACAGGAATGAAAGGAAGAGTACAATATCCTTCCTTTGGGTGCTGTGATATTAATGAGTCCTCCTCAATATTGACACAATATTGGAGGAAATTAGGAAAAAAATCAGTTCAGAAAAGATGTGACAAAGAAAGCTGAAAGTACTGAAATTTCAATTTGAGGAAGATAAAAATGTTTAAATGATAAAGTGCCAAAATGGACACACAACAAATAATCTGCATTGCACTCCCACATGCATGAATTGGCTGTCTCAGTTGTTATAATAATTAACAGCATAAAGCTCTTGACTCAGTAAACAATGATAGGCATTCCTTATCAGGTCTTAGACAACTATGGACAATTTTTTATTTGCATATAATTTGAAATTAGTTTGTTTTTGAATTGAAAATCTATGAATAGTTTGAGCAAATAAGTTCCTAAAATTGAAAGGAAATTCAAGGATCGTAGCTTCAATAAAAACTTGACATTTCAAAAATTTTCAAATTGAAATGAGAAAATAATTAACAATATTGACTACATTTAATTTAGACTGAACATTAACATCAATGGCAGATTATTTAATTGATTTAAATTTCAACTATGTTAATAGTGAATGCCTTTGAAAATAAATGTTTGACACATTAATGACCATGATAAATTTTTTTAATTGTGTAGTTATTTTGTCTTTTGTGGAGGTTTAATGGTAAAAAAAATGGTGATAACCATGCTATATGTATTAAAAATAACACAAAAATGAAGAACAGTAACAAATTTCCTCAAAATAAAGTAAACCAAAGCCATTCCTCATCACATCCTCCTCAGATTCTGATTGATATTTCCCATCTCCCTCCATTTCAATTAGCACTATCTGTCTCATTTTGTCATTTCTATTCATTCAACTTCTCAGTTCTCCTCAGAGTGCAGGTTGGGAGTTGCCCCTAGGCAAGAGATAAGATGGAAGGACATTTTGCCAAGCGGCTGCCCAGTGGTCTTGTCACCGACCTGTGAGTCTCGCCTTCCACACTGTCGTTCCAGAGTGGCTGCATCCGATTTACACAACTATGGCTTTGTGGCTCCCCTTCCCACCTTCAGAAACTACAGTGATAACAAAAAGAGCAGCTGCTAGCTTCATCTTTTTAACAGGAAGAAAGAAGCTTTTTTTTTTGGACAGGCCATCCTTGGGTGATGTTAAAAGATTTTTTTCCCCCTTCCCCTTTTTTTTGTGCACTGTCCATAAAATATTAGGAACCTAATGTGTGGCCCAATTTTTTTTTTTTTTAACTTTAAGACAGGTCTCTCTGATCATTGCATGGTTTCTTTTTCTTTGGAGATCAGTTCTTTATCAATACTTGAATTTTTTAAAAAAATTCTTCCATTATTGATTTAAAAAAAAATAAAATTTATGGCAATTTAGTCTTACTAATTTAATTCAGAACTGAAGAATCAACTTTTACTTTTGAAATTTTCTTTTTTTTTTCGTTTTGCTTTTACTGGCAGTATTTTTTGTAGAGTAGTATTTTCAGCTACAGTCATGCGAGTGATTTACACTCAAATCCTAGTAATATTAGACAAGGAAAAGTGAAAGCTGATGCACTAGAAATTAACATGCAGAAAAAATTACCATGCCAATCAATTACAAAAAGAAAAATGAGGTACGATAAAATTATATAAAGCCATCAAATTTCAATATCAAGGCATGCACATAAAGGTATCACAGTTAAAAAGGAAACATATTCCAATTACTGTAAAACGTCAAACTGCTAAGGATGATAATAATAATAATAATAATAATGATATTCGAACACTATGAAAAAACCTTGAAAATAACAACTGAAATAAAAATATCAATCAACACATTTCGATCTGGAGAAAAGTTGTATGCTTAACCACCAATCAACAACAAAAATGCTGAGCTTTACAAGTATGACATGTAGCATTTTTTCAATGGTGGCATTAAATAAGAAACATCAATGATAAACATCTTCAATTTTTCCATGGCCAACATATGAAGAAATGGACAAATGTTTTTAAGATATATCAAACTAATGTGCCCCATTTTAAAAGCAAAATACATTTGGAAAGAAGCCCAACTTAGGTTGGGCCAGGCAGAACACCGAAAATGGAAACAATAATGGAAACACAGGCACAGATACAGAGGATGAAGGACGTGAAGGACATTTGCCTTAGACAGAGTGGCAGAGATAATTGAAAAGAATACGCTATCAGTGATGGCTCGGCCTGTAAGAACATGCCCATGGCTCAAAGGGTGACGAGGTTAGATGATGAGAGGGTTTTCAGTTGTTGTGGGAAGAGTAGGGTTGACTGGAAAATGGAAGTAAAAGATAATAAAAGAAGAAAGGATCCATTTATATTCATTTATAAATGTATTTAAAACAGAAACATCCATCTACACAACACTGGCCAAGCACTTTTTATAAGTGAAGGTTATTAGGCTATTGACAATTGGTCTGGGGTTTTAGGAAATGGGAAGGTAAAAATGAGAGGTTTTGTGATAGGTTTTCTTTTTTGACGAGCCAAGGAAAGAGGGGGCACAGAATAGTAACATTTCCCTTCCTTGGAACCATTCCTTTAAACAATCATCCTCACAACTATGAGTAGGACATAAAATGGTGTGAAATAGAGAGAGGGAAGTCTTCTCTTCGAAAATATTTGGGCAAGAGGGAATCTAGGAGGTTGCTGGTGTTGGGACATGACAACTTTCAAAACACTGTGAAAATACATAGGATATGAGTTAAAGAATGTGATCATGACTTCAACCTGTGATGACCAAACACTACCTAATCACCTAAAGGCCTCATCATTTACACATTTGAAACTTTTTCAGTGTGTTTCAGCAAATTTTTATCATAGATATATTTGATCATATGCCTTCATATCATATCTTCCTCATTTGCTGCTAATTGAAAGTTAGAGGAATATGGCATGTCATTCCATAGATATGCCTCGTATAATTTTTTTGAAAAAAAAAAGTTATTATCTGAAGAGGGATCACTAGTACGTTCCAAAGAAAAGTGCATGCAGTGACAGGAACAAGGAAAACAAATGCCATTTGTGTTTCCATTCTTGAATGAGTGAGAGGTAGTTATTTTTTTTTCAAAACTTTAACAGCTAATTATTTTCTGACAGAATAAGTGCAACTGAATAAATTATACAGAAACCAAGCTTGCCTATCATGAAATTAATTCAGCAAACGTTTTATCTTGGAGTGCAGCATCAAAGATTAGACTAAATTTAACAGCTTTTAAAAAGTGCCCCTATTTTTTCATACTTCATTTTTGCTTGGGTTCTTTTTTACTTTGTATGCATACTAATAATCATCTACAAAAGTATTTCATGACATATCTAAGGCAACAGGGCTAATACAGAGAATGTATTATCTAAAAATGCTCTGGTTGCGAAATGTCATGCATTTTCTTCCCGACAATTTGAAAAGAGTGAGAAATCCTGCAGAAAATAAAGGGGACATTTTTTTAAGCCAAAAACACAAATACACAAAACAAACTCTCTATAAATGGCAATGTTCTCCATGGTTCTGGTGAATGAATGGGCTACATTTAGCTGATGCCCCTAGGATTTCCCAGGACAACATTCAATGTTCTTTAGGATTTTTTTTACTATCCAAGAAAATCACTTGTCATTGAAATGCTCACAAAAATTAATCACATCTCCCGATAATGATTAGATAATCACCCATCCTACTTATATTCTTCTTTTACTACCCACTCAACTTCCAAAAATTCACCTGATGATTTTTCTATCAGGAAGAAACAATCCACTACAAATAAGAACCTCAACATGGAAATTAAAATTTTCAAATTGTCAACCTCTCAGGAAACAAAATTGATTCTGGAAAAAGCAAAAAATGATTATCAAAGAAAATGATAAGGGAGAAATGGCATTGCTGATACTTGTGTATATTGGTAATGTTTGGAGCATATTGTTATAAGATTTTTCAGAAATTTTATTGATTTGGGGAAGCAGTTCTGCATTTTTTATAGTGGGAAGTTAATAAAAATGGATTGTGATGATAAAGGTCAGTGCATAATTTAAGATCAGTCTTATTCTTCAGACTAATGCAAATGTATGAGCTAAAACAGAAACGTTAAGTTTGAGATTAAAAAAAAATCATTTTGGCTACAATCATGAAATTACAACTGGCATTAGGATATTTGAAATGTTTCGTGATTTTTGAAAGTAATTTATGGTTGTGACATTATATACAAAACAAATAAAAATGCATTTATAAAGCACTGTCTTTTCTTGTAAATATCCATATTGGTTTCAGGGTTTTATCAACAGTTTGAGCATGTTAATGATCATTTTGGGGTTGTGGCCTCTAAAACATTTGATCACATAAGGAACATGAAGAAGGATAAGTACATAACTACTCAATTACTTACTCTAACCTTAAAATAGTTAAGTAGATGAGCACATATACTGATTTAAATAATTCTTCACCTATTATAATTTATGGAATTCAATGACAATATCTCTCACAGCAATGAAAAATGTGTTAAGAAGTTAACTGAATTCTAGTGATGATATTTAGAGTTAAGATTATTGTCCCCAACAAAGTCAGGTTTTCCCCACACCACCAGCCTCCTTGTTCAACTCCCTGTTCCCTCCATGCTGACAGAAAAACCTCCCTCTCCCCCACACAACTATGAACTGAGAAGACAACAACAGCTTTCATGGCAATCATCTAAGAACACTGCTCTTTCCTTCTAGCATCACGAAAATTCCACATCATGTGCAACTCAAGAAGACCAAAAAGGAAAAAAACAAGAAGTTGAGTAATAAAGAATGCAAAAATTAAAAAACGTAGTGTGACTCTGACTCATGCGCCAAACACGAAAAAACTCCCATCTTCCATCCTTAAGAGTAAGGCTACGAAATGTTTCAAATCAAAATGAAAACCTCTCAACATTCTGAACACGAAGAGTTCAGCTGAACCCTGAAGCAATGGCAAAACCAAAAAAGAGCATGGGAAGTAAAATTGCTCGACCAATGATCCCACACTGTGAAACAGAGATATATTAGAGCGTAAGAATTTTTAGTTTTTCCAGCTTTTTTATTTGGAAAATCTCTACAGTTCCAAAGTATCCCAATAATGGAAGGGTGAAGTTTTTATTTTAAAAGGCTATTAAGTAAGCCAACGATCACATTATTGTACATGAGGAACAGAATTTTTATTTCCTTATGAAGATGCTACCTTACTTTAAGGATGAAGGGGGAATATGAAGCATATATAATATATATATCCAAGACCAAACTGGGATTTTATGAAATCTCAAGCTGAGCAAGAGAAAATATTTCAAATATAAAAAAGTATATAGATATATAAATATATATAGAGCGAGCAGAAAAACTTTTAAAATGACTTTTACTCGTGAATGGTTATGGCTTCCTTGAAGTTAGTGCTCCACTTCCAGCTGTGTCTGTTACACTATAACAGAAAAGGGCGGGAGGAGGTTTCATGTCAAATTTTTGCTCATGTGGGAAAACAAACACGTCAATTGGAAGAGTTAAAAAAGATCTTGACAATAGACAGATAAGCAAGAGATAGTACTTTTCTACAACAGGTGTAAAAACTCATTGGTACAGTTTTTTTAACAATGTTTCAAACCCTAGCTACTAGATTTTTTAAATGAGAAACATCAACAACAAGGAAAAACAGACAAATATAAAAAAGATTTCTGATTGAAGTTTTAATCACTGATTTACTTAAAATAGCAGCCCCAAGTTTGAAAATACGTAACATCCACATAAACAAACAACAACACAAATCTTTGGGTAAAAACATAACCATGGCACAGAAGGAGCCACCCCTTGGTTTAACTATATATATATATATATATATAGTATCGAGAAGGAAATTGACAGATCTTGAAAACAGACAGCTGCAAGATATTCTCAAATAAGCGTGAGAGTGAATTAGAAGAATTATTGGCTACATGTGGGGCAAGATAGGTGCAAGCAAAATTAAAGACTTCATCACAAATATTTGCTTTTATAAAATAAAACCAGTGCCTTCTGCAAATACTCACTTGATATTTCAGAAAAGTAGGAGATCACATCATCACAGCCATGACATTACACATTTAAAAGATTGATTAAGACACTGATCTGAGCACTGGTCGAGACTATCCAGTGGCAGGCATTTAAGTGGTGCATACTCTGTCATTTAATGCTATAAAAGGATGACAGAAATCTCACGAGAAGAGGGAGAAAACACAAGGGGGCTAATAAGGAGACTATATTGATATACAGGGGCCAGGACGGGGTCAATCTTGCAAGGAATGCTCATGAGGCTTGTGCGTGTGCAGGGATAATTGAAGACTTAGAAAGCCGACAGATGAAATGAATAAAAAACATAGAGAAATCATTGCAAACTATCAAGTGTAGTGGTGGTGAAAAGATACACAGACACAAAAAGTTTGCAAAGATACAGTGACCAAGAGAGGGAATGTTGAAAAGTAAACATTATGCAGTCAAAAACAAGGGTTATATAAAGGGTCCCAAGATATTTCATTGACACTGTGATAGAAAAACAGTTAATGGTGCAAAACTTTTATATAAGGTTTTAATCAGTAAAACAGAGGCTTTAATTGGTTTTAAAGAACCTCAGACATAAGTAGGAGTACATCTAACTGGCTCTAACTTGGTGATTATGGTGAATTTGGAAGAGAGGTTTAGGTTTTAAGGTTAATGGGATAATTATCACAAAAAAGAGCAAAAAAATAGATATATATTATATTGCTGAAGTTTAAAACTACCTTTCTCTCCTCCTTCAATAAACCACATGAAAAAGAGAATAAAAAAATCAAATCAGTGCAAGGGCAGTGCTGTGTAGTGTTTTTGAAGATCAACAAAGAGGATACATATGTTTACATGTGTGTGTTGACTCTCAGGGGATTCAAACACACAGGTACCCATATACACTGCTGATATATAGTGGGAAGGATAGGGAGAGGGGACAGTACAGAGAGTTAGACAGAGAGAGAGACAGTGAGGTTGGCTGGGTATAATAAGCTACTCCTCATCAGATTCAAGGTTCCCTAATAAGTCGCCACTCGCAAATAGATTCCAAATATTGCAATATTTGCAATTCAATCAACAAACAAATAAGATATAGTATATTACAAATTTTAAATAGGTTTATAGTGAAAAAGAGTATTATTGTATAAATATATAACTTACTCTGAGAAAATGAGTCACTCAGCAATAAACAGGATATAGATATATAATGTAGTTAAAATTATAATACACGGAATTCCTTTACAATCTTGAAATTGCCAATTTTTGAGTGGAAAATTACACAGGCTATGCAGAGTTTATTTTGGAATGCAAAATGCTCAGGCTTACCATAAAGCAAATCCTACTGAGATTCAACAAACAGCAAAGTCATGATCACACAAGACTACTCTTGAACTAGATAATTTTCACAAAGTTTCTTCAAGTGCTCATGACCACATCTGAAAGAAACCCCTTATTTTCTACCTAAAAATAGCCAACAAACTATGTTTGCAAAAACTCTACTTAAAATATTGCAAAAATTCCAATATTCATTTAAAATGCATTTCAGCAGAAGTTGTGCTAACTTTTCAGAATGGATGCAATGTTTATGTTTGAAAACATGCTTATCTTCAAATTGAGAATTAGTAACAATTATGAATTACTACAACAACAAAATGCAGTTATAACATTAGGAAAAACCTTTCCAGTAATGAAGTGGTTGAAGCTGATGAAAGAGTCCCTGAAAAGCTAGAATGGAGAACTAAGACTGAGTAAATTCAATGTCCTGTGCCAAACTTGTGACAGATACTACAGATATAATCATTATTTGGAACCTATGAGACTTTTCCATCGTTAACAGTGCTGGCCACCATGATGAATATTGGAATTTGGAAATTAACTTGAAAATAAGTGATTTTTGATATGATAATCAATTATCCCAAAATAACAAATAAATCCATAATTTAAAAGTGGATCAAGAATCTACTGGAATGAACTGTGACAAGATTTTGAAGCAAGATATTCCACTGGTTATGGATATTGTGGACCAATTCTACAGGGAAATGCTGCTATCAATTTAACAGAACTATACATCTGGTCTTACCTTTGAGTTGGGACCTGGCGAACCACTAACAGGACTTCCCAGGGAAGATGAAACTGAACCACCCCGTTCATTTACCACTCCAGGAACAGGTGGGCTATCATTTAAGGTTGGTGATAGACGGGCATCTATGGAGCTGTTACCAGGTGGTAGCCGTTGCTCCTGGACAGAGGCCAACCTAAATGGTGGAGTTCAAGATTATCAGTCAAAAAACCATAGAATTTTTTAATCACGCAGGAAAATGACATTCCAATAAATCAAACAACAATCATCTAAATGGGTCTGAACTGAAGAGCTTTGAGAGAAAATATACAAGCTTGACAAAATGAATTTCAGGTTCCGGGATGAAAAATCAGTAATTAAAGGATGTCTATACTTCTGTATACAAATGCTAGTCGTAAACACAAGTTTAAGAGTGATGCCACGGGATAATATTGACAACAGTGAACTCTAAAAAAGATTAAGGATTGACTTCTCTCTGCCTTAAAGGTATTCAATAAATGCATAGTTTAAATGGATTATCACCACAGACTACTTCCAATTTCACTCCTTTCCCTTGGTTATGAAATACTAAATTACTGTTCTGAGATTTTGTAAAGAAAAGAAAAAAAGTGCTTTTTTATTATTTCAGGTAACTTGAATAACATCATACATCCATAGAGGCTTAACCAAAATCTAATGGTATTCAAATACTGTTGATCTAATTAAGTTGTGGCACCTTAGAACATCAGCTGTAATATGCTTAAATATTTTAGCAACAACAATGAATAATTCAAGTGAATATATTTGGACAGTGAATGGTCAAATGTGGTAACTTAGATATGGTGGAGAACACTGTGTTATTACACGTGAAAATTAGAAAAGAAAACTGGTGCCATTTTGTTGCAGTTGATCTCTCTTTTATTTGAGTAAAACTTGATCAATTAGTTATCTTGAAAAATTAAGTAAATTTGATGAATGAGATAATTAAGCACTTATTTTCATTGTTTTTTAAGATACTTATTATTTCCTGCTGAATTACTTTCTGGAGAAAATTTGTGATAAGTTTATTTCATATTTAAATGGGATCTTTTCATACTGTGGGAGTCTAACTTGTCATATGGAGTCATTATAAGTCACTTGTGATCAACCACTGAAGGAGAAATTTTCCATAAAGTAATGTGTGCCAAGTCCCAAGTAATTAGGAGACCGGGATGGTGCGGTGGCTAATTTACAGGCTTCCCACCGAGAGGGCTCAGGTTCAAATCCTGGAAACAACATATATTTTTCATCGGTATCTCAATCCCTACTTGAGGTGCTTTGTGGAGAGCACTTTGAGTGAGTACGATGTCCGTTGGATGGGACATTAAACTGTGACCCCTTGGTGCCTTTTGACAAGAGTAGGCTAATGAATGAATGTAGGCCGATGCAGGGTTTCTCCCCACCCTTCCTTTCCCATCCATCCCTAATGGTCGCAAATGACCTTAGCTGTCGGTCGTCTCCCATAAAACTTACTACCCCAAATAATCTGAATTTTGCCTGATCCAGACAACCCCAACCCCGTATAATCTGACTTAATGAGAGTTTACTGTAGTAGTACCCTTTTGTAATATGCAGGATTTTAAGAATATCAATTGTGCTGCAAGCTTCATCTAAATGATCTTAGCAATATGTTTATGAATTCATCTCTACTCCTAATACCTTGCAGACAGCCTTGCATGTATTTAGAACTGAGCACTGAGTCAACTTTGACACAAGGGTAAAGATTTTGAGCTGAATTTTCTCAGCACAAATTGAATTTTGTTAACTCTAAAAATTTATCAGTTTGATGTGTACTGTGATATTTGGCCATTATTGAATGAACTAATGTCAGGAAGTATAACATTCCAATTGAAATAAGTCAATGATGCAATGCTCACTGCCTAACTTAAAAAATTGGGTTCTAATATCACCTGGGGCACTGCTGTTCAGTTATACGCTTGTATTTCATAGTATAAATGTCATGAAATAATCTCAGCCAACAAAGAACCCAAAACCAAAATCCTAACTTGAAGCTTGAATCCCTCTCTGAGGGTGGTTACTGTGCTGACTATTATTAGGTAATCTACCAGTTAGGGTAGGTTTTTGGATGGACACAACTATCAAATAAATATTTTGTAACTCCAAACAAAACCCAATCCAGCAACCTAAACTACATCAGGTCCCTCTTCATCTCTGTGTACTTCTTTCCACCCTTCATCCCATCCAACATCCCTATCCTGTTCCTACCCTTTCCTCGCTTGCCCAACATTCTCCCCTCTATTACCTTCTTCAACATTCCACTACCGCTCAATACGCCTTTCATCCATTTTTCCTGCCTCCATAGGATTTCTCTCAACAAACCCCTCTCCTCACCCACCATCTCTAGTACTTCCTCATTTGTTTTCCTTTCGGTCCATTTCACCTTCTCCATCCTTCTCCACCTGACTATCTTTTCATAAATAATGATTACAGTACAGTGTGAATTTAATTACTGGAACACCACAAATTGAATAATGACTCAAACTATGAGTAATGGTAACTAATCCAGGTGTCAATTTGAGTAATATTCTTACAATGTCTCAAAATTTAGAATTATTATGGCCTCAAATATGAAGTTTGAATATTGGTTTTGTTTTGATTAATCATTTGGTATTTTTGCAGATTCATTGTTGAAATAATTGACCAGAAAAACCTATCACCTATTTTTTGAGCTATCAATCACATTCGGATACAATTATCATAGCTTTACTAACAGCTTACCTTTTCAGAGTAACGAGTGTTCCGGTGAGCTTCTTGCATCTTCGAAGTGCACTCTCTAATCGCTCTGGTTCTTCTTTTAAAAATCTGAAAATTAAATAAAACCTTTAATGATGTGGATCAAGATACCACAAGGATTTTAATTCATACTATTATTTCATTCAATGTCAAAAGAGACATTTATCATCAAATGTTTTTGCTAAAAAAATAAAATTTAAAATAATGGATGAGATGGTATCAATATTTTCTGATCATAACAACAAAATGTTACATAAAAGACAGAGGAGTCTTGTTGGCAATTTAAGTGTAACAAAACTGGAACAATGAGGGTGCATAAATCAAGGATGAACCTATGTGCCATACAAACCCACAGTCCCCAATTTCAGGCAAATGAGTAATTGACTTTTACTATTATGGTATTTCAATTCCAAGTACTGAAATTTTAAACAAATGAAAAACCTTGTCAAGAGAAATTATTTGAATTATATTTCATAGAATAATGATGAAATAAAGTACATTATGCATAAAGGCAACCATATTCTTTTATGGTCATAGGAAAATAAGGAAGGCACTACTGAAGGATTTATGGACTGCATAAATTCAACAGTGTAGGTATTAAATATTATTGACCCAAAAAAACAAGATAAACTTGCTAGAAAATTAGAGTGCAGTTTGAATGTTTTTTAAATGTCTTGAACTATCTGTTTTATCTATAGTGCAACTAGGCGGCCCTAAGTCATGCAGAATCCTGTTTTAGTACATTTTGATTATTTAAAATGTTGAATTTCATTGAAAGTAATTTATTTTTATGGTAAAATAGAATTACCAAACCAGACCATATTTTCAAAGTTGTTCTTCCAGAAAATTACTGCTCAACTTGGAAATTTATCATAATTTTAAAGCTTTTAGGGAGGATCCAAATCTTATTTCAGGGTCCTGTGTTGAATAAGACTAGGTAAAAATTTAAATAAAATTCAAAATTATATTGTAAGTAGACAATTTTAGATTTTTAACTTTCTTTAATGTAATTTCAGCCATTTATGGCCAGGAGTTGCAAACAGGTTGATCACAACCACACAAGGATATTTTATTACTTTTACTTAAAACATAATTTATTTATCATAAAGTATATTATTGAATCATGCAATTCAAATGCCAAATCTAAGTTCTCAAGCTGTCATTAGTTTTACATCTCTTCACTGCCTGTGTTTCAGGTGTACTTTTCCACTAAATTTTGATTTATGTAATGAATAAGCTTCAGGAAAAAATCCACATAATAAAGCATTTGCAAAGGGACTTTGACTAACTGAATAAAGAAGACTAACAAAGGTAGTGTTCAGTCAGTTCCTTAGGCAGCTCTCATAAAAAATTAACTAGGGCACAGGATTTAAAAATTGCAGCAATAGCAATAATAGCAGGACAAAAATGTCCCTGTTTTGGAATTTTCTTAGTCAAGCAGTTATGATTTTCTTGCTTAGTCATAATGAAGGGTTGACATTTTCCCTGGATGCTCTTTGTTTTCCCAATTTTTTTAACAAATAAAATAAAAATATCATAACATTTGTTATTTAGGAGAAAAATATAAGGAAGGAGATTTTTCATTGATTATACAATTTCTTACCACTAAAAATTGTTGGAACAGAATGAAATCATTATTATTTAAATTAATTAAATTTAACAGCCCAAAAGCAATGTCATGTTTAGCAAAAACATCAAATTATGTGTTCTAGTCATATAAGTAAGGGAGTCATTAAGCTATTAAGACAAGTAAACAGTAAAAATAAAGTAAAAATCATTGCTCACTTTTCTTCTCGCACTACTTTCTCCATTTCTGAGGATAAGATACTCTTCATTCCATCTTGAAGATTTGGAAATCTCACTTTTAGGTCAGCAACTGTTTTACTGCAAGAGAGAAATTGAAGCATTTTAAGACAGTTATTTGGGTGGTGACACTTATTTACTTAATATTACAGGTGTTTCCCATCTCTACTGCCATTGATTGCTATGTGATAAGAAATTCTTACATTGCATCTTCAACGGAACTCTCCATACCAATGACCTTTTTCCTCCATTCCCAATTCATATTCCCCCTCAATCAACACGTAACTTGAGTCTGATGCAGATTCCAAATTTCTGTCTCTCCGTCTGTCCTTCCTTTTACAAACTTCCTGCTACAATTAATTCCCTAACCATTTAGTATCCTTCCCTGGACCTCTCTTCCTCCCTCAACGCTTTCACCTCCTTCCTTAAATGCCAGGTAGTAACTTAACCCTCTCTACTTGCATATGTGCTCTCCTGCTATCTTATAGCTGTTCTTGACATTTATTTTGTTAATTTTTCATTATTGTTTATTGCTCTTACCCTATCTTTTTTTTAATGCCTTAATTGCCTATCAGCCAATGTAAAAGCCATGGTGTCATTTTTGGCTGCTTTGTGAAATAAATAAATAAATATTAGCGATTTGTCCCCAAGATAATATTATGGAAAGCTGAGAAATGTCTTATCGGGAACCCAGGGGAACACTGAGCATCAACCAGCAGTGTTCTGGTGAAAATGATAATGAATATAAAAATAATAATAAAAATATGCCATTCTGCACTCTGATTTAGAATCACACCTGATTTCACGGGCATGGCCCAGATTGGTTAAAAGACATGATACCTAACATGCTCCTAAGAGTTGCCATTTCCTTTGAGTGGAGGAAATACTGTATTACAAACATTCTCACTTCTCATGGACATCAAGTTTGACCACTCAGTGTTCCTAAATTAATAAAAGCTTAGAAAATTGGTGTCTATTTAAGTCCTAAGGGTTTTTTAAGGCTCAGTTGGCCTTTCTGTCAGAGTTCTGAAAGACTGCTGTGCAATGGTAGGGATATTTTATTGCTAGTGGATCATATGCATAAACAATAAACATAGTAATCAGCCCGAAGATCAGTTTGGTAGGTTGTGGTAGCGTTCACCTTTTGTGAGCCCGGCTAAGCCTTACAGTGTGTGAAATTCAAACATAAGGGTAGGGAAGCCTTTCCCTGTGGGATGTATGGTTTCCCAGGAAGATCTGGCACTCGAAAAATTAAACAGCTGGGGCGGAGCTGAGGGAGCCCGAGAGGTGTGCCCAGGAATTAAAACCGGGCCTTCCAGTGAATAGTACTGCACCTAGGGTTTGTTGCTTCTGTTAGCTTCTATTGGTATATATCTCATCGCCATCGCATAGTGATCAAGTATGCTCTAAGGAGCACCCACAATTGCTTCCTGAAGTTATTCATATATTTGTACAATATCTACTTCCTTGCTCCCTGTGATTACTTTTCAGCATGTACACCTGAACGAGAGCATAGTTTGTTGGATCTGATTTTATCTTTAATAATGATACTCTATCACTTATCTGCTCTAAGCTTATTATTTTTCTTCCCCCTTTCTGTTTAATATTAGCACTACTTCATGGTGGCTCTCTTTCTCTCCATTATATATCACTCAGTAGCTATTGCTCAATAATCCCCACTATCTTTCTATGCCAACTTGCACATCCATAGTATGTACGTCTAAAATCCCTCTGTATATCTAATGTTTGATGCTTACCAACTTCCCTGACTTCAGAGCATCACCCTTGCATTTCAGGCTGCTATTCTAATTTCCGAGGCCTTGCTTCCCTCATTGTCAGACCTACCCTTTGTGGCCTGAGTCCCATAGTTTTATTATTATCAATTTTGAAGAGATTCAATTAAATATTAATGTATAACATCAAGTCTGCAAAGATTCATCAATTGATGGCTTGATCAATTGATGAACACACAAGGTTTCTTAGTTAAGGTTTCCAATGCACAAGTTCACTCACATGCTGAATCTCAAAACTAGAAAACTTACATACTCAAGAATATTGTTGCGCAGAATAGAAACATAGGTGTATTCTACAATTACATATGGATGTTCAAAATTAAATTATGATGAGTAATACCTTATAGCTCTTTTATACTCACTGTATTATACAAACTAAAATTATAATGTATAAAAAAATTAAACAAACTGCTTCATGACGTATGGAAAATGTTCTTAACTCGGTGGATAAATGACTTAAAGTAAATTCTTAGCAGATCTTATTTGTAGCTCAATCACCCATTTTGAAATGAACTATGGCTGTGATAATTCAATTATTATGAAATCATACTTGCACTCTTTGCTTTTACTTGAAAATTTGCACACACACTCAGAAGTGTTAAATAGACAAAATATACTATAGTCTCTTACCTAGATTTGCTTAATATGAGTGCCATATTTTCCACATCAGACATATTCACACGAGTCTTCCTGTTAATTACATTTCCTCTAAGTTCTTCAACTGTACTTTCAAGTTCACTGTAAAATTGAAACAACACATGATTAGAATCATAAAGTAAAAAATAAATAAATTTGTAAATTTAAACAGCAACTGCAGTTCATACACATGAAAAGATAATAATTTTCATCATGTATAAAGAATGAAGGGAACCATTAGAAATTTTTCTTTTTTATCCAATTAAATCACATTACTGTGGGAAAAATTCAGTAGTATGAACTGAGAATTTTGATGGCACAACTACAAGCTTTTATTATGTGTATGCTAACAAGCATTACTGGAAGTAATTTTGATAGTAATAGGTTTTAGGGGAGGTAACCGACAGCTGAGGTCATTTGCACCATTAGGAAGGATGGGAAAAGAGGAAGGGTGGATAGAAACTCGGTGTTGGCTTTAGCCTACTCTTAACGAAAGGCACCAAGTGGTCTGCAGCTTAATGTCCTATCCGATGGACAGCGCACTCACTCAAAGAGTCCTCCACAAAGCACCTCAAGTAGAGATCGGGATACCACTGAAAAATATCTGCTGCCACCTGGATTTGAACCCGGGCCTTCTGGATGGGAAGCCCAGTT
Source organism: Hetaerina titia (assembly GCA_037158775.1). Classification (NCBI taxonomy): domain Eukaryota; kingdom Metazoa; phylum Arthropoda; class Insecta; order Odonata; family Calopterygidae; genus Hetaerina; species Hetaerina titia. The sequence goes on along the minus strand of CM073776.1, from coordinate 29,158,662 downwards.
AGTAGGAAGTACAGTTAGCCACTGAACCATTCCGATTCCCTAGGTGATTTTGATTAATGCAGTTTCGCCAAATGAATAATTGAAATGTTTATACTCAAAGTTTAAGTGATTAGCTGTAATTAATAATTGGTTCCACTATTTAGGAATTTGCCTGGAACATGATACTGAGAGGAGTAATACCAATTACTCCCTTCACATACTATTCTGGTAATTCATGCATCCCAAGGCTTCTTTATCCACTGTTGACAAGCTATTTCCCAGGGACTGAAGGACCAGAGTTCATATAACACCTATGGCCCAGGCAAAGATGTTATATGAACTACGAGGGTCATCCGGAAAGTAGTACCCGTTCGTGAAATAAAGACACAAAAGTAAATATTAACAAACATAAAAAATTTTATTTGAAAGAGGATACTTTAAACTACTTCTCAACATAATCTCCAAGCAAATTAAGGTATTTGTCATAACGTGTGACAAGTTTCTGTATTCCTGCTGCATAGTCCTTCGCCGCCAGCTCATTGAGATACAGGGTCACTCCTTCTTTAAGTTCTTCATCGCTGTCAAATCTTTTTCCTGCCAAAAAGTCTTTAAGCTTTGTAAAGAGATGAAAATCTGAAGGGGCCAAGTCCGGGCTATACGGTGGATGGTCGAAAGTTTCCCATTTGAATTGCTGCAAAAGTTTTTGTGTTATCCCAGCTGCATGAGGCCTGGCATTGTCATGAACGAGAATGACACCAGTAGACAATAGACCTCGCCGCCGATTTTGTATTGCCCGCCGTAATTTCTTTAATGTTTCACAATACGCATTGGCATTAATAGTGTCTCCACGGGCCATAAAATCAATAAGCAATACACCTCGTCGATCCCAGAAAATGGTTGCCATGAGTTTCCTGGTGGACAGAACTGTCTTGAATTTTTTTGGTTTGTTTGGTGAATGAGCATGATGCCACTCCATTGACTGTCGTTTACTCTCAGGTGATGCATAACAAACCCATGTTTCGTCACCAGTAATTATGCGAGTCAAGAAAGAGTCTCCTTCATCAGAATAACGTCCCAAAAACGTCAGTGCTGCAGCCATACGCTTGGTTTTGTGCTCATCTGTAAGCATGCGAGGGACCCATCTTGCACAAATTTTTGCATAATGCAGATGGTGTTTAACAATTTCATGAACAATTGTTCGAGAAACATTGGGAAAATGCTCACAGATATCATCAATTGTGACGCGCCGATCGTTCCTCACGAATTCGTCAACTGAGCTCACCAGTTGGTCTGTAATGACAGACGGTCTCCCCGAACGCTCATCGTCGTGTGTGTTCCCCCTCCCCATGTTGAAGTTGCGACACCACCGCCGAACAGACGACTCGTCCATTACATTGTCTCCATACACCTCCTTTAATTGGCGATGAATATCACATGGGCGAACGTTTCTTGCATTGAGGAATTTAATCACTGCCCTCACTTCACAACTGGCGGCGTTCTCAATTTTTTTAAACATTGTAAACAATCACAGAAACAACACAGGCAATGCTAGCGTCACGCAACTTGGCTCAGAGAAGGCAGACAAGCCACTGAAGCTATCTGACCTCGTCCAGCGGCTACTCGCGTCGTCAGCACTTCATGCGGCACGAACGGGTACTACTTTCCGGATGACCCTCGTATGTATTCAATTATTGACCTGCCATCTTGAGATTAGAATCAGTGAGATGCCCACTAAAAGAATTCAGTTCAGTTTCTTTGATATGTTTTATATCAAGAATTGATTTTAAAATTTTAGATATTTTCACAGCTCCCAATTAATTTTTATGTCTTAGACTCGAAAAAAGGCATCTTAAAGTTACCACCAGTTGAAATGAAGTCATTGTTTAGTTCCATATCAAAGCAGGGATAAGTAATGTGATAGTGAGAGACTATCAGGTAAAATTTTAAGTAAGATTAACTAAGTAATGACTAGATGTGCCCAAATGAATATAATTAAACAACTAATGTAAGTTTACAGCATATGATAAGTAATTTCAATGATTGACAGGTAGCCTAACTAAATTATGCTCAGTTGGGATAGCAATTCAACTAGAATACAAATTACATAGTAAAAGTGCAAACACATGTAATTATGTATACTCTGAATTGGGGATAAATATAATAGATAGAAGCTTATTGGGAATTTTCCATGTCTTCTTAGGAGGAAGACGGATAATTTGTGATCCTAGCTAGCCACTTTTTCCAGAATAATAATGATACAGCAACTGGTGGCACCTCGGGGGGGGGGGGGGAAGGGGGAAAGGTAGGGAACAGGAAGAGGAAAGGAGTGGCGAAAGACTTTCAACTCTAAGCTTATTCAATTTTTGATGGAGAATTCGAACACATCCACTCACTAATAAAATGGTTAGTGTATTAAAGCAACTTACGTTAAGTCTTTTTCTAGGCGAAGCATTTCTTGCTTGTAAAGCTCTTCTTCTCGGTTAACTCTTACTCTGTCAGAATCAGCAATTTGTTGTTGGTGAAGCCAGGATTCACCACCCGTGAGAAGCATAGCCCTAGGGTTCAAGTGGAGAAACAGGAATGAAATATACAAAACTTAATGATAAACAATGCAATGCATTTCACAAAAAATCAAACTTTGGGTTTATTAATTTAAAATAATAATAAAAGAATTAATAAAAAGTACAAAAGTATCTAATATGAAGACAACAGCAAAGGCTTCATCCTTGTGACATCTAAGAAAAATATTAGACTGCATCTTTCTATGGTTATGTACCCATTAATACTTTACTTCAACTTCCTAGGTAGCGCACACCTCAACTCTATTTTTGGACATTCACCAAATATGTAAACCTGGCAATGGATGCATGTGGAGCAGTGAGGTAACCAACTGGGGTTACATGATTTTATTGGCCCCGTAATTTGCACTATCCTCTGATTGAGAGTGCCAGAATGGGGCTAATGGAAAATTTGTAATTGCCAATGAATAACATGTAGCAAATAACTGAGATACCAAGATTTTAAAATCTGAATGTACATGATTTCATGCTAGCAAATAAAAACTTTTGTAAAAGTACCAAAATGTTTTATCTTTCATTGGCACAACTTTCATACTAAAGGAAAACTATGAATTGATGATAACAGCAATCCTATCCTTCCTCATCCTTAGTCTTACATACACATAATGATGTAAATTAGCAGTAATCATACTGTCCTAACCATAAAAAAAGTTGAAATAAAACATGCATGAAATATAGACAACTCCAGTATGTAACTTTTCATGTGCAAATAAACTAATTGTTTTACTATTACAAGTTTGAGGCTAAATTAACCTTAGTACAATACAAATCCAATTTTTCCAGTAATTTAATAGTTTTTCCTCTATTCTGTTTTTGTCTCAGATGATTGTAGTAAAAAATTCCAGAGAATCAATTATTCATGTGATAATTATGTGAAAATTAGAGAAAAATGAAAGTATCTATTTTCAATGAAAGACCATAAACACAGTTATCAACCTGAGGGTCCATTTGGTAGGTGCCGGTAAAGTTCACCCAACACTAGGCCCAACAATGTATGAAATTCACACATCAAGGTATGGGGGCCAGATCCTTTCCCTGTGCCACCTGTTTTCTCAAGTAAGATGTGGTACCCAAATAATTACACAGCTCAGATGAAGCTGAAGGTGCCCAGAGAGGCATGCCTGGGAATCAAATCCACGACCTATAGTCAGCAGTCCAATGCTCTACCAACCTCACTACCACCTCCCCTCTATTTCCAATATCACTAACTAATTTAACTGTATTCAATTTTAATTCCTATCATTCAAATAGCCACCTGATCTTAATGAAAGTGTCCCTTATGGTTTCTCGGACTGAGTGAGCCTGCGCTTGGGACATTCGCCTCAAGTTCCGCACTTCTTGCCGCAGGTCTTTGGCTTTCCTCTGTAGCACTCTTAGTTGATTATACATTTCAGGGGTGAGATGCAGGTCTGAAAGGGAAACATATACAATTCTTAGTTAAACTTTTCTCATACCTACTCTAGACTCACATGATATTCCATTATTTAAGGCATGCGATGGACAAAAGTGTGTTAAACCAACTTTAATTATGTGTTTATTTATATACAGGTGTTATGTAGCTGATGCATTCAGCAAGTGCCAAAATCTAGTATTCAGAACAAATTAAATGTACACATTACTCAGTAATATTATGAAATCTATACTAAAAGTATTAACACATCCATTAACAGTTAGTTGCACAAAGAAATGTTAAATTGTTAATTGTGCAGCTGTGCTTTGGTGATTGTGTTAAAAATATTAATTGGTCCCAGTGTGAACAGCTAATAAAGAGATGAAATCCTACTGCTCCCTGAAATAAAAATATCTTTACATGCTTAAATAGTGACTTCAGGATGCACTTTTGATTTCAGCAACTATGAAAGAGACAGGTAGCTGAAAAAAATTATATCAAGCCTTAAAAAAAAAAAAAAAAAATTCCAAAACATTGTGTGAAGCCATTTTTTCCTGAAATGCCAAATAACTGGGCTGATAATTATTCCATGGTAAAAACTTCATGCTGTTATTTAGATCTCTATAACAAATTGCATTCCTAGGAACAAATGACTGCATAACGTCATGGTGTTTTCAGTGACTGAAAATTGTAATAAATTTACTTCTCTTAATATTATATTTATATCATTAGTCAATTAAGTATGTTACTGGTATGGTACAACTTGGAATTATTACAAATCATGAAAGATGAAATAATGAACATTTGATGGCAAAAATGGGTAAATTTTTCAATTCATAATAAACTCAAGTATGATTTTAATTATTAATAGAGATGATGCAAACTTTAATGATACAGATGAAATTACAAAGTACATATTCATACATAGCTTATAAAATTATTACAAAAACACTCACTATTTACCCAATTATAAGTTTACTTGAGCAGGCTTTAGGCAGTTTCCTGAAAATTGCAATTCTAAACTAAATATGGAAGGGTTATTGCAAAATTGAATTACAGAAATAAAAAAGGAATGAAAAATGCAAAGATAGGTGAAAATTAACTTACCTCTGTAGATATGTCGACCTTCATATTGCCCAGGAGATAATGATACTGGCTTTGGTGGTGGTGCTGGCTTATGGCGGTGATCTCTTTCTGCAAATAATTTACTTATTCAAATGCGGCAAGGAATGTCCAATAGAAAAAATATATTAGCATACCTTTGCTCTTATACTAATGAGAGGACAAAATATGGGCATGCTACATTGTGATGATGTAATATTACAACTACATTAGTGATAGTAATTTTGAGAAGGATTTTAAATCAATTCATTGTAGGTATGAACTGCTTTTCCATCCCATAATGATAATAAAACTGTACGAAATCATTAGCTTTTACTACAGGACCATTGCCACTGTAAATGAGTTTTTAAAAGGACAGCTGAATGACAAAATAAGAACTGAACAACATTTTAGGAAATGAAATGCATTTATGATACACACTTTTGAAGTTGGCACATGCCAACTGTACAAAAAATTAACAAGACATCACTAGTACTTGATGATGAATCAATATGATTAATAATAAAACTAAAATAATCACATCAGAAGGATATAAATTTATTCTAAAAGGGACAAAAAATTATTACTTCCATGTTTATTCTATCATGGGATGAAAATGAAGCCACAGCATTTTATTCTACTGTAGGTACCTACTAACTGTCATCAAAATGGAGCATAATTTCACTTCCTACCATATATTTTCTAGATCACTTAGTATGGTTACATTTGATGCAGAGGTTGGTTCATTTAATTGAATAAATTGGGAGTAATGTTAGCAGGATTCGGTAGGTATGAGCCATGCATTAAAGCAAGCATTTTAATCAGAGCTTCTGTGATCACTACAATTAAAAGATTTGCATGATGATATGGAGCTTCTAAGAACTAAAATGATGTACTATAGGAAAATTGGTTTCCTCCATCATATTTCATACAGAAAAAGTAAATGAATGTTACCCACAACAGAAGAATACAGTAGTAATTTGATTTTTAAGGCTGTTCTGATAGCTAAGGTCAAGTCTAGCCTCAAATTCAAACATGAAAAATCCAACAAATGTTAACACAAAATCCACATTCAACAAATGATCCAAAATTGTACCTACACTACAGGCTAGCTTTATGAAGTCACCCACTAAGGTAACAGAATTGGCATGAAATTGGCCTGAATAAGATTCAACTTTTTTTTAGCAATACAAGTCTGAAATACAGTTACATGGAAATTAAAGCTGTAAACTGGCCTCAAGAGTAATTTACCTTGTTTCATGGCTGTTTATGATGATTCCATTCATGAATATTATTTACAAATGAAATATTTAAACTTCAATATTAACAGGTTAAAATTTACAAACATGATTTATTTAGAAAATAACTTATAAATTATTGTCACCCTTTTTGAGTCTAACAAAATGAAGTTTTTCGAGAATTAAAATATCACAATAACAACATCTGATTACTAATCACTGTCAACATTTGTCTCAATTATGCATGCTTAAGTTATTCCTATATATTTATTCCAAAATCTGTACTTCCAATTACTGCCTACAATTAAAAGTTCATCATAATTTTCCTAGAGAAGTAGTGATTCTGTTCCAACTACTCTGTTTTCAGTATTTTGCTAACATGACTGATATTTATTAGTAAAGAAGAGGGTCTGATTGACACAACACTTTGCAACTAATGTAACTATACCTTGAATAAAGTTAATTGCTTAAAGAGATGATAGTACAAATGATTCCTCTCCTAATTTTAATAGCTAAACCATACGATCCACTTAAGAAGAATGAGACTAATTAGGAGATTTTGCAATAGACAAGAGGCATAAGACTAAAACACAGATGAGTACCTTGCGAAGATGTTCTTGGCAGAGTGGAAGATTTTATTGCTGGTTTAGGAGGTTTAGTATCCGCTGTGCATGCCGTAGAAGAAGAAGACTGGTTAGTTATATTAAAAAAATACATGTCACAAGGAAAATCTCTTTTCAGTTTTGAAAAAAATGAGCACAAATCCATGAGTCTAAGCAAAAGAGCAATAGCAAATAGTAATATTTGGGGCAAAAAATGTAACTGAGGCAAGCATGCTATCATTTAATAAGCATGCCACAGCTATCACTGGCAACTACGCGTGAATATTTCCTCAAACTATATTTCCACATCAGTTAGGAAGAACTTTGATGCGAAGTACATACTAGATGTAAAACAGCAATTTTGAAAGTTATTACAAACAGCTTCTACAAATAGTTTTTAGGTAACATAATTTAAATTCACATTGGGAACTCTATGGGAATAGGCATAGGTATATTGAAGGTTAATATAGTAGATACAAATTAATATCCTTCAAGTTACATCTTACAGAGATATATTCCATAAAATATGGAGTACAAAATGTATACTTGTTTCAAACTATGGACAACACAACGTGTACATTTAACTGCATAGCCGAATCAAATATGTTTGTGATTTTAAAAAATTAATGATCCTGTTCCAAAGGAATCACAACTAGTATCAAGTATTAGTAAAATTCTAACCTAAGACAATAACAGCTGTAAAAAATCCATGTCAGATAACTACTAACCCCCCTAGAAGTTAGGCAGTATGCCAATAAAGGAAATCCAAGCATTGCATATTGAACAAGGGACAAAAAGCTCAAAAAGTAACCGAGTAAAAACAGACAATCTTGGCAAAAATATATCTTACACTGAACCATTTGCCTTAAAATTAAATTAAACTCATGAATGCTTTGATAGGGAGAGTTCATTTTGAGAAAATATTTCACCTGTTAAAAATGTTAGTAGCAAGCAATGAAAATTAAAATTGACCATTGGAACACAAAATATGCTTTTGTTAATTAAAATTGCACAGTAGACAGATGAAAATGTAGCACAGTCAAACAAGGAATTAGTAAACACAGGAAACCATCAAGCCAAAAGTTATTTGTTGAGAGGAGGCATGTGGCTTTAATTTTATCATGTAGTCAAGAAAGAATAAAATGATGGAAAAACATAAGCTGAATTAAGTTACTTAATTGAAAATATTAACTAGAGCCTTTCCACAAAACCATTCCCTAGGATTAAAACATTGTGATGATCACTCACAAGTAATTCCAAATTTTCTGTCTCATTGAGTATTACGAGAGATTGACATCACTTATTTATTATAATGGTGGCATTGAATACACGACAGAAATTACACATCTGCCACTTAATACATGATGTTTATAAGCTATCTACCTCAGGAATATAGAGTGACCCAAAATTTGGAAAGCCCCAACATATCAAAGGAGGGAAGAGGATATAGACTCTGGCAAGTATTCCTCTAACTTGGCAAACATGATACCTGCAAATATATGTTGTTACCAACTTGGAAGAACTTACTAAGTTAAAAAAATATATTTCAGCAATTACATTGAACTAATTGAAAAACCTTATGCTTTTCTTGTATATGATCTTTTATGACCATAACTGAGAATGTACCTTCTAACCTCATCTTGCTGTACTTTCTCACATTAGATTCGAAGTATTTTTAATGCCTACTAAAGAATGAAAGTAACAATGACATTAAGGCAATGTTTTGAGACAAAGATGATATCATTAAATCAGCAAAAACCACAAGACAACGCATGAGATGGAAAATTGCAAAAAATTTAATTAATGGTGAGAGCCCATTATAAGGTGGACTTTGAGATACATGAAGGTTCATTACATTTTAAATGATACCTTGCTATAGGAGGGCTAATGAAAAACTTTTGAAGTACTGAAGTGGTAATCAGAAGAAAACCTGGGGTCAATGGTCTGGGGGCATTGGTCAAACCTTTAAGTTATAAAGAGGCAAAAACTGCCAAATAAATCGGGATTATTAGCAGCTTTTCTTGACAAATTGTGCATAATGAATGACCATCAGTTATAAATTCAATTTATTCAACAGAATTCGAAAGTAATAAACTTAAAAAGTCATAAAAATGTTAAGGAAAGCACATATCTTTAAATATATGATTCAAATTTAGATCAGTCTGCACTTACAAACATAATTAGAGTGAAAGTAAGGGAAGGTGGTCTGAAAATTTTCCTCACAGAAGCACAGTTTTTTGCCACATGAGTATCATTACATGTTAAAGTCTATAAAATAATTTCACAAAATAACAAATGACTGAACATAAAAATTTACAAAAGGAAAAACTGTAAAAAAATCTTATGATTGAAACCCTATCCCAATGGGAAGCAACTCTTGGCTGCAATGACTGAATTTGAACATTTGGTATTGTGTTGAAAACATTGGCACTTGAATTTTCCATTGGGAATCATTCGCTGTAAAATGGAATATTGTTCCCAACAGCTTTGGTAGCAAAGTATTGCTCTATTTAATTCAATGATGCCACAATACCATGCAATATCAAATTACATTATAATGGACCTCTATTACCATTATTTTTTTAGGACATTTCCTTTCCAATAATTACATAAAGAATTTAATGAGTATAATTGGTTGAAATCGGTGAGGAAAAACAATGAATAATTTTACATTTAAAATTCATAACATTATCCATAATGTACATTTTATTCCATATCGAAGGAGCCTGTATCATACTTGGACCTTTCAAAATTATCACTTAATGCACTGCACTATCATTTGAAATACTGGCAGCTGACAATATATTCTAAATAAATTGCAAAAACATGACAAGATAAACTGTTAGTGTGCATTTAGTGGGCATACCATGTATGAAAATATCAACCAAATATATAAAAAAATTAAGATGGTGTTTTATGCTGAATATAGAAACACTTTTATTTCCTCTAATTCTTTAGATTTAAAGACATTAGCTTTACCGATGCTTTGTTAAATCACTTAACTACATGTAGTTAACCTATTGTGTAGTCTAAAAAAAGTAATTTCCAAATATTTTTATAAATGGGTATTTTAATATTGATAATTCCAAGGTTTCCAATGGATTTTATTTAGGGTATAAAACAGCAAAAAATAAACATGAAAACTAAATTTATAAAACTATTCACATACAAAAATTCAAATGTTAAAAAAATACACACATGAAATGCTTATTATAAAGAGCCTTCTTGGACTTTTAAATTGGATTATGGGGTTGGTCACATGTTTCGAAAAGACTGGTAAATAAACAAGGTCAAATTAATTCTTTGATTTGGACCAACATCTCAATTTTCCAAATGATAATACCACATGCCCCTATGAATAATTCTAGTAATTTTTTTGTGCATAAAAGAACCCTTCAACCATTATTTTTACCTGCGTGCTGTGGGGAATGCTGTTTTGGTGAACTCATATCAGGAGGTTCGTCGCTAAAGGATACAGATTTTTCAAAGGAGACCGACTTGTCTGGAAGGAATACACACACAAAACATTGATACAATGGTTTAGTAAAGGCCATCACCAAAATACTTAGGTAGAGAAAAGCCAAAAAATTGATATTAACAGGATGAAACAAAGCTGGCTTAAATAAACTGATAACAAGCAAGAGAGTCTTGAAGCCCAACTCTAAATTCAGTATAGTTTTATTTTTACCCAACAGAAATATGATGCCATTATGAATAATTTAATTGATATTTAAAAGAAATCATTTGTTTCTCCCAGAGTGTGATAAATATTAAAATTGAGTCCTTCATGGAAATATTCATAGTTTGTAGCTACTTACTATGACTATGCAGGAAATAAAAAAATACTGTAAACACTAAAATATAGCCCACAAGGTACATGCAAAATTTGTAAAATAACAACCATCCCAGAATAATTGATAAAGGATAAATCAGGCAACATAAATTCATGCATTACGATACTAGTGTAAAATAAATGACAACACAAATAAAGAAAAACTCAAACAGTACAAGAAATATTTTTAAAAACTAAAATATTCCAAATATAGAAAGCACAATTGAGTCATAAAACAGATACAGGGAGATTTCCGCCATTTCATTAAATCTACATGCATGAAATGACACAAGTAAACTAATATTTAATATGGAAAAATATTAAGATTCATAGAAATCATGATAAATTGAAATATTTCAAGACATACCGTCCAACTGCAGATAGCATAATTTTATATGGAGACTAAAATTTGATGATAAAATTTTGGAATATTTTAGATAATGTGAGCATGAGACAGGATGAAGTAAGAAACTATAGTTAATTGGGTTATCCAAAATTAGGTATTACCTCTACCCTTTCCTAGCTTGGGAGGTTTGGTGTCACTGCGTAAATATGTATCATCTGCAAGGAGAAGCATTAAGAATTACAGATCACTGCATTATAACAAGAGTAGCTTGCCAACAGCATGAAGCTTTTCAAAGGCATACACTATTAACCATTAACTACAGGAAAAGCTTTGAGAGAGGAAAATCAATATACTTTGCTGAATAATGAGGAATACAGAAAAAAAATTGTTGCTTACATTGTTGAAAATGAAGTAGTATGCAATGAATATGAAAAAAATGATAATATGTGGCAACACAGTACACCATTCCATACATAATTAGTCATGTACCGAAAATAAGATTATTTTTATAAAATTAATACTGCAATTGGAATTTCAAGCACATATGTCAAATTTGCCTGAACACACTCACTTTATGCCATAATTATGCGTTAAGAGTTGCTTATTCTGGCTGCAAAAAGTGGTACCCTTGCTAATAGATATTGACCTTTTCCAACCCACATTAGGACTGAATTATCCTATGACTATGAAGCTGGAAACATGGAAGAACAATCATTAAAATTATTAATTTGTATTGTGGTGCAGTAGTAGGAGATTAAAGGATAACACCATGCTGTGAATGTTATGGAAGCATAAGAAAGCAATTAGTTCATTATTTTATTAAAAACTAACACATACACACACAATAATTAGATGTACGTACATAAATACTATTGAGCACAGAACTAATGAAGAATGACAGTAATGGAAGTAAGTATAAAAAAATTAATTTCTCTTAAATAAAAATGAGAGAGAGGGTGGTAAAAAATTCTTTATGAAATTTATGAAAATATTTCATATTTTCATTAAGATGCCAGGTTGTTTCTAAACTGAATGATAAGGTTGACAACAATCAAACCTATTACATGCCAAAAAATATATCTGCAATCTTCAAAATATTTAAAAAAATTCCATCGACTTTTTATTAATCATTGTGTAAAATAATAACAGTAAAACCACCTTAATACTTCCTAGGTACTATTGAGTAAAACCTTACAATTATAATATTATTTTAAGACCAAGAGCTGCTATATATTTTTACTGCCCATTTTTATGCTATTACTTTGAAAAAATGAAAATTTTCAAGAGTAAAACGATGCGATACGACAGGAACTTTTGGGGTACTATTTTATCTCAGACTAATTGTATAGTGCCTTTGTATAACCATTGAAATAACTAAACTGATGAAGCAACACGTTTCTCATTGCATTCCAGTGATTCACTTAGGTCACATGAAATATATAGAACAAATTTCTACTTTATTCATAAACTTTCATGCAGTAAGTACTCAGCATGTGCATATTGTGATTGATATTTCCAATCTAAATAAAACGGAATTTTATATTATTGTTGCAATAAAAGAATGATAGAGATGAAATGATAGCATTGAAGACATTAAATCCCACACTATCTGAGGAGAGATTAGACATGTAACCAAGAAGAGCAAAAGTGGATCTTTCACATGGAGAAGGCATGAAATTATGGGTAAGATACTCCTAAATAATATTTTTGGATAAACTATTTCATTTCCTATGGATGAGGAAATAATTTTTTTGGCTATTATCCTACAACACCAGTGGAAATTCCAGTATTTTAGTGCCACCAATGAGGTATTCCAGAATGGGATTGAGTTAAAATTTCACCATTACTAATGTGGAAATCAAGATGCTATGGTCAGGATATTATTATTATTCCCTGATATGGGTTCTTCAGTATTTTTCAATCAATTCCAATACACACACTAGGTTCCCGCTACCATTTCAATGTTTCTCTCAACATTACCTTGATTACCATTTGAAACACTGAGCTTTATTAAAACAAAATGGAGAATTCACATGCCCACACAATCAAATCTTGATTAAAGAGCCTGAATGGAATGGCAGATAGGCTAACCTGAAGGCAAATGCTTCTGGTGGTGTATAAATGGATTTATGGATGTGAACAATTTTCACTACGGACAAGATATGGAGACAAGTTTGTATACATGAAACAACTAAAGCAATTTAGGAAAATACACTGCAAGGTACTGATTGAGAGAACAATAATTGCCATCTATAGAAAAAGAAATCATGAAAAAGAATAGGATGGTAATTTTATTAACTAGAACTTAATATTTTTTCATCGAAGGAAAAACTTAATTTTTAAAGCTATTATGAAACAAAATTTTTTCAAAGAGAGTAATTATTAATGAATCTCTCCAAAAATTTGGATAGTGCAGTAAAATATTACCAGAGTAATTACACTATCTTACTTGAAATGATGAAAATGTTTCCAAATACATGCATTTTGATGGCACAAATTCAAAAATATGTATACTAATTAGGTGTGGTTTAATTTAGGAGTATATTATGTGTGAAATGTCACAGTTATGAAATACATAATTCTATCAAACTTAAAACAAGAAAAGTCAGAATCAATCTACAATAGTGTAAACTAATAAATATCAAGTGCCATGTGATATTACTTAGCCAATTTAAAATAAAAGGAGTAGGAATTTACTGATTCAAATCTTACTAATGATATGACTGATGCATAGATAATCAAAAGCCAATTAACCATGATTTTCCTTTGACTTATATTTAATTTTTCAACCATTTAAAGATCTGAGCCTATGTACCACCGATGATAAAGAATGTAAATGAGCAATTCCTAACACAAGCTTATCACTACACTGATTGAAACTCAATTACTAAGAAAGGAAGAAAGAAAGAATTATTTTGGCTATAAATGTACATGTAAAGCCAAAATGTTCAAAAAGAAAAATCCACAAAAGCAACAAATCCTATGAAAAGATATGGATCTATTCTCTAACACCTGCTACGGCATTATAAATGACATTTTTCCTCAAGTAGAAGCCTTTGTATCAATTGGATTTCACGAGAAGACTGCTCCTTTTGATAAACTCCCATGTTCATAGCATAGATGGTAGGAATGAGCATGAGATATGGATGATGAAAACGAGGAAGAAAAGTTGACACAATGCTATGAATAAAGAATTTTAATTGGTCCAGTAGATGAACAGATATACCTAAAGCTGTCGAGCTATTTTGATGATGTTAAAATAGCCAATTAGTCAACTGTACTAGATGGTTTTACTGCACCAAATATTAAATTAGATTACAAAAATTATTGTCACATGAATGTAAAAAACAATCTACAGAAAAGAAAGATGTTACTGGATTAGTTAATTAAATTGGCAGGGAAGTACCTATGTATATGCAAGAAAATAACTGCCTACTGTTTTAAAATGTCCAACATTATTGATGGTGAAAGTCAAGTATCAAGTACCAAAACCACCAAAATACTCTGGTTGACACAAATGCAGCAATATGATCCCCCAACAAATAATTAGACAACACAAAAAAGAAGACAAGGAGAAGAGAAAAGGAGAATGGAGTTATTCACAAACCTGGGAGGGATGCTGAGCTTGAACTAGAGTGCTTATCATACTCGTCAGCTGAAAGAAAGCACAGGGAAAGTGGATGAAGAAACGAGATGTGGAATAATGAGGCACAAGAAAATAAGACTGCACGGACAAGACATCTCAGCAATGGACCGTCCACAAAAGAGAGAACTATGCCACACAAAAAAAGACATCTTGCTATAGAATAGACTAGATGTGGTTAGTGATAAGTACATAAATGCATACTGCCTCTACATACACTGACATAAAGTCTACAAAAGATATAGGAGTGATCTACGGGCTATAACACACATTTTTTCTGTACATTTGTGGATCTGGAGGTAGAAAACTGTTTAATTATGAGGGAAAACCCTTTTTCATAATTTCAATGTCCTTTTAATATCACATTAATGAGCCTTATGTGTAGCTGAAATACGCTGATAATCAAAGAATGGTTAAAAATTATCAATGGTCAAACTATAAAAAAAAATGTACCCTTATAAACTGCTGAAAGAGTGTTATGGGTCTCATATTGAGGAAAATACATATCATAAATGCAAAACTAAAAAAAAATTCCTATTCATTTTATTGAATATGAAGAAAATCTCCAACTGTGAAGAAATTAATTATCCAGCCTAAATTAATAAGGAAATAATAAATTGATTAATTCCATCTGCAACTTGGAGATGTAAAATTATTTATGTTATAATGGTCATTTGATGATATGATATTGAGCAATAATCAGCTTTGATCGAGAGTAAGAATAATAAGGTATTATAGAAAGCAAATTTAACTCGTTAACTTTTGATATGTTTTGGCAACTTAGAAATCATCCACAAAAAGTGCAATGCATAACATTAGCAGTATGTATTTCTTAATTAACTTGATGAAATTAACATTTGAAATTAGATCTGAAAAGAGGTCTGAGACTGAAAACATTTTGTTACACAGGTTTGAACTTTCCATTGAAATATTTCTGCTCAAAATAAAAAATATATCAAGCCAATATTTGAGATTATGACATATATCCAATGAGGTTTAGCTACATTAAATTTCATTACTAAATGACATTTCCTGATGGCATATGAAAATTAACTTTAAAAAAGACATGTTCATAAAATTGATCAACATGAGATATAAGGGATAAAATAGTGAAGGCATTAACAGCAGATTGTGAATGGATTTATAAAGATGACTAGATGGCTGATTGAAACAGAATACACAATGTACACATCTGATATTAATATTTTTCTTGGGGCAAACAGATAAATGCAAGTTTTAAAAAATATGACTAAAAACCAAATAAATTTCAAGAAAGATATTTAACTGAGGAATTATATCATTTCCTTCAAATTCTCTGGTGTGTACCATCATTGAAAATGTCAAAAAGAAGGTATTTTCAAAATAATTATTTGAGTTACAGTCAACACTGACATGATATATCTCATTGTACGTACTTGGTTTATTTACATTATATTTGGATATGATTGGGTGGTTACAAGCAAATTATACCTCAAAAACATTACTATGTCACAGAGAAATTTGGGATAAAACACAAAGCAAGAAATTCAAGGAAATTTTGAAAGAGAAATGGTTTTTCATTAATTTTGATTGAGAAAAATATATAATTCATAAGTACAGAAGTATGTCGAAGGTGTTTTATTTCTTTTACCATTTCGGTAAGCATCTCTTGATGCTGGAACCTGAAGATAGTTGCCAGGTGGTGTGCCATCTGGAACACCAGGTTGCGCTGGTGGGACACCACTTCCTGGTATAGATCCTGATCCTCCAGGTGGAGGGCGGCCCTGTGTGAGAGCTTTCTGTACAAGTCCCGTCAAATTGGCCAGCTGACGTTCCATGTGCTCCACACGTATTCTGGAAGGATTAATGAAAGGAATTCAAACACTAGCTTCTGAAGAGAATACATTAATTTAGGATAAAAACATGAATAAATGTGAATGAGTGAACTTTATATCCTTGGCAATAAAATATAACAACAAGACCTTGATAAATACCCATGTAAAAACCCGAATGATTCTAGTATAGTCATCAAAAATTGAAAATATTCAAACAATTCAAAATGACTAAATAACTATACTTTAAAATGTGTTTAAAAATGAGGTATCCATTTTGATTACAAATACATGATTATAATTTAACTTTTTTGGTTAAATCATGAAGAATAAATTAATTATGAGCAAACTAAACAAGAGAAATGACTAAGTTCCAACACCACCAGTTCAATTGCAATTTTTGTCCGATTATTGCCAGAACTGTTTTTTAGTGGACAATTTAAAAGTAAATTTTGAAATGTTTACCAATAAAATACGTATTCATTGACATTGTTAGTGCTTTTATAGATCTCCCCACATATCTCAATGCAAAAGCACATGCAACAGCACCTTAGCACAGATGAAAATAGAGTGATAATCACACTACTCAGCAAAGAGCTTCATAAGGCGAACAACTTAAAGCAACACCATAATGTCAATTTATATGAGGTCACTGTGAAGGGGAAAGAATTCTTAAATCATGGAAAGGGATTAAAAAATAATTTCCTTAGACTTTAAGATGATAAAATTACAGAAATGATAGGCACAACAAAATCAGCTTCATTGAACCATTTAAAATAAGACCACTTTTTTAAAGATATGTAATTTTAATTTCTATATGCATTTCAACAGTAATAAGGGTCATATTCAATGGTGGCCCTTAAAGGAAATTTCTCCATACAACGATCTCTAAAAGATGCTACAATTTACTACTTGTGGGATTCAAATGCTGTGGCATGAGTAGATGCCATCCATATCAGTATTCTAAAATATGCCAATCTATTCACAGTGAGTGACATGGTTATCGGCTATTTTGGAAATGTGTTAACAAGCCTCAGAAAGGGGAAACAAGTTTCTTCACTAGACTTCCTGCCGGAACAGAAACAAGTAGAATGAAATATCATGATACTTGTATGTACATAACTGCATACTATCACATTTCTAGGTACTGCAGAAACCAGATGATATTTAGTCCTGGAGTGATAAAATACTAAGCCAAGGATTCAAAATTAAATGTCAAAGCATTTTGGGGGCTTACAATGATGAACAAATCAAAATTTCAAACAAACTGCTTATGCATTGCAAGGCAGTCTTCTCTATATGCTGTGGAACCTTGTAAAAATGAGCAGAGCAAATAATGACAATGCTGATAAAATGAGAAATGCCCAATTTCATTGCCATTTAATTTCAATATAAAATAGTAAGGATTACACATTGCAATCATAAAATAAAATGTTATATTTTGTGGCCAAAGACACATATAATCCTCTTATTAAGGTGACTGGGGTGAAAGGAATGAGGACTCTATTATACATATTGAAAGCCATATGGAATGAGCTAATTAGTCATCATAGAATCTCCATTGATAATTAATACTTAGAACTTAGTGATTTTCAATAAGTTATCATTATTTTGGTGAAGTTTTCTCGGGTCTTCAACAGGGTTAGGGGTGACCCTGTTGAAGACCTGAGAAAACTTCACCAAGCTCATACGCCGGGAAAGCACCAGATCTTACTTCAGTTATCATTATCATTATATCAAGATTCCATGGTATATGTGATTTACAAACATCAATTATTTCTTTTATGAGTTCTTCATATTTCCCAGTAAAAATATTTTAGTACTTGAAAAAAAATATTCTAAGGATTCACAAATATACATAGTCCACAGCATACATAGCAATAATAATTTTATGGCAATACCAGTGGCATTTCTCAAGGTGAGAATGTGGCTTATATTGATTTGGTCCCATTTTAATGCAATTTTAAATTGTTTGTTTGGAATGACTGCCTGAATTATTTGTTAATATGTCTTCATTAACAGCAGCATGATTGAAATTACTTTGTCAATTAAGTAACTGAAATTTTTGGGAGAGGATAAAAATAGCAGCAAACTAAAATTAATTTCATCAATAAAGAAACTGTAACCATAACGTATTATCACTCCATATTATTAAAGAATGTAATCAAATCAACCATGTGATTATTTAATTTAACTTACGCTGCTAAAATTATGCAATGCTTTACAATTCTAATGAATGCAGTCGAGTTTGAGTAGTGTTTCAAAGTTTGAGTTTATTCATTAACTTGAAGGAAAATATCCATTTTTTGAGGTTTAGAGAAGGACAACAATTTCTGAGTTTTCTCTCGGGGTACCATTATAATTACCATACCATAGAGTTATTAAATTCAAAAGAGACCAGCATAAACCAATGTTAATTCTACCGAAAAAATTATTTATTGACCACTTTTCTCTGTTTTAATGGCTGAAATTTACTCATGCAACATGAAAATTTTTTTAATTTTGATATGGCATACATGTAGCAAAGTTATTAGAATATATCCAAAGGCAATATAAAAATATAAGGTACCGTATTCCAGCTCATTTAATCAATAAACGCTTCTGGCATTTTATTAAATGAGAGGAACAGATCATAATCATGCTCACAAATGCTAAGACAATGGAGTAATAATGAATCCATGTCGGTAAACGGATTCAAATAACCCATTATCAAAATTACTAGATATTCAATATTTAAAATTTTAAGTCATGCTATGCAAGCATAGAAATTAATGCAATGGTGTGCCTGGATGATGGTTTTGGAGTCTATCACTAACATAGTAAAATATATTTAACTTCCCAACCACTACTGTTCTCTTATTAAGTCTCACATCTGAAACTTTGTGAAGTTCTCAACCCTTAATAAGTGTACTTGGGACAGTACTGGTAGGTAATTTAACACAATGTTCATTCTAATCCTATAAAATGACAAAATGCACCAATAGAAAAGCAAAATCATGCTGCAATTGAAATACAATGATGCAATTAAAATGAGAAAATCATGGTATCACAGAAATGTGCACTGAATTTTCATTGATATTGTACAATATAATACATGATATGAAGCTCACATTAGAGAAAGAACTGCTTAAGAATAATGAAGAGAGCAAAAAATCGAGTTAAAAAGCATCCCACATTTGGTGGAATGGGACCCCCCATTAAAGTGAAAATAACAGTAGAAAGGCATGGAAGATGTCTCTTTTTGCCGACAAAATTCAACACTTTAAAAAAAATTAGGTTTATAAAATATGAGGACTACTTGCTGACTCCTAGCTTCCTAACTATCATTAAAATGTTTTCCTTCTTAACAACTGCTGCTAACATGTTAATCCAAAAGTTGCTAGTACTTATAATATAAACCCAGTGGTTTTTCTTACAAAATTTATCTGGGTACAAACATGAGAAGCTTGTATTGTGTACTGGACTGTTGCATGCTAATGAAAATTTCAAATTTTATCAATACTAAACATAATAATGACATTATTTTAAAAGCTAAATTCAAATAAAACTCACTTGGATACTTCACTATGGACATTTTTAAACACAACTGCATTACTAAATACATATCACTAATTAGTAAATCAGTTCACAATTTTCCATAATGTAACCTTATTTACAGAATTTACAATTTCCAATTTGTCCAAGGCAAATGAATTGTAATAATTTCTGTTGATTCATTCCTGACATTTTTCTTTGAAAAAAATGCCACTTAAGGGTGATTTAGTGAAATGGCTAAACATTATGATTGTCAAAATTTTCCAGCAAGTAAGTTGACTCCAAAACATTCGCTTATGATTAAAACTTCCAAAATGGGCTTGTAATATTATAGCCTGATACTTCTGAATCCAATGCTGTGCACTTTTCACTTTCAAAAGAAATTAGAGAAATATATGATGGGAAGATGTGGAGAAGAATGGAGAAGGTTAAATGGATCGAAAGCAAAACAAATGAGGAAGTACTAGAGATGGTGGGTGAGGAGAGGGGTTTGTTGAGAGAAATCCTTTGGAGGCAGGAAAAATGGATGAAAGGCATATTGAGTGGTAGTGGAATGTTGAAGAGGGTAATAGAGGGGAGAATGTTGGGCAAGCGAAGTAAGGGCAGGAACAGGATAGGGATGTTGGACGGGATGAAGGGAGGAAAGAAGTACACAGAGATGAAGAGGGACCTGATATAGATTAGTTTGCTAGGTGGGGAGTCACAAAATGTTTATTTGATAGTTGTGTCCATCCAAAAACCTACCTTAAATGGTAGATTACCTAATAATAATAATGATGATGGGAAGCAATAATGAAAACTAAATGAATCCTTAGGCTGCAGCCCTAAGTTTACCAAGACTGTTTGATTAACTGATATCAGAAGTGGTGGCTCATAGGTGCCACCTATGAGCCACCATCAGCTCCATGTAGAGTGATGAATTTTGATGATGATGAGTTTACCAATGACACATATATTTGAGGAGGGCATTAGGATGAATGTATTGAAAATAACTGCACTAATGGTATGGTTCCAACCATATATAAGGAACACTCTTTCTGTTTCTTGAATATTTTGATGATTCAGAAACATTAACACAAAGTTCACACTATTCTATTTTTTGGATGTACCATTAAAACAATAAAAGGGGAAATAAAACGTAATATGGAAACGTCTCTTAAGAAGTTAATGATCAGTTTTCATTCCTCTTTGGAGTAGCAATAGTTAAGGTGAGCAACGGACATCTTATCCAGAATATATGCAGAGAAAATTCTTGATTAACATGAACCATTTATTCGTAAATGATATAATGAACTGAAACAGCATATACCAGGTTCTTAATCCCAGATACATATTAACATAGTTATTGTTCCAAACCTATACTCATTGACAGCCAGAAATTGGAAGCAAAATCATCAAAAAAACATTTTTGCAAAAAAATATAATCTCAGCAATGAATTAAATGGGTTCAATCTCCTCACCCAAGTTTCTCATAACAACTTACCAAAACTATTCACAGTTAACGAAACAGGACATTCTGTAAAAATTCCATTTTGATTCATAGAAAGAAAGTCAAAACACAGGGTCAGTTAGAGTTTAATTTGCCTATAGTATATGCACTTATGTATTCATAGGAAACATCAATATATTTGAATAATTTATTTAATTAAGGCTGAGCAAAAAGTTCATCAAAATAAAAATTAAAACCTTAAGTATCTTATCTTTAAAATGTTCATTCATACTGCAATGTGTTTACATTTATGGCATATTCTTGTTTGAATCATTCTATTGTGATGGATAAACCCACATAAATCAACCTGAAATTTGGTTTGACATGTGAATGTAGAGCTCACCAAATACTAATCCCAGTGGCATGAGCAACTCTTAAATCAGAATCTCTCACTCACCATATAGAGCCAGTTCCTTTCCCTTCCCACCTGCAATTCTCTGGGGAGATATATTACCCAGAAAATTATAGTTCACATTCACCTGGGGATACTGAGATGCATCACACATCTTTAAAGCAAGGGTCCTAAATTCAGTTACTGAATCCCCAATCAGGCCACCATACCCATTGCACAGGATACCTAATACTATATAATTGGTTCTTTCTCAAACCAATTCAGGCCACAATATTAACTACCCCATCAGTTTGAATTCATTAATGATGATATTTTATACATTAATGATGTATTTTGCTCAAAATTTCATTAAAACACTATAAAAAGTAAGAGCGCTGTTACTTGAGGGTTAGATAGTACCTACTTAAGAGGTAGAAGATGAAAAGAATTTACAGTTTTGAATGGTCTCATTCAGATATCTCCAACCTTAGGTATGCTTTAACATCCACAAAATGTAGCCTGTGAATAACTGATAAAATTGAAGTGAGAAATTTAGTTAGAGGTGACTGTTGAGTTGATTTGATGAATTCACTTTTTTCATTGACTGTCAATTAACTAAAGAAATGATGGTAAATAATGCTAACTTAAGGAAACCATGGGCAAAAGTAATGATAACATCACAGTAAACAGTAATGCAGTCACATTCATTGACTAAGTTATGAGATAGTGAAAACAACGGTATCAGAATAGCTCTAGAGAGGTCTTAATGGATGCTTGCCCAAAACACTGTTAAAATGCCCATCAAAGAATACAATGAAAACTTTCAACCACTTCTAAACAAATATCTATTTTGGAATAACTAAATCATTAACTTGAAACTTAATTTGAAGGCTGAAAGCCATAATAAACTATGTCCCAATTAATAAAAACTGGAGACTATTGAAACCAAAGTAAAAAAATCACTTTAGTAAACAAATTTCATACTAGGTCAAGTATTAATTTCATATTAAGAAAAGGCTTCCATAAATAATATGAAAGCCAACTAGAGAGGACCCACTCCAGTTCTCAACACTTCAAATAAATAAAACATACTTTCTGCTATTGCTAAACATGTATTAAAGATAATCATTAATACCTGATTTTTCCAAGCCAGTCTCAGAGATATTGTCCAGAGGTTACAAGGATAACTAAATCTAATTTACACATTTATCAACTCTTGGGATGCATATCAAACAAGCAAAATAATTGAGAAAAAGGCAAGTGGTTTTAGGGGACTAACTAATTCCTTGGAGATAAAGCAAAGGAAACCACAAATTTGCTTATTTAATTGGAACACAGAATATTAAAAACAGAAGCATTTTACAACAGGTATGTACATATATGAGGCATGACTTCCTGTTAACATCTAAACCTAGCCAAATATTTAAATGTCTACTAAGCTGAAACCCAGGAATATTGTATATATGTTGTACAAGATTTGCATAAAAAGTATCGGTGAAATTTTTTTTCTGACATGTGCGAGAAATACTGAATTCAGACGGTCAGTTGAGTATGCAGGTCGTATTGGCATTGATAAGATGAAAGTTCACACCATTATCACTGAAAATTTGGCGATGTGAAAGGTCTGCACTAAACTCCTGAAGGTCTTGAAGGATGACCAAAAGCAGAGTCAAGTGTTTGCTTGCCAAAACCTTCTGTGAAGTATTGAAGAAGATCCAGACTTTTGGACAGTCCCAACTAGGCGCCAGCAGACTATTTTCTATTCCCAAAAGTGAAATCCTACCCCAAAGGACATCACCATGGAACCCTAAGTACCGTCCAAGTAGCTTGCATGCATACCCCATTAGGACCTTCTGGAATTCATCTACCAGGAAGCCTTCGAGTAGTCAAAAAGCCACTGGCAAAAGTGTGTCGCAGCTCATGGGATGCACTTTGAAGAATTTTGTGACATCATAAATTAATCTTTTTTCTGAAACTTTTCCCGATACTTTATATACAAACCATGTATCATATAAAAAGAATTATTTATTAGCCTATTTTTCTTAAAAGTATGCCAGATTACTGTGAATAACATAGCCTTTCATGTATTGACATCATTTTTGAAAAATTTGTTCTCACACTTTACAACCAAATCAACACCATAGTGGATGAAATGCCCATTTTAATGCACAATCAAAATTGCATCTTTCGTGGTTTACCGTTACTCATTTTAAATGGGAGAGGAGGCAATTGCATTTCGAACTGTGGAGAATATCATTTCTTGCAATTTATGGATTTGACAAAAACAAAACAAGACTGAGATTGCATTCATTCTACAATCCATTGACTTTTCAGCCAAATACACTATCAGCTGATTTCCAATCTCAAACTTTACATACAGTCTGTGTCTGAAAATCAATGAAACTGAATGGCATGGCTTCCGTTCAATAACAAAAATTTTTTGTCAATAGCAATGATCATGCAGCCTTGAATGGAGAACATTGTTGGATGGCAAATTTTTACTTCTTTGAAGTGACAAGATCTTATACCCCTTCAATCTTTTCTTTGAACAGAGTTAGGTCTTGCTGTATAGTTAAGAGTCTGGGAGGAAAATAATTATAGGCTGAACAGTAACATAATATTTTTAAATAAGTACTAAAGGTTTGAGCACCCTCTACAGGAAATCCCAGAGACAGCAGCACCCTCCATTGTGACTCATGCGAAATGATCTTCCATGCTCATTATGATCCAACTTTTGCTCCAGAGTGATTTGAAAAAATCCAGAATTTGGCTAATAAATAAATAATCAAAAGGGCCCAAATTGTCAGAAGACTAGTCTACAATGAAGAGGTTGGACAAATATCTTATCTGATTGTAAGAAGTTGACCATTTTTGATTAGTAATTGTGCACTAATTTTTAGTAATTTTTAATTAATTCGGTAAGTTTTTCTTGTCAAGCTGTGTGTGAATATATTTTTACAATAAGTTCTGCTCTTTTGGCCCACAGACGTAACGTCTAACTTCAAGTGATGGTGAAAGGCCTCTTTGTACCAGAGGGAATTTGAGCTGATGAGTGACTGGCAAAATATGATGGTGAGACCTTTTGAACACATTATAAAATAGATTTGCCTGGCCTGTATGTGTAGACAAGAATTGCTGATGCCTGGAAATAGTTTTCAAACTTTTGGCACCTGTTTAAGCATTTTGCCACTGAATGACCTCAGTTATTTTTTAATCCGACTATAAATTTGCAGCCACATCTAACTTCTGTGAAAGGAAAAGTTAAGAGGAAATAGAATTTTGAAATTTCATAGAAATCAAATCTACCATCCACCCTAACAATACAGTTTCCCAAAATGAGGTTCAAAGGGTAAGGTAATCAACTCACCAGACATACTATGTAGGACAGTATGTACATAGGAATTAACAGCACATGCATGTGAAAGTTTGTGGTATGATATTTAGGTTGGTATATATTGTGTTGCACACTCTGAAGAAAGAGATTTGACAGCTCACCATTGAAATCAATATACAATTTCAAAATCAATTCCATCTGTAACTATTAGATACACATTACCATGATTTTCAATTAATTTACTTTTGAAGTTGGACATTTGATTGAATCTTATCCTTAAATATTTTTACGTATCAGTAGGCTCAGTTGCGAGCCATCTTCTCTGAGGCAGTGCGCTCCAGCCATAGACTCTCTGCACTGCTGGTGCAGCTGTCTCAGCAGAGATGAACTGGAGTTACCTGTTTTCTTGCAGCAGCTTCGACCACCCAAATGAAAATGCAATCATGCAAAGTGAAGGAGTATTGCTTTAGATCAGCTTAGGATCCAATGAGAGATGCATCCTTTTAAGTAGTATCACTACTATCTTGCTCAAACATGAATTTTGATTGAAATTATTTTCATTCATAAGAACGGATGGGTATGTGATGAGTTTTATTTTTTGGTGCGATCCTAGAGAGATAAATCTATGGAGGATTTTCTCAAGAAAAATTTTTCATGAATGATTGGTCCAACTCATACTACTGAAAAATCTGCCACATAAAAAGTCAAGTGGCCCTGAATGATATCTGAGATAACAGTATAAGGAGTTGAATACATTATACATGAATACATTCTCCAGACATATCTCATTTGATATTAGATTTGCTCCAGGAAATAACTAATGTACCTGCTAGCATTATGCTTCACATGGAAATTAAAAAAATTAAATGGCAGTTTCTGAGTGCCTTCAATTTTACTCTATTGCCACTGAGATATTTAAATTCCACCTGAATAATTATCAAAGAGAAGAGTTTGGGGATATAAGAAAACATTCTAGATTACAAACCACTGCTATATTGGTAGAAAACATTACAGTAATTAGTCCATGAGAAAGATGCCATCACTTCTGAGTAAGGACTGGATGACGGCACAGGGAAATAAAGCAGCTATCTTTATATGTGAAAGTATAATAAAACTGAAAAACAAGATGAACTATCAAGAGATTAATATTTTTGACTTGGTATTAGAATATGTCAGAAATATTAAAGCTGAATTTTTCATAACTGACAAGCATAAAACCACAGATATAAACGTTATAAATTTAATTTGTACGTAGCATAACTAATTTGCATATATATTTCAGCTTTGAAAAAAATCCCAATGCAAAATATTTTTGTTGGACACTGTGACAGCCAATGTTCAAGAGTAAAAACGTTGCCAGAATTTGCTGAAGCCTACGTCAAAATAATTTGAGGAATGTGAAAGAATGATAAGGAGAATTTCAACACAATCGGAAAGAAAAACTACTTTTTTGATTTGGACCCTCAAATAAATAAAATAAAACATTATTTTCCTTTTGAATTTCAGCTTATACTGATAGTATTGATACTGTCTTAATAATTATCTCTTGATCCTAAGCTGATTAATGCTGCTGAAATAATAAAATACATTATTGGTATTACTGTATAGATTTAAACTACTAAATGAAGTTATTAATACCCACTTGCTCTGCATGATTGCATTATCCTTAGAGTAGAAGAACCTGCTGAAAGAAAACAAAAAATGTGTCATACTCGTGCATCATTTATCCTTGAGGTAATACATTTTCACCTTAGCAATAACATTTTCAATTAAATTCCAGACTTAAAGCTGCATAATCCTTTTTTTTAGACTCAATTCAGCTGAAATTTTACCACCAAAAAGCAGCATAATGAATACATGGATTCTATGACTGGATTACATTGTCTCAGAGAAGACAGGCCCAGGACCATGTTAAACAACCAGCCTTTTTAATTACATTACAATGGTTTAACAAAAATATTATAGGTGGATTTTTACTGTAAAAATTTATGGAATTCATGTATGAGTTGCTCAATAGGCCAAGAAATAAATATTTTTCAAAGTGCAGGACAAAATTTATGCCACAAGAAAGGTCATTTCAAGAGCCTTAAAATGAATTCATGCACATGTTGGAAGGATTGGTATACATCCAGCTACTTTAACTTCCTTCACTTTTCCTTCAAATTGTGACTCTTCACAACTGACATACTATTACTGCTAACAGTCTAATACAATGTAATAACATTTAGTGCAACTAATAGTGTGTGTACAAAAGTTAAACAAAATTGAAAATGCAGAAATATTTTTCAAAATTCAGCTTGGTCTGGAATATCTCACATACAATGACTTTAATTTTTATTCTTCTGCTTTTGGCAATCCTCAGAACTGTTTTGTTGGATTTCCAAAGTAATAAATTAAAGTTCATGCAATGACACTACATATGCACATTTCAAAAATTCAAAGCAACTGAATTCCTAGTAATAAAAATTCAATTTTTACAATTGACAGTTACACATGCATAGAAGAAAAATTACATGGATTGGTAAAACATAGAGGTACATTTTCTGATAAACGAAGTTTTCAAAACATTACCAAACATTTATTAAACTTGCAATGCTTTAAATCATGAAAATAAATTTGAATTAATTTAGTTCAATTGTGGTTAGTGACTAACCACTATTAAACTGTCATGTAAGCACTGATTTCATCAACAATGAAGATGTATTATTTTAATAACAAATTAAAACAATTCTCATAGAAAACATAGTTCTGAGATGTGAGAGCATGCAAAATTCATCTCCACTTAAGGTATTTTCTATGTACAATCAAACACAGTTAATTCCCTTCCATATACTAGGTAGCACATGCCAAAATACATTCAACAACCCACAACTAAGAGAAGAAAGACCAGACATTGGAGACATTTATCAGCATCCCCATGCTAATACATAAAAGTTGATTAAATAAACAAAATGTCGATCAAATCTTCTTCAACATAAATTAACTGAATTTGTCACCGAGATATGTCTGAATGAACTTCTTAACCGCAATATAAAGCAGCAGGGATTATGCAGGAGAAACTCAATGATCACATGGACAGCACAATCATAAGCGTGAGCAAGCATGGCATCTAAAGACTTGCTGGAAGAGTGGATGAGCGCTTAGGGTTGGCGCCCTGAAGGAAGGGCAAGAGAGCCTACCGAGTTGCATCGTAGGGCACTGCGGCAGCTGGCATGGTGGCCGTGGGTGGGAATTGCCGAGACTGAGGGGGGGCAATGGGCCTCCCAGCAGACATCTTGACTCCGCCATACAGGCTGTAAGAGTTGTCCATCATCTCCGTGTCACTGGAACCCACCAATGTCGCCAAAATCATGGAAACCCACCCCTTATTGATACATGCTAACCAGGGTCACAAATGACCCTCACCACAGCACAGAACAAAATTTTGCAATCATTCCATCTCACTTAAAAAAAATAAAACTATGGAACTCCTTATGATATTGTGGATTTCCAGCCAATAAGGCTCCAAATGGGGGTTCAAATGACCCAAAGAAGACTTTTTGAAAAAAAAAATGTTTTCATTTGTGATATTTATACGGGAATTGTTTCAGAGTTGTTTTATTTTACCACTCCCAGAAAGGACAGGCAAACCAACCTAGCACAATCAATGATGAATGAAGGACTATCAAGTGGAAATGGAAAAATGATGAATTTGCAATGACATGTATGGTTATAACCCATATGCAACTACAAAAACATTTCCAAACTGTTTACATAAAGATAGCTGCAAATTATGTAACCAAAAAATCAAAATGGCTGGTATGAATGTTATGATGACAGGAATCCTATACTGTAGTTCTATCACACATGGTAAACCTCCATTTAACTAGCTTAATTCACAGTTAAAAATACAGAGGAACTTTTGTTCTCCTTTTTAAATAGTGAAATGAAATAACAAATACTACATCAAATTCAAATCTAGAGTATGGAAACTTTTTGAGAGAGAACCTACATATTCTACTTTGTCACTACTGAAAAGACTTAATTAACTAAATTTTTCTTCAATGATATAACCATAAATTTTCATGGGTCAATAGAATCATTCTCATGGTAAAGTGGTGTACATTGGAAATTTACAAATGGCAGATATACCATACTGTTTAGTTATGTATGTGATATACGTACACATTTAAAGTTAAATAGATTAGGCAACATGGGAGAGGGTTAACGACCATTGATACCATTTTCGAAACAAATCTAGACTTTAATTTTGTTGTTCAGTATATGATACACACTATGAGTGACTTCACCAATAATGGATGGATGCAGGGTAAAGTTTTTTACAATAAGTGTGAGTAAAAAAAAAGTGTGAGTATAGCCACAAAAATATATGAAGACTTGTCAAATATTTTGGAATAAAATTGTTTTCACATTTAATAACCAATCTAGTCTAATGACCTGTCTTTTACAATTAACACCCCCTATATCCTCATATTACACAAACAAATATGAGATTGAAACATAATGCACATCAAGTGATTTTTTTTCTAAAAATTCAAACAAAATCAACAGAGTCATCATTTTAACTATACACAATATCATAATTTTGTAAACATAATTTTATGAAATTTTTGCTATAGTATTCAACTTAATGTTGCTCACTCATTTTGTCCAACCTTGACACATTTATTAAAAAAACTGAAGACGCACAAATTAGTTCACACCATTTAACAAATGAACCTCAGTATGAAAGCAATTTCACTAATTCTTCAAAAGTTGTAAACTGTGTACTTACTGATGATGTGGGAGTACTTTGTTTCTTATAACCAATGATAATTCGTGAAATGAATGAAGAGTATGAAAGTGAAAGCACTTACGTTAAGAGTGCAAACTCTATGATGCTCTACAGATTAAGTTGGCCTTAAAAGCCTGTGCATTGAGAATCTGTGAGAATTGGAAAGTAGCCTGTGCCCTTTAAGCCATTCACTCATAATCAAAACATCTACACACAAGTACTTATGTTAATGGGGGTAACATTAGTACTCAAATTATGATATTTGTAACAATGATGCTGTATCTCACACTCCCATTTTTTCAAAATGATTCCTCAAATAATGAGTGATGAAAATTTATGAAAGTTAGGTTTTATGTAGAGATTACCAAATCCATTGAATATTTTAGACATATGCATACTTTGTTGGATATGATGAGAGAGAGCCCAATGATAAGGTTTTAAACATTAAATGGAAATGGTAGTAACAAATCTTTTACTCTTTAATATGAGGTTTTAAAAAAATTGAGTCACTTTGAATGCAAAAATAAACTTTCAGGTACAGAATGTAAACAAAGGATAGTTACCTCCTTGTATTCTCTGAGCATAAAATGACCTGAATGAGTTACAATAGCATCTCACTTCACAACAAGATTCATAATAGGGGATAATATTATTAAAATAATACATTTATTGGGGGAATTAAAACGAGCTTCAGGTCCATATTGGTTAGTTGCTTAAAGATTTTCCTTTTTAGGGATGGCACACAGTCGGTGGACCAAGCATGTGTTTGGGATTGCTACTAACCTGGCCTCCTCATCTATGACTGGTGTAATAGAACCAGATCGCGTAGCTCCATACTGCCCAAAGTATGGATCTTCATAAGGGGGTGCCACACCTGGAGGGCCTCCTCCAGTCGGAGGACCAACTGGTGGCACAGCCGGTGAAGGTGAAGGGTACGGTGGGTATGGCCTTCCCCTTTCCGGAGAAGACATGTACCCTGACTCCCCATGCATCCGATCTTCATGCAAAGAAAGCAATGAAATCTTTAATAAAAAATGTGGCTTTGACGACAACAATAAAGACAGCGATTTTACCAAACTAGATTGAAGATACATGTGAAAAGAAATACAATCAAATCTTACAAGTGATTTGCAAAGCAAAGAGTTCTTGGCTATTGGAAGCTGCAGAATGATTGTAGGATTCAACACATGGGCAATTTTGATCTCCTCTGTCAATTAATTTCCCTCAGAATAATGTTGAATTGAACTTACCTTTTCGTATAGCAACAAAGCCTCTGCTTTATAGGTAGAGAAATCAACGTCAATCAAAAAGAAAAAATTTGACAGAACTACTCTGGTTGGAATTGAGAAAAAATTAAATTTTTAGCATCTGCAGAATCTGAAAAAATCCTAAATGATTTAAAAAATACTGGGAGTGCTGAAATCCACACCCATCTAACTGGTGTTCCAAATGAATGCTATGGCAGCCCAGGAATGATTATATGTTGCTAAACCATTGAAGAAATCAAGAAAATCACTTAAAGACTATCCATGGACTTGGAATGCCATTTAAAGGTTGTATTGTTGCAGCTGGATCTCCACATTAAATTCCTGCGATATATAGTTTTGCCTGTGTTACAGCAGAAATCTGTAAGACAGGAAAGTCTTCTGAGTTTACGGCAGGTGCTGTAATGCATGTGAAATATTCCCTGCCAATGATTCGACATAGAGAACCATAGGCGTCAATTCAGCCTTCAAGCCACTCCTGTGACATCCCCGAGTCTGATCCATGCCAATATAAAGCATAAATAACACAAACTACGGCAGCCAAATATTGGAAAATAAACTGAAATAGATACTAGAAATAATTTCTACACTGCCATAATTCTAATATTCCCATTAATACTCTAATGATGGAAGAAAAAAAATGAAAACCTTAATACTACCTAGATGAAATGTGAGTTTATACTATTTGAAACACTACACATTTTCAAAGCACTTTCAATTATTGTGGAATAACTTATTGTTATGATGGAATGAGTAAACAAAGCATAATCCTTGCTACATCACTACCATCGTTCACATATTAAATGTGTCAGGACTAAAGGCTGTAACTATAAGAAAAGAAATTACCCGATTGGGCTTTCATTTGAGTGTTTGCAAAGAGATTTTGCCTTGATCAAAGTTCTACAGTTCTGTGCCTCTTGTTGACAACAGCTTAATGATCTTCCAAAGATTTAAAGACTTACGAAGAAATAGGGTGAAGCATGAAAGTTATTGCAGATTACATAGAACACTACAGAGTGAATTAAAAAGACTACAAAATGTGACTACTACGTGAACACTAGGAAAAAGTTACCTATCTAAATATGAGCATTCCTCTCCCACTACTCATATCTCATGATGCTTTCAAAAACGGCATGCTAAGCTAAGGGGGTGTATGGAAAAATATCTATCCAAACTGTGGCTTTTGGAATAAAAATCTTGGCTGAAACTCTAGTGAATACCTAGAGGGGGGAGGGTGGGGGGGGGAGGTGAAAGGGCTAGAATAACAAATAAGGCAGTCCCAAAAAAGAGGGCATCATGTGAAATAAGTGTGTTCCAAAGGTTTCAAGAGAGTGTTTTGGAGGAGAGGGGGGGGGGGAGCAGGGGATAAAGAAGAAGAAGAAGAAGAAAAGAGAGATGCACGATAGTAGAGCAGTTGGTGGAAGGGGGAGAGAAGAGGGGTGGGGTCAGCAGAGAGCATCTGAAGGTGGGGGCAGAATTAGTGGTGGGTGGGGAAGAGTGAGGTTGGAGGAGGATGGGGGGGCTATTACGATGAATCGACTGACCTTGCGAAGAATATGGCCCGTCCCGATGATCGGGAAGGGACATGAAAGATGGGGATGGGGAGGAGGAGCCTGGGGCTGAGGGGGGACGGGAACGCCCTCCATGGGGGCTTAGAAATGCCCCCTCGTGGTGGGAACCGGGGAGCCTCACCGATGGGGTCGTGGGCGAGAGGGACGGGGAGATGGAGAGGGTGGGCGAGGGCGCCAGGGGGAAGGAGCGGGAGCGGGACTTGGGGACCGCGAGGGTGGGGGGCGACAATGACGGCTGCGCAGATGGCGGTAGCAGGAGCAGCGTTGGCGGCTGGGAGCACGGCATGGTGGGCTGTTGTTGTTGGTGGGATCTCTGTGGTTTTGGGGGAGGCTGAAGTTGTTGCAGCCGTCCCCCTCCACCTAAAAACGGAGCAGCAACCAAGAAGCGACATCCCTGAGTCCTTGGGCATTGTTGATATTTCCATGTGTCAACATCCCCTGCTTTATTGTACCTTGCATTACTTTTTTTGTTAAAATTGCTTACTTTTGACTACAAATACTTGGAACATTAGGGTTCACTTTTTTTTACAGTGTGCTATTTTACCAGGATTCTTACATATGTAGTTCTTGCAGAAAAGTTGTTATGGTTAATAAAAATAGAGTGAAGCCTTGGCTACTTCATTCTTTCAGCTAAATAGCTAGCACACTAATTTTTCTCACAGCAAGATTTATACACTCAGCCAGGCCAGTTAATATTTTGCTGATGATACATTTTCAAATTGCATGATAATTGAAGAAGAACAAAAGCATTAGTATGATACTTTATTAGCTGATAATGTAACCTGGATTTCATCTTAATAGTAAATGGGTTTCATTCTTTCACATTTGAAAGGAAAAGTTTAAGAAATGGCTTAAGGATAATTTGTGATGAGTGTACAACAAATTGCACAGAAATTATAGATAATGTGAAATAGGAATCAAAGAAAAGCAATGATTGTTAAATGCAATCCTTTGAAATTTATATATTGGCTTAAACTTAACAATGGAAAATACCATTCTTCATTAATTGAATTGAAAATGATGGATTTCAAGGGATTCTAACTGAATGAGTTACAATAGGGAAGGAATCAGCTGAATATTAGATGGCAAAAATATTGAATTGACTATATTTAAAGGGATATACTATTTTATTTAGTATGATTAGCTATTTAAAATTAAGGGTAAACATTAGCTGGCTACAGCACTGAAAAGATGATAATGCTCAACACAAACATTCAGTAAACATAAATAGAACTGTTATGTATCATTACCTTAACCTACTTGCAGAGGCTTTGTGTACTTCAAGACCATGTAATTGAATTGATGAATGAATAAAAGCTGAAATTGGGCAGAATAAGAGTTGGCTCATATACAAAAATATACTATCACCTTCATTTACACTCTTGGAATGTATGTACCTTAACAACCATGAAAGGGTTATCATAGCTAAAAGTTTAATGAGAATAGGCCACAGATAAAACAGAAGATAATTCATTTCCAGCAGAAGTTTATTTTATAAGTAATTAGTTATTTTTAATTGTGGAACACAGGTTATAAAAATTAACATGCTACAAAACTTAAGTGCTATGGGAAAGGATTGGAAAATTTTCCATATGATGAGATACATTTACCTACATAGAAATGATGTTTATGTACAAACAAACCTGATAGATACAAGGGTATGGAGATTCTAACATGAATGTACATTAACTTAAGATATTGGTTAACCATGCTGAATGACTGATTGCTCAGCTGTCTGGCAACAGGATGTTGTTTTAGCAAAAACATTTGAGATACCAAATTATTCATTCCTTAATTAACATGTACACTAAAAAAGGAATTTATATAAAACAAGCTAACAGGGTCTAATGCCATGTTTTGTTACACAAGCATAAAAAACAAGTTGAATAAGTTCAGTCGTAAAAATCAGAAATCAATTTTTGAAAAGACATTGGTGGTTAAAACTTTATTTATATGAAGAATAAGGTTTTTATAGATGCAGCTCTCAAACAGAACTCTGGGGAGCTCAAATACTTCTTAAATTCACAGAGTTTAAAGTATTAATAGTGAACATGCAAATCACCAGAGCTAAAAACTGAGCAATTTTTAACAATGGATTTTTAAAACTACTCGCCATCAACATCAGCATTAATGATGGTCGTACTACAAAAAAAATATATACTTATTTTGATGGTTCTAAAAAAAATAATAAGGAAACTCCACAATATCCTGCATGAGAAAACTACTATTGACATTTTATTTCACTGAGGTTTTATATTAGTGCTTTAAGCCTTGCTAATGGGCAGAACAAGGCAGAAAACTAATCAGGGTAAAAGGATTTCAAATTTAAAAATATAGCAAATAAAGTTTATTCAATAAATGTACCTTTTGAAAATTTTAATGAATGAGGAGTCTCCTATTATATTCAATCCCTTCGAAGATGAAATACAATTTTAAAATATGGAATAGTCAGGTATTTCAACATTTTATTTTACCACTTTAGGCAATGCCGGGAATTTACTTGAATTTTGCAACTAATCAAAAAAAAAAATAAAAAGCACAGTAAAAATATTTTTCATAGAAAATATAACAGCAGTTTGAAATTTATCTTTGATAGATTTGAGAACCAAAGAAAAACATCTTTTCAATGGGAAATGAAAACTTTTTCCTGCTGCAATAATTTGATTTGATAGTGGGCAATTTAATCATAATATTTTGTTAATTACAAGTAGGTTTAATAATAAAAATGTAATTTAATTGATATAGCTGGAGTAATTTATGGTAACACTGTCATATTTGTTTCAAACTAACAACCTGTTAGCCTTCTCAGGTAATGCTCCTATGAATTGGCATATGCACATCCATGGGTACACTCTACCTGCATCATTATAATTTCCAGCTATTGGACTTGCTAGCTGTTGACATTTTTCCAACTGAGTATGAGCATTTATATTGGTAGATTGATTGTGCTGATTACAATGATCAATGAATGAGAGGACCATCCTCAAGCATGGCAATTGATTATTTATTAAAACATAACATAACAAGTCTGTGGCATTTATGAATTGTAGTCAGAAACTGGCAATACAATGAACTTACATTTTGCCTTGAAAGATCAGAGATTGGTGCCATGTTATGTGGAATTTAAAAATACTTGTCCATGTAAATTGACTTTTTTCCTTCCTGAGTAGGATCTAAATATTTCCATGGAAGCCTACATGATTTATGCTCCAAGTAAAATGATGAATTCTGTCATAGTTGATGCATTATGGATTGATTAAATAAAAGAAACTCATCAAGATCAAGTATAGTGAGATCATTAACCATTCCTTACCCTGGGAAGACATTGTCTATGCAAAACATTGTAATCAACATCAATAAGTTATCAAAATCTGTGGATAATTACCAGCAGGGGGCATGGGTTTTATCCTCTCTGTTGCTGGCGAATATGCTCTGAGCAGGGGACCTCTTGGCAGAGTTGCTGAAGAAGCTGGCCCTCCGACAGGACCACCCCCAGGTGGGACGACCACACCAGGTTGACCACCAGGCTGTGAACCAGGAGGATACGAGTGGGTCATATAGTATGGGGAAGGAGCAGCTGGACCACTCTTGCTACCCTGTGGAATTATAAAAAAAATGAAACAATGAAAACTTTTGCACTCATTACACAAGTTTTTTTTGTCACCAATAACACTTTTCAAAAATTCTCTCAGTGCGACCAATTGGAAACTTATCACAATAAAAATCATTTGATAATTTATATACTTGTCCAAGAAGAAAGTAGTAGCACTCACACTCATCAAAATTTCAGGGTCAGAATGACCTGGAGTGGGTGGGTATGTACCTCCAATGATCTTTAGAATCTCTTACGTAAATGGCCATAGTGATTCGTCAACTGAAATGCCTCATAAAAAATAATATAATCGTTCCCCGGTCAAAATTCTTCACTCACAACCGGGCGCCTGACAAGGAATAGTTTGACGATTAAATTGTAGATGTGGCGAAACTTAATTATGTCGAAGAATAAAACAAATGTAGGGTACACGTCAATTACCATTCAAGAACAAAATCACGTAATCACTAAGACCTAACTAGAAACCATACGGCCCGCCAGTTAACACTTCTGTACCAAATTCGCTCGATATCTTGCTCTATCGCGACGGACCGCAATCAAATCGAAATATATCGACCATACTACCGTACAGTACCGAGTCGGCCTCGAGGTTACTCCCTAGTCATATTAGTTATTTCACTTCTAGTTATATCACTTACCACTCATGTCCAATATGTTTACGATAATTTATCGAAAATATTATGGTGATTAATTTCTTCACGCCTTTACTAATGTTTAGAATTTTTCAATAATAATCAAACTCCATTTACTACTAATCCCAAGTATGTGGTACCTGCACCGTCAAAGTAAAGCAATAATTTTAATTACGTACTGGAATCTTCGGGAAGTAGCTTTCATATTAACGACCAAACAGTATGATTTTCCCAATGCAACATATTCTTGTGCAATCATAGGTGGCATAGGGAAATGAACTAACCCCCGAATCTGATGTATGAATTTCATGCGGCGTGCCGTAATGTTTATTTTTATTACGAGTGATATCTAGATACCTATACATAGGTATCAAGATACGCCGTTTTAATTAGTAGGACATACGTATACGTCGTTGTATTTAATATGTAACTTTTCATAATTGAAACTACCCATATTTCCGTATGGAATGCAGCAATTTTAAAGATACTATAGCGCAAATACGTACCGCGCTGTGACCAGGGGAGGCCCACTCAAAATTGAAACATCTCAATTAACAGATATTGTTCATCAAATTTTAAATTCGACTTATTAAAAGTTTTTTAAATGTGCCAATAGGTGAAACAGTTTCTGGCATAACTTGGTGGAAAATCTTCATATAGACATTTGAAAATTATACAACATGGCTTTTCCACTTCAAATTTTTTATTATCACGACCCAGGTTTTGTTATGTATTACCATAACGAAACCTAGGTTGTGACAATAAAAATTTTTAAGTGGAAAAGCCAAGTTGTTTAATTTTCAAGTGCCAATAAGTGCTTGGTAAGACCAATGGACTTATACCTCCTTGTGGAAATGGGAGTTACGGCGCTTTGACTCTGGTAAGTATATTTCATCAGGGATAAGGCAGAGGCGAGCAAAATTCTTTTAATATTGCTTAAAATCTTCGTTCCCTCTCCTCGTTTCTGCGAGAGTACTTGTCTCTAAAAATAGTTATTGATAAAAATTAGATATTGGATATTTTTATACCGTGCAATCCACCACTAGGGTGTGTGGCAGGGGATGAATACATACCAAACTAAGTTTGACCCGAATATAACCCCACTGCGGTTGGACATTTTATTCTAATCTCTTATCGTTCGTGGAACAAATTTTATCTTAAATCTATTTGTTCTACACATACTCTCTCTAATTTTATTGACACGATCTCTCATGCTATAGTACGATGGGTGAAATAATACATTTTCAACATCACTGCTAAAGAGACATCCTTCCAATTCATGCAAGAGATTTAACCTTCGCTCCGTGAGTGATTCCCAGCTAAGCTCCTCTAATATTTTGGATACGCTACTAAGTTTATCATAACATCGTTTTACAAATCTAGAAGAAGTTATTAAGGAAGTTGACTACTAACTAACGCCGTTTACGACAGTTAGGGTTAGGTGGGAAATAATTTAATAAATGTAGGATTTTCAGGAATTGGGGAAGAATGGCTGGGGCCGGTGACCACGTTAGCCTGCTCTTTAACGAGAGATGCCGAGGGGTCACCCAAGTTAAAGTCCAACGGGCCGTGTACTTTACTCTACATGGCATCTAAGTAGGGTTTGAGATACCTCGGAAACGTTCTGCCATAGCAAGATTCAAACACGTGTCGTCGGGTGGGAAGCCAGTACACTAGCCACCTCATCAACCTTAATCACCGTATGTCTACTAGCGAGGTAGGTGATATAAATGACGGTTTCCCCTCTCATTTTGCAGCACGTTGTGCAGTGATAAAATTAGTACAATAATATTTCACCTCTTCCTTATTTAACCGCCGGATCTGCAGGCATGGCTGGCGCCGCACCCATGTGGTGAATACCATTGACCCAGAATGCAAACGTTACCCTGGTTCAGGTCGCTTTAAATCTCTCACCTACCGCAGGTCCCTAAATTACGTACGTACATCCAGAAGAGGGGGCAGGTGTGCGTAGTTGCGACCAGACTCGGAGATTTGTCAGAGGGAAGGGGTAAAATGTAAAAATTTCCTTCAGGAAGGAAGGAGAGTGAACAACTTGCGTAGTTTCAGGCGCGATGGGGTGGAATTCGAGTATAATAATGAATAAATAATAGCACTTTTCCACTGATATTTATTTAAATCACGACCGGTTTTGATGATCTTCATCATTTTCAGAACCAGGGCACCTGACGATGATGGAGTACATCGAAACCAGTCGGGGTTTAAATAAATATCTGTGGAAAAGTGCCGCTATTTGTTCATTATTAGAAGGAAAGTGAGTTGGAGACGCTTCATTAGGCCTGCTCAACACGGAAGGTGTGAAGTCTAAACTCGACTGGACAGCCTCATATTCCAGATGGATATGGTGGCTCTCTCCCTTGGGCTGTAAATTTTAAATAACACAATGTGCGCAACGCAGCATAGCACTTAGCTAAATGAGGGAGCATCCTCATCGAAAAAGCCAGTTGATTGCCGCCAAAGGAGGTGCAAGGCTGACGGATTGCCTATTGAACCATGCTCTCATAAACAAGCTGATGAAGCATAAACCACCAGGCCTTTTAAGACTTTGTTTCTTTCTCAGTCTTCTTCATACAGTATCAAAACAAGCTTCGCGGAAAGAGGATCATATTAGAAAGAGATTTCAATCCGAGTTATTTCCATTCCTGCATCGACAACCTGCCTTTTCAACATTCTCCCCCTGATCAAAACCTTCGGAGTGTCGCTGCTTTTCAATATCTCTTTTAACTTTTTCTGCCTGATGGAATTTACTTCTACTGTATATATATATGACCAAGTATTCAAATTTTCAGGAATCTGAATGGAATCGAAGGAAGGTACAAATCACTAGCAACATTCTTAAAGCTAGTGTATGTATTAATGGCTTTCACAAGCATTGAAAAAATAGTAAGTGACAAAATAATAGTCATAGAATGGAAATACCAAAATTAGGGGCCATACTTCCGGCGCGTGCAGCTTCCGATTAAAAATTGGAATTACTTAATAAAACCATGAATACCACAGCTAATATACATACATATATATATATATATATATATATATATATATATCTATATATATATATAGTTCTGTTTCTAACTCCTCTTGAGAAAGGTGGTTGCACCACCGAAAATTCGAGACCCAGTGAGTCCCTCTTTTATGTGTGTTTCTGTGTTTGTGTCGATTACTCCATTTACATTCATTATATATATATATATATATATATATATATATATATATATATATATATATATATATATATATATATACATACACACACACACATTCAAACATGAAATCCCGCCATACGGCGAACAAATATTATTTCACACATATAAATAGGTACACACAGAAGAAGGAAAGGGTATAGGAAAATACATAAAATATGAACACAGGAAAGACGGGGAAGGCGATATATATAATATTTCATATATAAAATATATATGAGAATCAATATTAATAAAACAAAGGTTATGCGATTTTCCAGGAAGAAAAAGGCTAAGCTAAACATTAAAATAGGAGGGCAAAAAATTGAGCAGGTGGAACAGTTTACGTAACAAGGAAGTGTTTTGGACCAGCATGGTCAAAGTAGTAGGGACGTAAGGAGAGGAATTGGGATAGGCAAAGAGGTTTTCACAAGGAGGAGGGAGATTATGACAGGGACGTTGTGTAAGGATATTAAGAAAAGATTCGTTAACACTTTGATATGGAGCATAGTTATGTCTATACGGCGCGGAAAAGTGGTCACTGAAGCAGGAAGATAGACATAGGGATGTTGGACGGTATGAAGGGAGGAAGTACACAGAGATGAAGAAGGACTTAATGTAGAGTAGGTTGCTGGATTGTGTTTTGTTAGGAGTCACAAAATATTTATTTATTTTGTAGTTGTGTCCATCAAAAATGTACCTTAACCGGTATATTGCTTAATAATATATACTCATTCACATTGAAATAGAGATAAGGAAAATGGCAAAGGAACACACATAAAGGACGAACACAAGAGAGGAGGGGATGGCGGATGTGAGCAGATCACGAAGAAAAAATATTTTCCTCGACCGGGACTTGAACACCG
The DNA here is from genome assembly GCA_037158775.1 of Hetaerina titia. NCBI lineage: Eukaryota > Metazoa > Arthropoda > Insecta > Odonata > Calopterygidae > Hetaerina > Hetaerina titia. The sequence goes on along the minus strand of CM073776.1, from coordinate 29,117,532 downwards.
GATCTCTCCACTTGCCGGGTGGATGCTCTAACCACCTGAGCTATCGAGAAAGGGTACTTTTACACTGAAATCTGTGATCTTATAAAGCGCCAAAGTGCTCCGAATCATAACCCAAAAGATGGCGTTAGGGAGCTGTTACACCCACCAAAGGAGAAATAGACAAACACAAGAGGGATATATAACGTAATAAAATATAGAAATCACGTCTGAAGGCTTGCGGAAGTTGATTTTTGTTCACTGTAAAGAATTGGTGAGCACCAGTTTAACGGTCCAGGACCTTCAAGAGATGTAAAACACCAAGACATTTAAAACTTTATTACTAGGCGGATGGAAAAAATCTCACACGTGAAAGCTTAGGACCACAAATATAGTTTATATCCGGCCCATGGATGTCACTACTTTCCTCAAAACTTGAATCACATGTATATTTTCTTCTGAACCAAAGGAAAAACCTCAAATATATGAATGTCTTCCTTGATTGGCTGATTTATGAAAGGACGAGATTATTTTACACAGTTGTTTTCCCATCTCAAGTAGAGCTAAAGCTTCATGAATGCCTTTATGATCAACAGCATTCAACGAAGACTTAATAAATTCACTATTTATTCAAAATAATTGGCAAATACATGACCTAAAGTAGACATGCAAGCCCATCCTACGAAGACGCCAGCATCAAATCTCAAAAACGTTTCGAAACAAAGCATCTTTTTTACTCACAACAGTGCCGCTTTATCACATCTAATCTGGGAAGGGAAGTAAAGAGATTAATGGTCTCAGTTGAGTTGGCACCACCTTCCCCAGCATCTGATCCGTGGGACATGCAGCCCCCAAGTCGGAGAATAAAACCAGTCTAAAACAATTGATGTATCTGTCAAGACCACAGTCAGTAATCTAAGAGGGAACTTTCCGACACCCCACCTTTTGACTTCTAGACGAACTGTATGCTCTTCAACTTGTTGGACTAGTGCATTGAGAAATCAATGAAAGAAGAAAGGAAAGTTGTCATGAGAGTATACTTTCTGGATAATAAAAAAATCAACTTTTACTCTGCGGTACCACTTATCGGTTTATGCGAAGAAAAGTTTCCTCTCGGGAAGTTGCCAAACCGATTTAAATATGGAATATTTCTATATTCTGAAAATATAATAATTATTCAAATCAATAGATATTGTAGAGAGTACGGTGTATTTATTTTTTCTCTCTCCATAAATTTAGTCTTTGCAATGTTCTTTAACCCTACTGGGGACTTTTAATTAGAAATTGTTTCTCAATAGAAATATGTTTCTGTTAGTTTTGCACGTAGATATTACCAACTGACTGAAAGATTAAAGTGGAGTTTTGATAGTGAATTTATGGAGAAATTCAACACAAGTGAAGTAATTTTTATGGAATGTGATTTAATCAAAGGACATTCATTATAATAATGAAACGAAAAACAAAAGACTTAAAAGCCAAATAACAGTTGTAATCCCACGCTCCCGCCCACATTTTTTGAACCTATAGGTTCAGTTCAGGTGCTCAGTTTCTTTTTGGCAGATTATAATTATAAATTTTTAAATCTGCATGAATCTAAATTAACCTTGAGTTAAAACTGCTAAAAGGAGAAAAAGTAAACTAAATGTTTTTTTTTCTTGTTAGCCATCCATTATCGTGATCCAATTAGCAATCAATACTTTCTTACGAGAAGGGACTCTCTTGTTAGAAATTTTAGCGTTTTTTATTTTATGGAAGGCAAGATCTGCTAGATTCATATTTTATTTACGAAAATCCCTAATGGGATAGTACTCAAGAGTGAGGAATACTATTGATAAAGCTTTACACGCGGTTCATGCCGGTTTATTACGTAGCGATTCAGCAATGCACTCGACTCGATTAGAACTGTGATTTTATATGTCACATTATAGATATTGGCTTAGAAGAGGATCAATATTTTATCTGGTATCATGATTCCGCATAATTAAATTCCGTACCAATTCAGAACCATAAATGATACCGGCTCAGATCAGTTTTAGGGATAAGAAACGATAAGACACGTATCTAATCAGGAATAAGACAGGAGAAAACTAGGGAAAAATCCCAACTTTGCATGTATTTACATAATGGTTAATAAATGATACTTTGGCTGTTCAATTATTGCACAGTGTGCCATTTTTCTAATTCTCCAGGGTGATTAACAAAAACAAATTTGCCATAGGATTATGGTCCCTTAGAACTGAAAGGTTTTACCACGGCGAAGTACTGGGTTAGCTTTAACCAAGCTTACGTGTATTTACCTCCAACTGCATATTTACGAGCAATTACGCGTCAATAAGAATTTATTTACGTTCGTAACTGATGTAACCGTTGCATAATATTGCAATTAAGGAACCACCACGACCGAGACCATTTTACATCATATCCACCCACGCTTTCACCATATTTACTACCTTAGGATCGTGAGTTGAAATTAACGATGATTTAACACGAATGAAGCACAAATAATTGGATAGTGCCATGAAAAAAACCAGTTGTCTTGAATTGAATCTGAACCAGGATCTGTCAAATGCTGTTCGAGTGTGTTTAACCAGTTACACCACTTACTTAAAAATCTCTAGTAATTTGTGAATTGATTTATATCCGTGAATTTTAACTGCAGGAACAAGGTCCTGTTGCGGAAGTTCCTACTGAATTATTGCTTAAAATCGGGTTTGGAGAAACTAAAACACCAGGCTTTTGGAAGTAAGTTGTAAACGCCAACTCACATAACTACGCAAGAGTTAGAGAATTACCGGTACCGCGGACATAAAAAAAAATAAAATCCACCGTATGTGAGAATCAGCACAAAGAATAGATATGTCAATGGGCGACAAATAATTCGGTGACAGAAACGCTAACACCGTCAGTTCGTGAAGGTTCGGTATCTTTTAACGACTGAAAATATTTTCGTCCTTGAAATTTTTCAATTTCTGAAATCTAGATCACAAATAAATAATCGGAATACATTATTTTAAGTACCAGTTTGTTTTTTTTTTGCCGGCGTCATTAAGGTTTCCGGTTTTGGTCCAGTGGTGTTGCTCGCCTTCTTTCCCCTTAAAATATCCCAATTATGAGCAAATTATGTAGATTTTGGATAAGGAGCATTTTAATTTCGAATTAACATCAAATTAAAGTAACTACGGTCTCGACTGCAAGTGTAGTTTTTACAATAGCAGAGGAATATGTAAGAAAAAAAGTGCTACATTAGGCAAGAGGGAAGAGAGTAATAAGGCTGCAGGGAAAAATTTGAAGAGGAAGAAAAGTGGATTCATGAGATATGATAGACAGTGGGATGATGTGGATGGGGATAGAAGATCGAAGAATGCTGACTCAGGGAAGGTAGTGGGAAGAGATTAATCGGCAATAAGGGCGGTGTGGGGGGAATTGAAAGTATCGGAAGAATTCATGATGTGGAGCTATTGGTTTTTTTATCTTGAACAGCACAGAACTACGTAACTTCCTTAGAGCACTACGTCTTTGTTTAACAGTTTCCCGGATCCAACTTCAATTTACATTTATATCATAGACAACAAACAGTAAGTACGAGGATGAGTAGCATTACGAAAAAGTTTCCGGTTGGGGAGCTTTTGACCGGAAAACAGCAGAGCGGTAAATTTCTTGGACTCGCCATCAATCGTTAAAGAAAGAATTATGCGGAGACCTTGACAATCAAATCTGCGGGGATTCTGGGAGGACGTTTTCGCTCCTTCGCGGCCTGGAGGAATTTACCTTCCTTATGAGCAACGGTTTGAAACATGGTGATGGAGGAGAATGATGAAGAATAAATGGACAGACAAAGTAAGATACGAGGAAGTATATAGAAGAACAGAAGAGGATAGGACCATATGGAGAACTCTACGACAAAGAAGAAATGAATGGATTGGACACACATTGAGGCACAATGGATTGATTAGGAATATAATAGAAGGAAAAATAGAAGGGAAGATTCCACGAGGAAGACCAAGAGACATGTACATAGGAAAAAAATCAAGAAGGACGTGAAACAGAGGGGGTATCAAGGATTGAGGGAATTGACATTTTATTATTAGGTAATCTACCGGTTAAGGTAGGTTTTTGGATGGACACAACTATCAAATAAACATTTTGTAACTCCCCACCTAGCAACCTAACCTATGATTTGTTTGTTTACTCAGTCACATCTTATCTTCCGAAGAAGACGGAGTTCGAGTCCGTCGAAATTATCAAGATATTATTGTGAGTTTTCTTTTTATGCGTTCTCGTGCTGTGTGTTACTGTCTAAGTTATATATATATATATATATATATATACTCTTGGAAAAGACGCTCTCCGGAGACGCACAAACACACAAACACTAAGACAACAAACACCACACACATAGAAACATAAAAGAAGGACACTTACATTGGATATTTATATATACATACACACATACCTATGAGAAGCGACAACAAAAAATGTCTTACTACAAGTGGAATGCTCATAATTAGGAGAATAATCAGCAAACATTTATCGTGGTCAATAAAACATTATACACATAACATAATTTTCCATACAAAGTGATTTCTCTACCAATTAATTACAGATTAAAGCAGGAAGATACATTATTACACTTAAAAGTTCTACAATTTTAAAAATGTGTTTGCTCAAGAATATGTATTTCACTTTCAACGGTGTTGAAGAAGACGCTCACGCACTAGAGTGAGAGGAATTGACATTAAATCAAGTAAAATGGAGAACTGCAGTAAACCAATCCTAGGATTGAAATACTGATGATGAAGAGTAACTGTGTGTTTCTGAGCCGTCGACCGCAGCGGCTCGAATGATGTGAGTCCAACTATAAGCAGCCGATGAGAGAGAGAGAGAAAGAGACCTTTCACCCGGGGGCGCTGAGGGAGGGGGAACGGCGGGGCAGAGGTGGGGGGGAAGTTGGAGCACTGGGTGAGAGGGAGACGGCGTAGGTACCCAGCTTTCCCTTGGCCCAGAGAGTTGCCTTCGTCCTCTCCCACCCTCCCTCACTTCCATCGAACTCTCCGTCTCTAATCTCACCGTGCTCGAATAAAGGCCGATTTCGAAGCGGCAGAAAAGAAAAGCAAAAAAAAGAACGCGTGCTTCCGCTTGAGATTTCTTTCGGAACAGGTGAGTGGTCAGCTCACCCGAGGGTTTTCTCGCTCCGCAATACAGTCTTCCAAGTCGGCTCATTTTATCCCGGGGTCTTGAGCCGTGAGCACGCGTGAAAATCCACCGCCGACATGGCCGTCAGATGCGCGCTTCGGATCCTGCTGCTATCCGTGACTTTGACGTTATTGGTGACGACAAACGACGGACTCGTGGTGAACGTCAGGTCTCAGAAGAACAACAACATTGCCAGTGGTGGTTCGGATCATCTTCTCAACAAGATAACACTGACACAGAAGAACTATATACAGGTGAGGAAGACCGTAACATTTTCTGGTCAGCGTGTCACACGCGGTTTGGGCGAGGGTTCCTGGAAAAACAGGTGGGAATACGTAGATACTACGTGAAGGTTATCGCAGATCTCTTCTTGATATATTTCTTTTTCGTGTCCAGTGTCTCTCCCTCTGTAATGTTATTTCTTCACCGGTGTTTTAAGGTACACTTCATATTCACCAACGACGTATGTAAAACAGTGAATTTTCTTGTTCATAGTTCAAAATGTAAAATTATTCGAAAGGGCTTCGCATGAATCTTATAAGCTACACGTGAGAATATTCATGATAGTAAATTTTGGAAAATATGCACTTCTACGTTTATGTTTGTTCTGGTGTTTTTGTAGTATAATTTAGGGCCCTCTGAGGTAAAAAAAACTCTGTGCATATTAAAAAAATCTTGCGAATGAATTTATCAAAAAACAGTGTCTTTTTTGCGGAATCTTCAAAGCCTTACGTAAGATGCCATCATTTTCGGGATTATAACGTATATAACTTAACAATCTCTTTTCAAAGATTTCCTTTGACTGATTTCATTCGTTTTCCGGAGAAATTATTTCCGGAATTCATTTATAATAAATATTTCTACGGTTTCTTAACTTTTCCTTCGCTCTTTATTTTTATGGTGATTTCGCAACCTGGATGGCTTGCTTGATTTGAACTTGAACCTGGAAAATAATAACCTGATTATGTCGAGAGTATGAATGGTGAAACGTTGTCAGAAAACTGTCGAGGCACGGCTGTAACTCAAACGAAAACGCAGACATCTAGAGTGGTCGCGAAAGCCTCCGTAGGAAAATAATGAACTTTTGATTTGCTTCAACGATTAAATGTCCAAACAAGTGATCTATTTTGATATATATATATATATATATATATATATATATATATATATATATGCTTACATTAGGCAATTAAATTGAAATGTTATTTTAGATAATAATACTTCTATTTTCAAATTGAAGCGACTTCAGTATTAACACAAGAAATGCAATTTGGATTGGAAACACGGTAAATCGAGGAGGGGATTTTCCAAATGTATTCCATTATATGGTATTCTATAATTGCTGGTTGGTGACTGATTTTTATTCAATAAGAAGATGTTAAAAAGACAAGGAGCGGTTGGCACATATTTAATCTACAATTTAGCCTCATAAACGAGGCTTTTCTTAGCAGTGCCGATTCCGAGAGGGAACGCCGTAATGCTATACATGAATGCAAATCTATTAATGTTACTCATCAAAACGTCTTTACGAGTAGTTCGCAATTTCAAGGATTTGCAAAGGCGTGCTGTGATTGTGTGTCATTAAACTTTTGCCGTGAAGTGTAGATTTTTTTATAGATATCCTCAGCATTTTATGTAGGGAATATGATAAAACATGCCCGTGGTCGAACAAAATTCAATAAGTTCTCAAGGATTAGAAGACGCGCTCCGCTCTGTCATGGAGTAACTTTTATGAACCGAATTAGGTTATGAAAAATTTAGGGTAATTTAAGGTCGCGTTTGATTTATCATTGGATTAACTAAAGAAATAAGTTAAGTCCATTATAACTATTCGGATGACCTCGAAAGAGTTTTTAAAAGTGATTTCTTTTTCTAGATCACTTTGGGTGATTAATACCATAAATATTCTCTTTTCCATGACGTAGTTCATCAAGTACCTAATAGAGACGCCGAGGCTGCCCTCGTTCACCTTCTGCCTTTGGATGAAGTCGCTCAACATGACCAATCCCCAGCCCATCTTCTCCTATTCAAGTAAGTATACCCTTACTCTAAGCCGAAATTATGACAACAACGTGGAGGTAAAGATTTCAGTTAAGAGGTGAAAAGGAAATTGCATGGCAATGATGCCATTTTTGAAAAAAAAAGAAACGTACACTCTTTCAATTTGCAATACGTTTGCCCATCTGCAAACCAATATTTCAAAATTTATTCATGTCCGGTCATGCAAAAGTTTTTGGCAGACCTACCTACAGGGTATCGCAATTACACTCGGCGTGGAAAAAATCAGAAACATATCTGTTGCTTCATTTCATTCATGAAAACGATGTGAGAAGTAACGTACAGGTGTATAAGCCAATATTTTTTGTAGAACAACGGAAATGAAATAAGTAAATTTGATCCATTAGATGAATGTCATAATTAGATTAATGAATTGAACATAAACACACGACTATGCTACTCAAGGTTTATTAACCAAGACCCGGGTTTCGACTTAAAAGTCGTACCTGTTTACATAATGGTAATAATTAAATTTTACACCAAAATATACTATATGTCGCGTTTAATAAGCCTTGGGTGGAATAGCTAAGTTTTTGTGTTCCATTCATTATGAATAAATCCCTCATGGATGCATGATACGACGGGTTTTAGAGTAGCTTTTCTAAGTGTGTAACTGCACCTCATGATTATTGGGAATATTTTGTTCCTTATTCTCTTTTGTCATAAGACTTTTTCTCCTTTTCTAGACCACTGAGTTACTACGGTTTTAACCGAACAAGGTAATGAACTGCTTGATCATACTTTCTACATGAAAATACGCTTTAAATCCAAGCGACTTCTTTAACAGGTCTTTAACTCATATTACGTTCTTTTCACGAGAAGCACTCAACACAATGTCAATAACCTTGGAAATATTTCGATCTTCATTCATGAAACATAAAAATCATCTTCATTTAAATTATAAAGTCATGCTCACTGAATATATAATTAAAAATTGAAACAAAAAAATCAAGCAGCCTGAAACTTCGTGACTGGGAAGGCTATGAATGGCTTATCGGAAATACCCAAGTGCGCAGAGCCACTACTAATAAGGTTGGTTCTACGTCCGGTGTAAAGTTCAACTCCGTTAATTGAATGCCCCACTGAAGTTTAACTCACACTTATGATAGAGGTTCTTTTTACTACGAAGCTTATCGTCTATGCAGCTAAATCTCGCAGCAACAGAGGAGCCTCAGAATATGAACAGGGGACCCTAACCGTCCCAGGCATACTCCAGCATGAGATTGAACAAATTGGAATTCCAAATTTTGTCCATGATTTTCAAATCGATCATATTTTTTCGTATGAATGTTCATGATTGAAGATACAAGAAGCCCTGGCGATGAGTGTTGATATTGTTAACCAGCGACGTGTCATTTTCATAAGGGGACGAAAAGGAGAGATACGCGAGGGCCTGGATCTCCCCGCCCGGCACCGGACCGGACGGGGTGGAGGGAGAAGAGTACAAGGCGGGGCCCTTAAACCAGGTGACCGCCGCCCCTCACATCAACCTCCGGGTGAGGGAAGAGCCACTGATGAGCGTGCCAATCCCCGACATGAAGGTGAACCAATGGCACCACACTTGTCTGCACTGGACGAGCGGCGTGGAGACGACCGAAGGGATGTGGATGCTCTTCTTCGACGGGGGTCTCAGGGGGAAGGCTGTCTACGCCGCGGTGAGTTTGGGTTACTCGTGTGTTTTTTTCAAATCTTAGGCAAAAATAGCGAAATAATTGCTCCTGACTGTCCAGTTTCCAAATTTTACCGGCGTAAAATGCCCTCTGCGTTCAAGGAATGCAGATGCCCTGGATCTGAATGGGCGATGTTACCGCCGGGTGAAAATTCCTTACTTTCTCCGCGAAACGAGGTCGTAGGATACTTCTATATAGGAATTTTTCTTCCGATTTGATAAATTGGGCATCGTGAATATGTACAGAAAATTAGCATAATTTACCAAGATCATTAAACGAGACGCGACTTCCATTGAAAATGGACACGGGGGAAGTGCCTCTTTCCATGTGTATCATGCTGAATTCACGAGGCTGACAAAATGTCCTTTTCATTCCATTCATGAACTTATGAAAAAAATTAGTAATTACGTATTCATGAAATCAGTGGTTTAATCTGTTGATTTATCAAATGGAAACACTTCACGAGTGTGTTAAAGTAATAAAAAGGATTCTGAGCAATTTCATAAGCCCGCATAAGTACTGTTATATGTCAATGGTTCCTCGAAAAACGTACTATCATGATAATGGTAAAAATCACGATTAGATTAGAAATCCATGATTTTTATGTACGGAAAAATGATTTAGTTACACACTCTTTATGTATGTGAGACCGGGTCGTACGTTTTAACCGGCAACTTTGGTCATACGTGCTGAGAAAATGTTAAGAGAAGGGCTTGAAACTAGAACCCAAACGATAAACGATACGTTTTTTTGATCTACGTACATCGGTTAGAAGTTTGCCAAAATGTCAACTATATATTTACTAATAATACATACATCTTTATTCTTTAAAAGATCATAGCTACTGGAATTCAAGAGATTTACGAGCTGTGATAATTTGTATGCGTTCCGCATGCATAATTGAACATTCCCCTACCTTTTTCAAAGGGTCATTCACAAACGAAATAACGGAACGCAATTTGGAAACTTTTTCTTACCTATCCTACCCTGCCTCTTTTGATGATACGTGATGGAAATCTCAAGCAACCCTTGTCAAGTCCTCGTTTCGGAAATGTAATTTTATTTCCTTTTGAGAAGCGCAAGAACCTGAAACTCTCTAGCTCTTCAAGAAGATAGAAGCATCAGAACAACTTAGAAACACCTTGTGAGAAACTTTTGGTCATTTATATCGCCTAGCAATGACTATTTATAGCACCAAGGCGACCGCTTCACAAATTAAACTTCAATTTTCTTAAAGGATGTGACATTGACACAAAATATAGATTTCTTGACATGGCCAAAAACGGAATTTCTATTTAATGCGAAATTAAATGTCTGTTAGCTATGGCATATGACACTGTTCATTAAAATGTACAAGATTAATCTAAAAAGGTCAAAAAAAATTGAAACATTTCTACGTATGGTCTAGACGACTCTTTACCTTATAAATTCGACCATGATTGATATTTTTTTTGCAAAAATAAGCCAGTTGCAAATTCAAATTAACAAAATCGAAGGCCACGGAATTTCGCTCGGTTCCATTCTAAGATTCCTTCATTGAGCCCTTAACAACTAGACAACGGTCTAAGTATTAATAAATGAGGGAAAATGTTACATTAATATATTAAGTAAAAGTTTTTGATCAGCATATTTTAATGTGAATTTTAAATAGTCCGAGAATTCTTTGAAAGTGAAAGAGATTGCTGGTGATCTACGATTTTTCTTTAACTTCTGTGCTCTCATGCAATTTACTCTTTCCGAATATTTCCAATGCCCAAAGCTTCTCGATTCAAACGTTTCATTTTACGGCTCTGCGTTATTTGTTTCCGTATGGTGATTCCTCTGAAAAAATCGCGAGGGGAACTCAACCACTGTGACGCTCATAGATTCGTTCTTTTCATCGTTCAGAAAGGTGACCCGGAGGCCGTTCTTCCAGCCGGGGGCGAAGTGGCGGTCGGTCAGGAGTTGACGGACTTCGACCAAGGGCTGGACGATGGATTTGAAGGGGAGCTCTACGGATTCAACCTCGTGACCGGACCTTGGGATGGCTTGGGGAAGAGCCTTTACCAGACGAGCTACCGTCACTGCACACTGCGGGGTGGAGGCTCGCCGCCAGCCACCGATGGAAAGAGCACCCTGCTCGTGGATTGGGCGAAGACACCCATTAGAGCATACGGAGGCCTCCTGGTGTCTCCTGCGAAGCCAATTTGCGGGAATTTTTAAGAGTGATTTGCCAATTTGACATCATAAATTTCACTGAAATATCTGCTCACCGTCGAGATCTGGAAATGGTGCCATCATCATTTCGTGTCATCAGTCTGAGTACTGAACGCTCTAGCAGCTCTCCAAGCTTTCATGTTACCAGTCAAACTTTTCATTTCGACGCAGCTCTTTGCGCAGACATCTTCCAACACTTGTTTATTGTAAATGATCCTTGAGTTTCGTCGGTGCAATCCTTTCCCTCCGTGGTAGTTTCCTTCAATTATATGATTCTGTCTCAGAATGTGTCCAATTAGTTTACCACTTCCCTCCTCTTGCATCCCACACAGGCTCCTCTCTCCATCTTCATTAGTTAATCAGTCATATCTATTTTATTTCCATGGATTTTCGGTAAGATTGCACTTTCATGGCTTCTCCACCTTTTCCTCTGTTGCCTCTATCGTTCTCGTGTCATACACGGTCGTAGAAAAGTAAATTCCGTACATATTTATTTTATTCCATAGCGACGCGCTACGCAACCCATAGAAATACCACTAGACGCTACTATTTGTTTATTTTGACATAAATATTTATTCAACATCCGTATTCTGCTTACTTTTCTCTTTCTGATTTTTTTCTGAATAGCAAACATCTTTTAATTTTTTCCAGGGTGACTCTCTCCCAAGTCTTTTTCGAAGATTCCCTACTTTGACTGCAGACTTCGAATTTAGTTTTATTAATTTGCGAGTAATTCAAGTGCGAATTCCAATGAGAGTGGAAGTACAAATGAAAACTTCTGTGTTTACAGCAAAAAAAAATAAATTAGGAAATGTTCGAGACGTCGTGGTGTGAAAACGTTAGATTTACAGTCTGAAAAATTGATAATGACGCTTTGGAAAGAAGTTTAATGACTAACAAAAAAAACGGTTCACTTGTTCAGATGGTTGAATGAATTAATGGAATTTAAATGGAAGAAGATTTGATCTCTTTACATAAAATTTGCTGAATACGCAATTGAAACTTTCACGAGAAAATTCAGACAATGATAAATACTTTCATGGAGCGTAAAATGTCACTTTTCCTCCGAAATCAGGTTATTCCCACTACCGACTGCATTAGAGGGAAAAACTAACGCTGGAAGGGTTTTAAATGGCGAAATCAGCGCGCTTCAAGAAAACTTGAAATCAAGTCTATGGTCAAAAGTGAAATTTTCAATGTGAGTTCCTGTAAAAAGGATTCCGACGTGAGGAAAATGCACCAACCAAATGGCTTAAGGCAAAAACAAACGTTGCAGTGGGGATGTAATGCTGAGAGAAAGTAAAGGAACTGAAAATTAGATGCTATTATAGCTATTTCTCACATAAAAAACCACGAATCTTTTTGAGCATTAACTATTAGGCTGTTTAAATCCTTTCGAGCTGCTCTTAATCAGGATTGCGTGCATTATACGAGCATGCTGCCAGTTTAAAAGGATTGTGAGCACCTAAATATTGTAAAACTCATGTCTATAAACTTTCATCGTTCAGAAACGATACTTATAGCGATAAAACTATTTTTGGTCGCAGCATAACAACCGTTTTACTTAATTACGCTTGCATTTGTTTTTACTTTCTCCAGTAAAATCAGACAGCACATCGGGAATGCAATATACTACGACCAAAGAGTTAAAAAAGTCCTCTGTTTATTAGAATACTGAACGAATAGAGCTCCAATAATAAAATTCACTGATGAATGCATGGCAAAGAAAATGAACGAGTACGCACACTAGCTTTGTTGCCTATAACCCATTTTACCAGGAATATAAATTATGGAAATATCAAATAATAAATTGTCTGACCACTAAAAGAATGGGAGGAAACAGTATTTTCATAAATTTTCCCTGGGATGACGGTTAACATTATCCTAAGGCGTGAAAAGTTGAAAAGACAAGATTAATAATTACCATTGGTAAATGATGACGTGTACATTTTTACGCTTAAAGATCACGAGGACAAACGTTTTTGTTTACCAGGAGTTCGACAAAATTGTTTACAAAATTACCGACGCAAAATTAAAAGCTACCTGTAAAAAATTGTCACTACACTACTTTTGTTCACCCGATATTTAGTTTTAATTTTTTTCCGATTGAATCTAGAGGCGGAAAGATACAAACTAGATTTTTGCTGCAGCATTCGATAGTTAACATCGTCGAATGGCCAGGAATTGAAACGAATACTCAAATGCACAAGTTGAATAAACTTATGCTATTAATGAATACAAATAGTCTAACCAAAATTGGACCTGTGACTGTAAATATTGTATTAATATATTAGAATGGATACGTGTTTTACTATTATGATGTTAGTATTATGTTGTTGTTTTTGGCCTAGAGATTTGCTGACGCTGATGTTTGCGGCGAGTGAAGCATTTTTTGGGTAAAACTCTCAGTCTCGTTGCGGTGAGCGTCTTTTAGGGCAACGCTTCCAGAGGTTAACAATTAGAGAAGCAAAAGGGCTCACAGCGACGGTGCTTACGTACCTAAGAATTGATAAATCCACGGGAGCCTTGATGCACAGCCGTTCCACTCGCAGCTAATCTCTAAGGTCTTCGACAACATTATAATTTTCATTTGTGTGAATTGTATTGAATGAGTGAATAAAAAATGTTCCTTATCATCATTTGTTTAAATTTTACGAGTAAAATCTAATTTAGACGAAATCATAGAGAAACCTTAATTTTTATTTCTATTCATGTTAAAATTTAACTCGTAACCTTAGATTTATGCGATATGAAGAAAGGTACGATTTGAAGAAGCATTCAACAAGATTTAAAAACGAAAACGAAAGGAAACCAATGTATTAAAAATGAGTTGGATTAACATGAGTTTATATGACATACTTTGGTGCCTCAGTTGAATGGAAACTTCTTTAAGAAATTTGCTCTTCTAAACGTTCTAGGGTTTTTCAAGGACTACTCAAGGAAAGGCTCTTCCTTTGCGGTTAGATAGTATTTTCTTGAGTGTCCTTGAGAAATACCATTATCGATCAGTGGCTTATTAGTGATCCTATTACCTTCCGTCAGCAAGGCAGCGAAGCAACAAGAAATTTGTCAATTACCTTTTCGAGTAGAATTGGCAAGAAAAATTTGTACTAATTTGGTCAATTCCTACGCCAGTCGAGATAAACACACAATGATAATAAATAATCACACGAATAGTGGCACTTTTAAATTATTTCTAGAAATCTATTTTTTGTAGATTTTCCGGCAACGCTCAACATCCTGAAGTTAACTTACGTCATGTCAACGAATGAGTGGAGGTTGAATCACACAGGTTCACGTGAACTGTTTGTTTATTTTATACAGGCTATGCAAGCCAATACTGATAACTTAATTAAAGGTAGTTCAAAAAATTGAAGAAATATTTGGAAAAAAAGAAAGGTGTGCACGAACGTCCAGGACTCCCCTGCACCTTTAGAATTTCAATAATGGAAATTCATTGCTAAAATTGTCTTCACTGAAAATGTACGCTTTCCAGTTTTTCTTCTTTAGATAGTGCTACATTCACGCTTTCCGTTAGATAAGTCAGGCTATATTTTAGAAGAGGATAAGCTTCCTTGGATATAAACTTATCTTTTCGTCAGTACTCAGGCTCAGTCAGGTTCCCTTGGTAGAACTTCATTTTACAATAAATTACTGCCAAGTACAACTGCATTTATTTCTAGCTAAAATAGTTCTTTAAAAAAAAAAGACAAAAGTTAATGCGTGGATAATTTTATAAGTGAGTGGTTATTTTATTATGTGCTGGATACACATTATATATAATGGAGATCACTTTAAAAGATAGTCAAATGAATCACCCTCTTGGGTGCTCTTGCACTAAGGTAAAGTTTAAATCCAACTTCAGGGGAGGGAGGATATTCCCATGGAGGCGTAAAAGATTCTTAGGTTTGAATTCAGAGAGTAAATAAGTAAGTGTTGCAGAGAGTGCATGAGCAAGGGAATTAGAATGTGCACTCACTCCGTCGTCGATAAATTTCCTAGAAACATGCACCGCCTGAATCTCGGGTTTCACTTTCCGCTTTTCAGTATCATTATCGGCTGAGGAACTCTACAATTATAATTTCCCTCATTTATACTTTTATTAAGTCCTTGCAGCGCTCTCGCGAAACGATTATGAGCTATTGGCGCTCGGCACGAAACTCGATTTCTTCATGGATTTGCGCCTACGATTACCTCTTGAGGACAACAGGAAGAGACTGAAACCACTCCAGATCGATGACTGTCATGCTTTGACGGCAATGACTTTCCGTGAGAAATTCAGGCCGTGCAATAAAAATTAAGCAAGAAAAACCTGCTCATATTTCTCGACAAACTGGGATCCGATGAAAGTTCCCTAAGTTTTCCAGTACCCCGCTCCCGTTGTGGGTTCTCTGAGTGGGAAGGAGAATATACTAAATGCAAGTTTAATTAAAATATTTAATAAAAATAAGCGAGAATTGCCGGAGCGGCTTCGAGGTTTCTTCCTGATATCCGAAGCAGGAAAAATTCTCGTTGTGGGTGGTGATTGAGTGAAGACTGGTGGCTGCAGAGAACTTGTCGAAATCGAGCGAGGACCTCGTCAAGCGGGAGATCTACCGAATACAAGAAGTATTTCAATAAGAATTAGGCAAGGCGATGGCAGGCTATGTGAAGGAACGAATGGACCAGTGTAAACGAGATCAACTGGAATTGAGATTTCAAAGCAGATGGCGAAATGCCATGCGCAGGTGGGAGAGATTTCACCGAGACAACTCGTACTTTAAAATTTTCTTACGTGACATGATAGGTGTTCGTATGAAAATCAGGAAGAAACGACCAAGGTATTACGGAAATATTCAGGTTAACATTTAGTTGAGAACTTGTATATGCGAAGCGTGCACATTTACAGCAAGTTCGCGAGTTACGCGTAACTCACGAACGTGGGCGAAAACTTCCAGTAATTGCGACACAACATGAAGTTAACAGCTGATCCAGCTCTAGATTAAAAACAACGGACGCCATAGCTGGTCTGAATGTGATCATTATTAAAATTGTTCAAACGGTAACATCTTCATGATGTTTCATCTTATGACCTCAATATATCAAAGTAGCGAACCGGAATAATTATTTAATAAAGAAGTCAGGTCCTACCTCTTCTTAATGGAATCTACTGTGAGGCCGACAATTACACGGTCACAGTACTCCGTTGACCCTGTTTACATCAGTACAATACAGTTTTAAATCGAACATCGTGAGGGCCGCGCCGAACGGTCATAGGTCTCATCAAACTGCAAGTGGTTATGCATGAAACAAATCAATTCCACGAGTAATTGCAGTTTTAATGATAAAAATAATAAGTTTCTCGGAACGTATTTCCCGATATTATTACAGCTAATTTTGACCGACGGGAAAAACAGCTGATCCCTAAACATTTACACCAATTAAAGGCATCGAGGATGTGACCCAGAATCATTTACGACGACCACATTGGTCACGAAAACCTAAATCCCACGTCGGCGTGAGCTCAAAAACAAGAGCCACCCACGAGTAACTCCCAACTTCCGTCGCAAAGAATACCCCAGCACCGTTGCACCGGGCGTAGTTTACCGTACACCACAGATGTGTACCGATACGGAAACGCAAGCGGGAAATGAACCGATCTCTATTACCACAGCCTTCGGTTCCGAGCAAGCGAAAAAAGATATCGCTTCGGCACTCACTTGACCGCCCGACATACACCAGCCGAAAATTTCGGGGGGCGAGCACTCGGACTCGAAGCGAAATAAAAAGAAAATGAGATAGAAAAATAAAATGTAGCCGAGCACGGAAGGAGACGGACGACCAACGCTGAAAGGTTCAGCGGAGGGGAGGGTGTACGTCTCGCGGCGAATGTCCGAAAGGGAGGATGGGGTGGTCGTCCCCTCCCGGCCGCTTCGGATCGCCAAGTGGAGCAAGAGGGGGAGAGGGTTGCGAGAAGGAACGAACGGTGGTTGAACTGTCCCCGAGAGTGAAATGGAGCGGGAGTAGTGGGTGAGTGGGTGCGCGGGGGGAACCGGTCGGAAGGTTAAGGTGAAGGAGACCGGTGTGGGCGTGGCGGGCTTTGCACTTCGGGGACGCGCGGAAGGAGGGCTGGGGGAGTCGCGGGGAAACGGCGCCAGGAGGGCGAATCGAACGACTGAATGAAACCGATCGGGCGGGGAGACGAGTAAGGGAGCACCGGGGACAGGACTAGGATTTCATTTCGGGGCGGGCTCAGGAGTCATCGGAGATTGGAGAGAAAGGGATCGAGATTCAGTCGATATAGGTGTGACTGACGTTCAGAACTTGGGTAGTTCACATTCAAAGACACTGATGGAAGACGCCATTTTCCTGTTTCTGCAGTTGATGTGGGGACGCGGTCGGACGCAGAGCGTTGGACCACTAAACGGTGGATCCCGGGTTCAAAATGTCGGGTGATCCCCTTAAAAGACCACCGCATCATCAAACAATCCAAACTGTGCGATTTTCTGATACATAGAAGTTCGTGAGAAGCAGATTTCTGGCACAAGGAATGAAACTAACTCCAGACCTGTATTATTTCCCTTAGAATCTATCGGGGTGAACTCTATCTTCATCTATCGATATCGATCTTGATTCCTGTGGATAGATAAGCTACAGTATGTGTTGGAGAAAGTTAAACTTTGGTTTGTTGGAAAGTTGGTTCGGAATAGGAAATGACAAAAATGGAGTTGGTTAACCTTCCGATGGTGTTCACACTTTAGGGGAATTCATCTCATTCTCAATCATTTCCAAAAAATCTTTTCAATGATATTCTTAATGGAAACCTTATCAGTAACCATGGAGAAAAATATGTCACAACCTCACTTAAAATGAAACTCCACGGAGTATATCTCGCACAATGGAAATTGTTTTCTTCCCACGCACATTTTTTCACCCAATGGCTTGTGCAAGTTTGACGCGATTGCCTAATACTAAATACCATGTGGATGAAACTTCTTGGTATATTGGCGTATCTGAATTTGATCCCATGTGTTATAAAAGTGAAAATTTTTTTGACCCGGAGCCACCGGAGGCTAAAAGAAAACTGTTTCGTCTTGCATTAAAATGTCTCCAGAATGAGAGAGAGAGTAATATCATCTGGCACTGGTGATAGCATTCTTATTTTAGTTTTATTTGGTACCATGCAAGGCACCGTTAGGATGTATGGCAGGAGGTGATTACGCACCAGACTGTAAAGGGAACTGACGAAGTAATACGTGGCAGCGTACATGCAGTTGGCAGAGGTGTGTAAAACAGATTTTAGAAAGATGCAGACTACACTCACTGTCAAAGACCCCGTAGATATACCATCTTCAACTCTGGATGTATGCATTTCGAATCGATTAGTAGCGTAAGACAAAATTAAAGTGTAAAGTATTTTAAAATTGAAATCATTTGTATGAAAAATTTTTAATGCCCAAAAAATTGGTGTAGAGTGCTACCGTCGGAGCATTTTGGTCACAATGCTCACCTAATTGGTCTTAATGTGTTTGATTCATTCCTCACTGGGACAATGAATGACTTTTTTACCGAAATTACAAAAACTACGCCGATGGGATTATTGCACGCGATGACTTGCAGCCTAGGTGTATCACATAACTTTCTGCGTTTGGCGGTGAAAGTGCTGGACTAGCATTCTAAAAAAATCAGACTGATGAAGAATTTTAAATTCCTCCTTGTCTTTACGAGACTCAGGGAAACCATAGTCCGAAAGAAACAGAAGAGGGCGACTAAAAATCCGTCAGGATCTGAAACAGTTTGAAGCCCCCGTCGGCCCCATTATTCATTTACACTACGGACGAAATTCACGCCGCGATACGTAGGCAGCTGGTAGCGTTCAAAATAATTGATAATGAAGGGTTCGAACGAGGAATGATTGGAAGTCAGGAAAACGCACTATCATTTGTGATTGCGGCCTTTTTTCTGAAGTTGCCCACACTGTAACCGAATAAAATTCTAATCAATCCTTTTTTTACCATATTAAACCAGCCGGAGGCAAGCCTTTACATTCCATTTCCTTCTTTCTCTCTCGTATAGTCCGTCTTTTTCTAGTATGTACAGTCTCCACTTATCATTTCAGGCAGGAGAGAGGTTCTTCATTAGTTTTTAAACTCCATTTCTGATAAACGTATCCCTTCTATCTCCCCATATTCATTTTAAGAGAAAACCCCCTACGTCTCACATTAAGTTTGTCTTCCTGATAGCTCACCCACATCGGAAAAAATCTCCCTTAACTTTCCCTCAAGCTTTTGACACCTGGCTTTTCCATCGAAGATTTTTCTTCGAAATCCTTTTGTTATTTACGAATGCGTCACACAACATGATGTTTAAAAAAATTGAAAAATAAACTCCGTAATATCCACATAAACTCCGTACTCCACTCCGTAATATTTCACATTTTTGCGAAAGATCTGGACCAGTTTTAACATACAAATTTCAGTCACAGTATTCTTTTGATACAGATCATTCTACATAATTCCATACCGCCCATCCTTTCCACTTCCCCTAATCCGAAAGTTTTTCTCATACTATACTCGCTTTCATGCCTCCTCGCATCTCACTTAGCATGCCTGATTGATTTACATCATTCATCATAAAATATCGCATTACACATTTTGGTCTCCTTTGATGCAATTTGCGAATCATTCACGGTCATAAAACTGGGCGCAATCATTACACAAGCGGACAAGCCAAACATGAAATGTGCACTCACGAGCAGAAACCTTAAAGCGTTTTGTTCTCGAAAGAACACTCATGGTTCAACGGTAAGAGTTCCAAGCGAAACGTTGCACATCAGAGCGAGATATGCCGAAGTAGGGATGGCGGTGAATACTCACGATTATATCTGACTGTTGTCACGTGATTCTACGGTGGATCATTGAAAATACTACTTGAAAATACTAATTGAAAAACAGTATAATACAGAATGAGAATAATACTTCAGCATCTTAATATTGTGTCAGCTGAACATCCTAGACAGCGTAGAAATAGAAAAATAAGAGTTTTTGTCTTTTACAGCACCCATATACTATTACGGTGTTCCGGGAGCCACTTTAGGGTGAGTCCCGGCGTTATAAAGAACAGTTCCTTCGCCGATTACAATAATAATTTGCCGATAAACTCATGTTTAAGTGGTTTATTGATAAAAACTTTTCCATTGGGAAGCATCATAAGGAATATAAAAAAACTAATTTTTCATATTTTAGGTTGCGCATTAAGCTCGATAGGCTACAAGATTTCTCGGCCCGCTCAGTAAAAATCGACACTAAGCCATAAAAAAATCGTCACGTCCGTTGTAAATAATTTGCGATTTATTGGAGAAGTGCCTCCCAGGTTGAGTAAACCTGCGGACTTTTTGCGGATGGATGACAGTTCGAATAGCACTTGTGTGTTTATTTAAGCTTATTCTACTTTTCATAAATTTCCTTTGGTTTCAAAAGCAACTTTCAATAAAGGACTTAGAAACATCCCCTTCATGAGGTGAGAAAGTCAATCAAGATGTCTTCAATCTTTACGCTTTGCAGATTCGTCTACATGAAGAAGTAAACGGATAATGCTCGGTTTTGCCGGAATTACATGCCAAACTAATATTGCCTCTGAATGAATAAAGAGCTTAGTAGTTAATTTCGATTAAGAGAAATGCAATTAACGACTAAAAATTGTGCTCAGGGCATTGGGACTAAATATAATGATATTCACATTCAAATCAAACAAAATTCATGTAGAATCAAATAGAAATAATTACCAAATATTGTCGAAAAATAGTTCCGAGGGAGATTCCTTCATTACATTTTTCTTGGCAGAGGGGTATTTGTAATAACTTGAGAAGTAAATCCCTGAAAAGTTTTTTATATCGTTGATTTCCAAGGAATTGTCTGGCTTAAGGTGCATGAATTTTAAACTTCTAATTAGGGACCAATAATTAAAAGCAAGAAGTACTCAGTGTGATAAAGAGAGAACTGGATTTTAACAAAGTTAAACTCATTGACGACAGTGAATTTTATTTCTTGTGACCTATATTTCTGCCATTTCATCGGCTGGAACTAATTGGCAAACATAAACAAATAATCGCTTTTAAACATCTAGGGATTGATTAGAAAGCGATGACAGTTCAAGGCGAGTTAATTAAATCGCAGCTCATAAGAAATTGTCTTATAATTTAAGTTTCCTTCGCCACCATGAAGTAAAATCACTTTATCCATTTATCTGAAAGTCTTCACACGCATATGCGCTTTCGAATTATACAATATTAATTTCGAGTTTCGGAATTACGATTCGGAGACGGCACCGGGGCTCATGTGAGCGTTAAAGTTTTCCAAACATTAATTTAAGAGAGTTCAATCTCTCGGGTATATCGAATTTTACTAAAGCGTCGGTGGTGCGATAGCCTTATGGATGAAACGGACTTGGGTCCTGCTTTTAAACCCAGATGGAATCTTTGGGCATAGTGTAAATTCTGTCCGTCTAATTTTTCCTTACGGACACTTCTTGTGGTTCTGCCACCGCTGGGATTCCAATAAGGGTTCTTTTTTCATCAAGTCACCTCAGGGGTCGAACAACGAGGGTTCATCATAAAACTGCGCCGTGCTAAATACAAAACGCCTATGACTGAGGCACTCGACTTGACCTCTGGGTTATCAGGTGGGCACGTTAACCACCCGACCAGCTACAAAATCATTCAGGGAAAACAGAGGCAGTTGGTGGGAGAGGTGCCCCCGTGGAGACCTCTTTTTACCCTGAATGTGTGATTAAACACGACATTAAAGGCTTATCATGAGGTGAACCTTTCACCTCAACATACCATTAAGTCCCTGAGTAAAACACCATTATCTTAAATTTCACAATATAAATTTAATTCACCGACCATAGTTCGGACAATATGTGCCGTCATCAAGCTGATCAACATTGCGATTGTGAGAAAATTAAGCATTATATTTAGAGGGAGGTGGTGAGAAGTAGGAAAGAATAGTAGGTAGGAGGTGGGGAAGGTATTGGGTATATACATGTACGTACTAGAATTACGGGAGAAGGATCGCGAATTTTCACCCAGTGATTCCTGAATCCTTGAGCTGTCGAGTAGCTCATAGAGTTGCCAGATACTGCTTTGAAATAAAAAAATTACCTCAAAGAAGCAGATGGTGGGATTTTCGAAAAATATTGAATTTTGGGTCTTAAAAAAGTGATAATCTATAATGGAAAAGAAAGCGTGAAAGGATAAAATGGAATTTTGGATCTTAAAAATGACCACGTATTATACAAAGAAAGGGTGAAAACAAAATAATAATTTCAAATGCAAAGGACGTATCAAATATATGAAAATAATTAAAACGCCGAATTAAAGGTAATGTCTCTGACAGAGACGAGTATTATTGAAAACATTACTACAATTCCATGCATGTCGTAATAAGAAAAGGGCGCTGAAATACCATAAAAAGTACTGTTACTCCATTCCATATAAGTGCGGATGATGGAAAATGAACGATAAGACCATTGAACAATCACTTTGAGAGCATGACCCAATTGCTTAACCGATCATTGAAGACCGTTATCCGCCCAGGTTAAATGCTCCATTGTGTTCGATTCATACGGTGTAGTAAGAATATGGCCCTTTCATCACCACTTCAATCAGAGACGTATACATTTGCTTCATTGCATTACCCACAACATATAAAACGCGTAGTGGTATCATCAATAGCAACATTATGTCACACCACTGAAGATATTCAGCGAGAGTTTTAATTTCTTTAAAGAGATGGAAACGACAGGCCGGAAAGCGAGAGGGAAAGCAACAAAAATAATGAAATGAACAATTAGGTACCCTGATGACATAGTAATTATTCATATCTAATTAACGAAATTCCTAAAACAAGACAGTGACAAAGTATTTTCTTTATGAATGCGAGAAACAACGCCACAATCGCCGACTTCGACGTGGATTCTACTCTTCAATTCATTATATTTTGATTTTTCGTTCGCTTAGTATATTTCATTTTACGGACAATGTCTTTTTAATACGACGAAAAAATATTCCAGCCAAGTTTCAACATCTGGAATGCCATTGAATACATTTAAAATGACAATTATTTCACTCTAAAATTAATTAGTTTCCGATTTTGACTACGGTCTTCGTTTGATCATTCGTCACTTCCCACATCTGTCTAAAAACTGCTAAGTCAGAATGCATCGTTGAATCAATTGAACGTAGGCCTACGTATACTTAACCACGGAGTGACACAAGCTGGTCAAATGTGGATTTTCGAGAGCTAATCTTGACTTGACTAATCTAGTTAGTATTCCGTTTTTCTCCGAATGTTTAAGAATCGAAAGGGCGGAAAAGTCTCTTTGAACACGTTAAACCAGAAAAATATTTTCCAAGTAAACAGGTTGAAATCAATGACGGCTCCATAAGCACAAAGCAAAGCTCAGTCCCGATTCCATTTTCGGTGGAACTGGTAAATTTACGTATTTAGCGATTTAGGTTATTTTCTTTTAACAAGCAATCTCGGAAAGAAAAGGCTGCAACTTCCGTGGTTACAATCAAAAGTAGTGTGTACTTCACATAAAATCGTCTAGCAAA
This sequence comes from Hetaerina titia, assembly GCA_037158775.1. NCBI lineage: Eukaryota > Metazoa > Arthropoda > Insecta > Odonata > Calopterygidae > Hetaerina > Hetaerina titia. Next base: position 29,093,844 of record CM073776.1, on the reverse strand, counting down.
TGACTTGTTACGCAATGAATGACTACATTGAGGCGCCGGGGAGAAAGAGCATATGGTGGAGACGAAAGGAGTCCGAGCAAAAAGAATCTCCCGCTGGGAGAAAGTGGCCTCTCTTGAAGGGGCTCAACAACCGTTCCATTGGCAACGGAAACTGGAAATATAGTACGTCCGTGAGCACCCATGGAAAAAATCGACCCGAGCAGAAAGTGGAATGAAAGGATAGAGCTAAAGGAATTATATAGATAAAATTATGAGATGACTTGGACGAGATATTTATTGAGAATAATAGCTTATCAAAGAAGATCAATCAATAAAAAAAGCATCGGGCAGGCAAATTAAGGTTGAAGTATTCAGCGAGTATTTTATTATTCGTTTGCTCGGAGCGTAAAAGTGGTATAAAATATCAATCATCGATATTCATTAACATTTTAAATTGAAATGAGTGAACCTAGGAAAGATAGAATATTAAAAAAAATTGATTCCATAGAAAAACAAATATTTTCATTCAAAAGATTTTTTCCCGAATGAAGATACATTTTCAGAATAAAATGCAAATTTCATTTTGACGTCTGTGGCATTTTATTGGACATTTTAGAAACATTTATGCGGAATTACATTTGACAAGATTCAGGTGATATTCGCGTGGTAATAATAGAATAAACTAACGGAAAATTTCAATTAATATAACCCATATTAGCTCCACCGTTGCTAATTACCAGTGCAGGAGGAAAAGACATTACACGACACAAATTCTTTCCCGGATGAAGGGTAAACTGAGTTGAAATATAATTGATACCTATCTCCTCAAATTTGTCCCAAAAAAACTCGAGAAATAAGAAAACAGTCAATGTGTAGAACGCAAAACAATGTTTCGGCATGGATTAAACATATGATCGTTAATCTAATCGCTAATCGTAAAGGCTAAAACGCTCTTCGAAACGTAGAGCTCTTTTTGGAGTATCTCGTGTGAAAAACCACCGTATATCCTATCCTAGTTATCTAACCTATCAATAACCTAACCTATCAATAGTTGGTTTCTCGTGGACCATCACGGCCTATGGATATCATCATGAAATTTCAAGGTCAGAAGGTAATATAACGACAATTTAATTAATAAGCAAATTATATAGTGCCCAATGTCCATTTATTTGCTCTTGAAAGGAGTAGTTGTTTCCTGCTCGTAGGAACACACATCGACTTTCTCTGACAATGAGGCTAAATGGAAGAAAAGAAAAAGTGGGACCCTGACTTCAGACGTGGCGGACACTTATAACAGTCGCTTTAATTTAATTGATAGTTTTTTCACCAAGCGAAAGTACGAGCGACTTCCATCGATTCCTTATTAAAGAGACTTCCATCAACTTGATTTTCGTCAGCGCGGTCGCACGGTCTGGATACCGCGCAAGGCGGAAACCCCCACGCTTCTCGTCCCATATCCATTCTTGTCAGAGATTCCTTCACTCGCGATATTCTCCTTCTTCCTGGAAAGATGTTTTGATCGAACTTCGTCAACGAGGGCGTGGCTGGGTAGTCGAAGGGAAAATATAACAAGGAAAAAAGACAATTAAAAAAAAGTGGGATTAGGAAAATATTCTACTCCACTCCATTGTATCGTAATGAAGAATAAAAGTTTAGTTTAACAGAGACATTTTTAAATTTACACTCTTTGACGTCCATAGTTCAGCAAAGGCTCCAAGTGTGGAATAAGACCATTAAGGGGTAAATAATGTTCATGCAAAGACTTCCAAAAACATGAGAAATATAACACACAAATTAATATCTGTGTGGGATTCAAACTCAATTAACTCTCTAAAATAGAGGGACTATATACTTGAACAATTTAATTTACTTACTCCAAACGATAGCCATTGGAACAGATTATACCAATCCTACGAAACTCGGGTGAAAAAATAATAATAGGTTTAAAAAAATGTCCTCTTTCTCTACAGAAAGGCACCTTGTCATCCGGAGTAAATAGTTATTTGCACTCATGCTTTTTTAAGACAATCTAATTGTTAAAGAGAAAGAAACGGCAAGGAGCATTTAGTATTGATTCGTGAGCGTCATATGAGAGCTCCTAAAATTCTTCAATACTTCCTCTAATTGTAGGGTAATATTATACTATACATTAGCAATACCTTCTTCTGTTGGCAAACCGCGGTTTGAGCAGAGAACACGATGATTACAATAGCTCGCGGCCAAAGTCAGCGTGACTGTGGGATTTCCACGATTTGGCCAAAGAAGTTTCATTCGCCACTTTCATGGTGGAAAAAAATGGCAATTTGACTGAAAACTAACTGCACTTCAAAGATCTAAAAAAAGTGCAAACATTCAAAAGAGACAATTTTACGTATAATCACTAGATGCTCTATGCATATTGAAGCAAATCCACTCCTCATTCAGTTCATGGTTGAAGAGCGGCTGCCTCTAGCGGTAATTGAGCAAATTAGGAACATTCCCTCATGTGACATGCCAATTTAAGGTGCATTTTACCAATTATGCTTTGTTGTGAATAGATGGTTAAACAATTGGCACAATGAGAAAACAGGGCATACAAGTAGTCTCTTGCGCTTTACGCAAGGTAAACGATTTGAAGGTCAGGCGTATAGTAGATGAAAATGCCAAGATAAAGGTTAGTGAAATTCGAGAAGAACTATATGTATTTGCGGAAAGAAAAAGAGTTGCACTCTAAATAAAGGAAAATCCCACCGTTAGCTGTCGCTCCACGGTTGGCCCGTCAGAGTAATGAGCGTGACTGCGGGCCCGAATACACCCGAGGGCAATTTTCGCGACTCGGGCGGAAACATCGGATGCCTCCCTTTCTCCACGCCGAGACAATCTTTTTCAAATCACGCAATATTTGCCGAGAGACATCGTATTGGAGCATCAAAATGTGTTACGCTCCATGCAGTGAATTGGCCAAAACACCGACTGAGATATGTTTATCCAAGGACAGCAAGTCGTTTCCCTCTCACGCTACAACATTATTATGCCTTCGGCTGTGTCGTTTGACTTTCATAAAAAAAAAGGACATCGGCATTCACTTGGGTGGTGCACATATCTTGTCAACCAATAAAAAAAACTCCTCAATTTGACAATAAAATATTGGCAGAATAGTGAGAAAATAAACTTTTCCCAACATGGTCAGGTCGAATAGAAAAATCTTACTTTCAAATTGCATCCTAATTACGTGTTCTCGAAAAGTCAGAGAATGTTGGCATTAATTATGTCGGATAAATAATATCGTTAAAGATTTTAGAAATACAACTAGGTAATTTGGACCTGATTGTACTTAGTTACGTTGAAAATGGAGTTACTTAAGAATTTACGTAGTAGAAATAAAATTAGTCAATGTTAATTTTTTCTTTTCAACTAGATCATTTTTTAACAATGTAAAGGACAATAATTGAAAATATGCACTTGTCAGATCATTTACGAGTTGAAAGAGTGCATTAAAAGAAAAAAAGGATTCAATTTTTTTACAATGAATGCATATGATACTGAATTATTATTAAAATTTAAACCAAACTGACAGCCTCATATGGAAATCTTGTTGAAATCAATGAAAGTATATAATTTATATGGATAAGATCATTTAATCAAACCAAATGGTGGAGGTTAAAATTTACTTACTACGTATACAGCAAATCGTATAATATCCAATGAAACTAGGCAAGGTTTTTCACCTTCACCTTTTATCAAGCCTCTGACTCCGCTACGTTTGGAGTCTCTTGAGTGGGAACAGAGAACTATTAGACACTTAATTCACTGAAAAATGCAGAGATAAATAGAAGAAGCCTATTCACTCCTGTTAAAATTAACATTTTTTTACGCATAAAACTTTCCGATCCGACGATTTTCTATTATTCCTACTTAAATATGAATTTTTTAACGCAAGAGACTTTTCGACAAAATTGGGCGTTCCGAATCTCACAAAGTTTGGTAGAAGATTATCGAATGCAAATTAATTAATTTGTCGAAAACAGAGAGGTATCATGGCAGGATCTTAAAGCGGTGGAGAGATTAGGAATGAATTTACCAATGTGACTGAACTAACACGATCGTAATGATTTAAATTTCTCTCACCCGATCATAGGCTGGAATTTCGAATATCATGAACTGGAGAGGTATACTCCATTAAGATATTAGCGGTGGTTTGTAGAAATGTAGGAAGCTCTGTCCTCGATCAATAAGCTAATCGCATTTTTTAAGCGAGAAGAGCAATGGGAAATAAGCGATTCAAATATTTTTAATTTTACGTTTTTTTACGAAATCCGATCAAAATACATTGGATGGAGCGAAAACGAAGCAATTATATGTACAAAAGCATTGAATTAGCATTGAATAGTGCCAGGATTGGATAATGCATTTTTGCTTAATTTGTAATTTACACATAGAAATATTTTTAAAAATATCTTCAAAAACATTTTTATCTGCTAATTTACCATGTCATTTTGGCGAAACTTAAGGCAAAGGTATCACAACCATCACCGCAGTATACAGCCAGATATTGTTTTTTTAGGCCAGAAAAGTGATCATCCTGGCTAACGAAAGAGCTACGACAAGGGTCCCAAACGGGCGGGGTTAATTACGCAAAATGCATTATTAAAATCTTTAGTGGGGTCAAGATAAGAAGTTAAGTCACATTTCTAAGGAAAAGGAAAATTCGATGGAAAAATTTCCGTATTTGCTGATGGGACGTAATTAAAATATTTATCTCACACAGCTCATTCACAACTCTCTCTACTGTTATGATGCTTCTGATGTGATAGTATTTCTGACGCGATACTGCTAAATATATCTTATAAATATTTAATATGAATAAAACAGTGACAAAACTAGAAAGATTCAATTAGACTGTCTAATGATGTGTTTTTTTCTTATAAGTCATTACCTTCGCACTCAGAGATAAAATAGTTAACAAACCGCTATCGATTTTAAAACATCTTCCTCTATATTTTCAGGCATGGATTCGAACTTCTCCTACCGCATGCCATTGCCGCGGCTGGTGGGTCATTGCGCACATGACGTATCTTTCAGCAAAATTGTCCAGTCAATGAATTTCATTCAATTTCAAGCTTAGAATGGGACACGATTTAGAATGTCGACAATTTCAGTTAGCTGAAGACTAGAAGATTGGTACGATATTTTTTACTTGTAGAGACAGATATTTCTAGCTAGGAAGTTTTTACAGAAGATTCCTAAAGAAAGGTAAAGTCTATGGATGATCTTTTGTGACGGGAAGAACATTTATCGATTATATTTTTCTCAATTACAGCTCTAAAGAAACATTGAATAAACTGTGGCATGTTACGACGGGTATTAACGAGTGCACTGAGCGGAGGACGACCTGGCAAGACCAATGGTCTCATTCCAGGTACCTGTTAAAAAACACACGATGGCATAATGCTATATATGCAAAATAATGCCTGGTATCTCGGTTTTTCCTGTGAAATGGTGGAATACTTTATCTGCGTAATCAATGCTACGACGTCGGATTTTCTTAACGAAAGAACTGCATGACAGTCGGAAACAGCATTGATTTCATTGCAATTGAAAAGAGAAACATTTTATCGTGAAGATGAATCAAGAGAGAATCATAATGTTTCATTTTGTCGAAATTATAAATATATATGTACATTGTAGGGTTATGTCCCTTTTTAATTTGTGTATCAGTAAATCGTTTTCATAACCAGTAAATTTAAACAAATGACATCAGTAATAACAAGTAAGACGTATTGCCAGTTAGTGATTTACTCTGTATGCAACTTACGATTATAATTATAACATTTTTTTAATTAAAAACAAATTATTATCCACATCATTTAATTTTCAATAAAAAATTAAAAATGTCATTGAATTTTATAAATTATGAGAGGATGGAAACATTAGGCATAAACCTAAAGGTCAGAAAAAATCTACATTTTAATAACTAGAAACCATGTTTTTTTTTGCGCAGCCATGCGGACAATTATTTCAATCAAAGCTAAAAATTCTTAGAATTCATTGAGGCTTACTCTTCATGACGGTTTGTTGAAGCCGCGGTCACTGTCACATCGGGTGGAGAAAAACAATGGTTATAGTCCGTGGTGAAAGTTAAAAAGCGACTGTCTACTGACAGATGCGTGAACTCCCAACTGAGGGAGTATTCCAAATTGACGACTGAGCGACACATCTGTTAGTTCCGAGAGACGGCTATTACATTTTTCGCCGCGAGGGTGTATTTAATGAAGTTAAAAAGACGTGCACGGTGGGAGTAAGTGTTTGAAGGCAAAAAGTAATTTTGTTTGAAAGTCATCCTTGGTCGCAGCTTTCTCTAGAAATTCCATCAAGAAGCGATGAAAACCACAGTTGTAAATTTTAATTCACCTCTTCTCGAATGAAAGAACAAACTGACTCGAATGAGAGAACGAATTACTCAGTAGAAGACTGCTTTATTCAAACATTCCACGCAATGGTTAATACCCATATTAGTAAGCGGAAACTATTAATTTTCTCTTGCAAAAAAATCTAAGCGAAACACATCTCCTCATATTACACGAAAGAAAATACACTATCAATTTCTCGCCTATAATAATAAAAAGTGAATCTTGAAAGATAGGAATCACATTCTTCGCAGGCACTCACTAATGATTATCTTTCTCGGCAACGTAAACAACAGGAGTAATGGCGGGGGATTTTTCGATTAATCTTCTTAATATTGGCATAATTAAGAATACATGTGTATCACTTATGTTCTCTTATATTATATCACTCATGTTCTCTTATCTTATTATCCCTTATATTCTCCATGGAATACCAAGCTTAAGAGAACCGCTTCACGTAATCAACGTACAATCAATTAATTTCTTATAATTTCATTGATTGCCCATAAGCTCAGTTATGCAGCCATCTTAATGGTGTTACTAAGATTAGTTTAGGAATTTGGCATGACATTCGAACTGCAGAAGCATTTATTTTCAAATAGATTCATTAATCCCGCCAATGGTTCGTAAAACCTTTCGATAATATAGCAGTGAGAGGTACATCTGGATCGTTGGTTCCCAAACATTTGACACATACAAAACCCAACCCTTGGCAGCACTCTCCCATAAACCTCACCCATGCTATTAGAAATGTGTTTAACTTTGATGTAATTACTACTATTCAAATTACACGGGTATCAACCGAAAGGAAATGAGACATAATTGGAACTTGGAAATTAAAATAATTACGCGGAACAAAAAAATGCACTTATTTTGCATAAAAAAAATCACGGTAAAAACGTGCATGTTTTCTCGCGATCACTTAATTTTTTTTCGAGACCCCCCGTGGGTGCGGACTACACGGGTTGAAAACCGCATATCTCGATCGCCATAGAAATAAATAGCTCGGGAGTCGAGCAGCAGACCTGTTTCTCCCACCATCCCTTCTAACCCTAACCGGTAGGTGCGTCGTTCCTGCAGGTAAGACGCGCGATAGTAAAAAAAAGTTTCCTAAGAACCGATCCCCCGAAGCTGCTCCCCTCAATCCCTCCTCCTCTTCCCAAACACCTTTCTCTCCTCGAGCGAGACTCATTTCTACTGCCCACGAGTAGAGAGAGGAAATCATTCGCATGGGAGATTTCAACGCGAGCATACACACACACACACTTCCTCCGCGTCTCTCTCTTCATGATATCGCGGTGAAAGGGAGGAGCACACGAGAGCTGACTCAAAACGAAGGTCCCCGCTCTACGTCGGGCGGGAGTTCACTTTTTTTCCGGCTCGTCGGCAGAATACACCTCTGGCGGGCGACCGAGTTCTCCCCGATCCTCAAAACCTCCCTCCATAACATTTCAATCGGCCCTAAACGCACCAGCAGCGCGCTGCCCGTTTCGACTAGAGCACGGCGACTATTCCCGACGAAGGATTAGATAAACCCAGAGGATGGAGAGGAAGATACTCATCATTTGCTTGCCGCTTCTCGTCGTTGGGCTCGGCACATGCGTCGCACACGAGTACACCGTTTTCCACCAGCAGTCTAACTGGGATCCACAGAAATTCACGCAAAATGTGTTCGCTCAGGAGGATTTTCCGGCCGCCTTCAACCCAGAGTTGACCAATCTGTTCACGGCTTCGGCTAAGCCGGAAGAAGCGCCGGAAGAGATTGACGACCAATGCACGCTTTACAAGGCGAGGCTGACACAAAAGGAACTCTATTTTCAGGTAAAAACCTATTTTATTTACTCTTATCTCGAACATTATTTCACGGTGTATCATATTTTATTGATTTATTTCAAAGACAGTGAATTCAAATAACCACATATTTTTGCACGAAATATCCTAAGAGTTGCATAGTAAAAAAAAGTCAGTAGCACCTTCGCGACTCTAGAAGCACAAAATATTAGAAGATAAATTCTCCGAGAAACTCACCGAATTCGTCAATACTAATAAAATTCATAAGTGCTAAATCCAAATTATTAATTGTCTCTCGTGAAATTTTATAAAAAATAACCTTTTCGTGTCATGCCTCGTCTATTGCGGCAGTAATTATCCGTATATTCATGACAATATTTTCTTTGCTAAAATAAAAATAAATATCGCTCGACAAAAAAATACAGTTGACGTTAGAAATTGCATGAGAACTGGCCAAAATGTTTCCCTTTGAAGTTAAGATTATCATGAAAAAAATACATACGTACTTTCAAATTTTGCATAAAATTTCCAGAAATCTCAATTAACGTTGATTGCCTCGCCTAAAGAAGTATAAAGATTAACAAACCATAGTGTCATCTATACATGCATATTTTACTTTAAATTCCCGTGGCCTCTGAACGTCATTAAATTATCGCGTCAAGTATGAAATAGCGAACTGAAAATACATCCCTTGATCCTAAGATGCCTGGAATCTGTGGGCGTATTTTTAAAAACACCGTTGATTCCAATATCTTGAATAACTGTAGGAAACGTGCAATTTAACGAAAAATTTCGAAGTTAATAGATAAAGTCTCGATTGGATTGGCATTCGAAACGCAAAAAAATCATCCATCGGTTTACTCCAAATGTATTTGGACGAGGCAACCGGAATAGGTATTACAATAAAAAAAATTCCGAGACCGAAGAAAAAATAGTCATCCTCGTCCGATGGGAAGAGAAAGACTTCCCTCCGATGTCATTCACTGCTTGGGTAGAAATCGCTTTTTTCTAAAACAGAACTCGAACATGTACCAAGGGCAGATGCCTTACACGCTCTTCACAATCTTCGAGGTGATACGCTTACGCCGACGGGTTAGGCGTGGCGTGGTTAAATGATTCGCTTGGGAAACATAAAAGGAAAACCTTGCAGATTTCATGTTGCTAGACCCCTTTCTCCGCAAAACGAACGCACGAGGACGTACTCACTCGTGCGAATGCATGTACAGAGTATGTACGAATTTACCACGGCGCCGACGGACAGACCGGTTCTCTTTCGTCACCTCATCCATCTTCACTGTTTTCATTTTGATATCACGCCTGTCGTTGCGCAGTTCATGTGCGATGGATCATATCCTATATTTTTTTGGCCACCCAATCTCCTATGCGGGCGCGTTAAATGTTGCCACGTAAGCCTGTTTGTTTCCATTCCTCGCGTGATTTTTTTTTTAAATCTCACCGAAAATACTTCCGGAGAATAACTCTCGACCGTTTTTCTGACTCGTTTTTACGTCGACCTACATTCGGATGCGAGGGGCGAAGGAGAGGAATGGATCAAGCTCAAGTGCGTTCGAATTGGGAAAGTGACGGCGGCTCTTCGGCCAACCTAGACGCTTGAGTGAGACACACGCAGGACAGGGAAGCAAATGATCCATCCTGATAAGTACGGGAACGATTACTTCTGACAGGGGCGCATAAATACACATAGCGCGTGGGTGGATGACGCGGACGTGAAAAAAAAAGAATCGTCGCTCCACCCTTTATTTTCATTACAGAGGCGCGGGAGGTCGTAGGCAGTTGTTTTGCTGCTTTTTTGCCAGACCGGAGGTAGGACGTTGAGTAGGCAGGAAGGAGGACTTAGAAAGGTACCTGCTTGGCCGCCTCGAGCCATTTTCGAAGAAAGTAAGAGTTATAAGGCGTAGTTGGGAGTGAGTTGGGGTGAGGGGTTCTCACTTAGTCCAAAAATTACGACTCAATTGCTACGAGACGGGGTAATGGATGGGAGACAAGAAAAGTATTTGCGGGAACCATAATGGAACATGGCGGGATGAAATGCAAAATACCTTTCTGACAGCTCAAATAATTCGCGAAATTTCCGATTAGAATGTTTGCTGATTTTCAACACGTAGTAGTGCAAAATACTGAGTCCAGGACTATTGAATGGGCTTCCAATGAGGAGTTAAGGTTTACTTAGAGCATAAAAGTGTTTCATTAAAAATTCTTTCACACATATATTTATTGCAAGGTGTCAAAATTGAATATGAAAATCACTGGAAATTTTTTTCAATAATAGTTCGTTTGCCTTGATAGAGCTGCAACGTCTTAAATGAAACGGTAAGCCTGAGTGCACAGCATCGCCTGAAAAGGATGATGGAGCCTCAGAGGGAACTTCATGACACTTAACTGTACTTCCTCGCACTTTCACTGAACTCCCAACTCCAATGTTTGGGCATTGATCATTTTCAATCTAACACAGGGTTGGCTTTCTATCTTTCTGTTGTATTCTGTAAGAAGTTATGGAGTTCCTTAAAAGGACTTCCTAACTCAGTGACCTATTTCTGACCTGAATGCATGGAGTTTCATTTCTTCTGATCCCTTACATGTATTATGGTGGAAGATGCGATACGCATATTGTTTGAATAATGTTTTATCTGTTGGTCATTAGATGAAGCTGCAGATTCTCAACGGAAAGAGAAATTGTTATGAAACCGTGGCAGACCATTGCACATACTTGGTGAATGTAAAGATCTTCACGGGCGCTGATGGTCATTCAGGGGATTGCCGTTTATCTTTTATCAGAAGATTTTTATTTTTCTTGATTTATTTTAAAAGATATTGGCCGCATAGAGTAAAATCCCTTGGACAGAATTTTCCCTCGTGTTCTCGGGTAAACCTTTGGAGTGATAATGATGATTTCACATCATTACTAACATAAAATATTATTTATCAATGATATGATCAAAAATATTTTATCTGATAGTTGTTTATTCCCGTATGTACTGTTATTGAAAATAGAGATAAAAATTATTCCATACATATGTTAATTAACCATGGATTAAAATAATGGGACCATGAGACATCAGTAAAAATTCATTTACCATGCAAGGAATAGAAAACTAATCTTCCATTCTACGATAGTATGTCTGCATGAAAGAGAATGCTATGGAAGATGTTAGAAAGGATGTGCCATTAAAAATTGATCTAAAACAAGAGTTTGTTCCTAATTCAATGGCTACATTATGGATGAGTGGAAAATAATTTCTAATACTCAAGAGACATACAATCTAAGGTAAACGTATTCATATCTGGGCGATAGGTGGTTTCCAAAGAGTTTTCTCCATGGATTCCAGCTATCAAAACAAAATTTCCAGATGGAACATGTAGATAAAATAAACTAAACAAACACATTAATAAAAAGTAAATAAACACATAAAGTCAAGCGCATTTGACCAACACAACAACAAAAAAAAAAGAATTACCAAATCAATGAAAAATTCAATGCTTTCTAATCACGTGAGGCAGAGTTTCAACTTTTTTCGAGAGGGAACGAAGAATTGAATTTGATTCAAACAAAATGGAAGTTAATCACAGAATTTCAAAGAAACTGCGGGAGATGCCGCAACAGTAACTTTGACGGAGTCATCCGCTACGTGTGCATTACGATGCAACAATTTCAGAGAGTAAAATTCATTCGCCTTGACCGGGTTCGAATCCCGGTCAAGGCGAATGATTTTTACTCTCTGAAATTGTTGCATCGTTAATCACAGAACATGGAGACATCATGTGCAAAACTTCTTTTGGCTTGATATGAATTTGGATTAGGCCATGGTAAATGTATTTTTTAAGTCATTTGGTAAAGTGGCCCTCGTGCCCTCAAAGATTTGAATTTTTAAAAAATCACAGTTAAGTGCACCGTAGCATGCTTAATTGTGCATTGTGTAACAATCCTCATCTTTTTCAAATCTCGAGCGCTATAATTTTTAAGATGATTTCCCCATATGCATTGAAACTTCACAACGACGATGTTTAAATCTCTTTTGCTCCTTTGACAGTATGTACGCTACAAGACCGAGATTCCGGAGCTGAAAGAGTTTACGCTGTGCATATGGATGAGATCGGAAAACCTATCGAAAGACCACACGATCCTCTCCTACGCCGGTGAGTGAGTACCCTGAATCTGCATAATGATGTTGACCCCTCAACTCGAAACTTTACGAGTGGCGAGCGGTGGGGCGTGGTGATGGGCCTTATGGTCGAATTCCTTGATCCTCATCCTCTTTTTTTTTTGGTCCCACGGCCTTCCTACGCTTCTGCACCGAACAGTCAAAGAGGACTATAAAACTTCCAAATCCCTTCTCGGGGATTCTTGTTCCGAAACGTCAACAAGAGTGAAGTAGGCGATTCGGAATGCGGTTCGTATCAAGTGGCTTACGTGGGGGGTGGGGGAGGGAAGAGGAGGAAGGAGGGCAAAGAGATAGTTTTAAGATTCTCGGTCGGGACAGACCGCATGAGCGAACAAGCGCTGGTTTAACGGGAAAAGCCGTGAGCGGAATGGAGGGATTTGAGACTTGCGGAGGCGAAGTGATACTGAAGGTTTCCCGGAGAGAGAGAGTCCCATACCTAAGTTGCTTTGTTTCGGGGTACGCAGTAAAGTTTAAGTGATACCCTAGAGAATCCAGGGTTGAGTCTCCAGGATAATGATTTCAGTAATTTTTCTGTGTTCCACCAATTTTTAGTGTGGAGCAATTCAATTAAAGAGCATTTAAGAGTGGGGAAACTCGGAATTAGATCGAGTTCAGCGGAGGGAGGCTAGTTTTGTCAAACATTTTGACAAACAACACCAACGCAGCAGTGTATCTACTTTGCGAGACAATTTAGGTTGGGATTCTCTTACGCAGCGGCGTTTAAAATAAAGATTAAACTTATTAAAAACATTTAAGGATCCTTTAAGGGCCCTTTTACGATGACATCAAGAATATAATACGAACCCCAACGTATTACGGTCGGAGGGATCACGAACACAAGATTAGAGAGATAGACTGCAAGACTGACAGGTTTAAAATGTCATTTTTTCCTAGAACGATAAGAGACCAGAATGCTTGTAGTCGAAATCCCCCAGGAGTGAGTTCACCACCATAGGTATTAAAGTACAGGTTAGGGACTGCGCGTGAAAAAATATTTTTGTTACAGGTTCCCCCCACCTTGCCCCACCTATTTGAAAAACCCCTACCCCCTCATCCCTTATCCATTCCTCCTGGTGCTACACCCCCTGCCACACACTTTTTTGGTGGCTCGCAGGGTATTTATGTAGATGTAGATGTAACTCCATCGAAATACTTGGTCAGAAAATTTAGAAGTTACAACGAACTCCACGCTGCTCTAATGATTATCTTAAAAATATACCTTTACACCCTCAGCTCTAGACTTTGCATAGTTTTTATAGATTATATATATATATATATATAAAAATTTGACTCACACTATAAAGTGTCGTAATCGTTGGGCTCTTCTTCTCGTTTCAGTAAAGATGGTAGATTTTGAATTTAGGAGTCAATGTGTCGACTAATTTCATTAAATTGACGACGAGTGATGAAACTGATGCAATACCCATTCATGCCTAGCTCGTAGAACCATATGACATAAATATGCAGTTACGAAGCACTCCAAGGTTCTCGTTAATTTTTGAAACGTGCTTTAAAACTTATTTTAGATTAGTACTGAGGTGTCATATTTTGAAACTACGCGACTTCGGCTTGTTTTTCGAACAAATTAATTGATATAATTCACAATAAGACGGATAGGTAGTGTTATGCCAATATTATTACAACCTTTATATAATTGCGCAAATAATATTGGTATTTGGAGAGAATGAAATGTATTTATACACCATTAATCCATAGTTTTTATGGCGGTAGCCCTTTACTGCGGTAAGAGCATGCATAAAATCTCAGATGTTCGATGTCAATTTCAATGAAAACTAGCAGAATACCCTGTTTTGTAATAGTCATTTGATAGACTGCATTTAGGGTTACAAATACAAATATATCTCTATCAAAATGACATATAATTGATATCTCGATGCAACCTCCACTTGTGAACCGAAATTCTGTTGCTACGTAGATAGAAATAGTTTTTAAAATCAGCACGTTATGGATTCATGAAATTCGTCTCCTCAAACGTAAAAAATGACAGAAAAGACCCAAATTTCTGTAACAACTACTTGAGGCGATCAAAAAAAAAGTGGAGAAATTACACATCAAATTCAAAAATGCCAAAATATATTCGGACGAACGTACACCAACCAAAAAGAAATTGTGCTTTCGTAACCTATTTAAGTTGAAGAAAAATATTAGCGAAAACACTTAGTGAAAACTACTATGCCTTGTAGTACGCTAAGAAGTTGGTACAAAAATCTAACTACAAAACTACTAACTAACTACAAAAATAACTACTCAAAACCAGTCAAAAAAGTCTATAGATCAATTAGATAACTGTAGTATATCAATAATTTCCCAAGAACGGAAGGAATTCCAGCAATAAGAAAATGTTGGCACCTTTTTTCTCGAAAGCAAATGCAGTAAATCTTCATCAATTTGAGGATTTTCAAGCGTAATGTAATTGAAATCGAACATATAAAGAACGGATCCGAACCAAACATAAAGGAATTAGGAAAAAACAACTTGGGTTATTCATCCGTAACAGACAGTCATTGGGAGAATCAATGGAATCAAATATGCTTGTTTTAACTTCAGGTTTTGGAAAAAAAATATTCGATTAGGTACCACACCATAAGGAGATATAAAACGGTGATTAGGTGGGATGCAATGACAAATTGGATTAGCCATTTTCTTTTTCTCTGCAGAAAGTGGAAATCGCGGACCCAATTCACCATATTTTAGCGTAGGTCCAAAGTAATGACTGATGGATGAGTTCTGATTTTGTGAAAGTAGCCTCTGGCGTTCTGTCGGGAGGCGTGATCGGTTCCCCCTTTTTTTCTAATTTACATTGATGATGTGAAGAGCAAAAAACCCGCATCGTTAGATTATTCTCTGATATGATAACCACTCGAGATATAATTTCTAAAACGAGATGGGAGGATCTTTCTTGCGGTCTACATAATGTTCTTGCATGATGTCAGAAGTGAAATTTCTAGTTAAATATGGAAAAAATGCTACTCTGGGAAAAGAAATCTTTGCCAATCAGACTCGGGAGATAAAAAAAATAAGATTGACGAACAAAGTCAAACACCTGGAAATCAAACTATTAATGGCTTTAACATGGGGAAAGCAGGTTAAGAATGTGTTCTGAGCAGTATGAAGGAAAAGAGGGTTCATAGAACGAGCAACGTGGAAATGCGTGCATGAAAAAGTTGAGAAGAGTTGTTATTTCGAGTTGGATAGACCTCATCTTGAGTATATTTTAAGACTTTGGGATCCTAAGCAGAAGGACATAATTACCGAATGAAACAGGATACAGAGAAAATAAGACAATTACGAGACGAAGAGGAAGGATTACATTATTATCGGATATCCTAGTTGGGACCCACTAGAAGCACAAAGATTACATGTACATCTTCAACTAGAAAAATAAAAACAAAATATTTGAGTTTAAAGCCGGATAGTCAGATGTAAGAAATCCTTTTTCTCTCGCAGAATCCGTGACTACGACAGAAGAATAATGATACCCAAAGTCGATCCTACGCAAACCAGCGTCTTCCAACGCCTAGCCCATCATCTACTACTTTAATAACAGGTTACCGAATACCACGTTGTCACACTCCGTTGTAGTGGCTTGCAGGATAAAGTGTAAGTGCATGTTGATATGGAAGTTCTTACGTACTCATTGCGGTAATGGAAAGGAAATTAAATTCTAAATTTAAGCTAGGATATATTTCGGAAGACAATCTCGTCAATTGATTTTAACTGGTGAGTTCGACTAGGGGTTGGTACTGAGTGGAAAGTGATCTGAGATATCCAGTAAAAATATCAGGGAGGAGGAAGAGAGAGCTCAGTTTCCGGTTATCTTTCTTCTGGTGGTTACCGGACGGCTGTTTTCGGGGCGGGGGTGGTGACGAATGGGGGTCGGCCGAGACGGTAAGAGGGCAGAGCTTAACTGGCCGTGTGAGTCGCTGTTTTAGCGCCAGAAGTAGTCAAACAACCACTCAACAGACCTGCTAATCCGCCCAAAACCGGTCTGGACCACCAAAAATGTGTTATGCTTGAAAGGAGTAACTTTTCTAGGCTTGTAAGCTTTTATGAAATAATCAAAGCGTATGTTAGAAATTAGGTTGTTACAAATATGCTGCAAGACTAGCCTCGAGTTGCAGTCTCCGGAGTCAATTTATTATGTCATTTAAAAAATTCGGTGCCACCTTGCTCAACGTTTAACTATTTATTTAAGCCCATGAAAAACTGAATAAAGCAACTGAAAAATTAAAGAAATGTTAACTGGATTTTCAAGTCTACAAATAATGTAACTAAATAAAGGTGGTCTGTCGATTAAAATCATTATTATTAGCTGTACTCTTCAGGGATAGCGTAGGTTTCCGACAAAAAGAGGTAGTTTACTGTACACTGCTGTACTTCATGATCTGAATTCACAATATATTCTTTGATTCCATAATAGATATAGCATTTCTTGTTATAAACTCTTATTTTGCTGAGCAGTATATGCATTGTTAAGAATTACATTTGTTACCGAACATACTACTTCTTTGATGAGTAATCTAAGGTTCAACAAATCAGGACAAGTAATCTGCGGAGCTATTAAAAATAATTGATTATGTAAAGGTATTGTAGCGAAATATTACTTATTCTAACTGAATGCGACAAATGATATGCACAAGAATCATATTGTACAAAAAATAAGACGATATTTTTGGTCAATTAAATGTGCTTAAAGACATTTTCTAATGTCTTACATCTTTGCAACCACAATAAATTTACAAATCGTTTCAACGGCAGTCATCTGGAGTAAGTAATGACATTAAGTAAAAATATTCGTAAGAAGATATTGACATTAATGAATTTTGAGAAAATATTGGGAACGAAGTTTCCAAATAAACGACCTTGTCTGAAATTTACTTTACTAGAAAGTTCAAAAACGTTATCTTATCTAAAACATTTCAGCTGAATTTATTCGCAATCCCTTGAAAAAAAAACTTTCGCGGATGTCTTGCTTACAGTCGACGGTCAACCTCATGAAATACGCTCCTGGCTGTCCAACACGAATCGCGCCAGCTACTTCAACCTGGCCGTAGGGGGCTCTGATGGCAAAGGCAGAGGGGAGACCGTCCACCTCTTCAGCATCAATTATCCCTTCAGAAGGCGGCGCTGGTACCACACCTGCCAATCTTGGAGCGGTGAGACGGGCAACTGGCTGGTTTACGTGGAGGGAGAGAGGATTGGAGCCGGAAACAGCCCGCAGGTGAGAAACGCATTGGATAGAAAACCAAGAATGCACACCACAACCCGGGAAATCAAAAGAGTTCGCTTCTGTCACAAATGTGCAATGAGTGTGGAGAAAAAAATCGAGATTTTTAACTCTCTATAAGAGTAGGATTTAACACGTATTTTTTTTACGACCTCGTATATTACCATATTCCGATGCTTACCCGCTGAGGAGAAAGCGTATTTGTACTGTGTGAGTGACTTTCTGAATCAGCCTCACTGGTGTACTTCTTTTCGCAGTGTTGAAACACGCATGCGCGCATTAGTCATGCTCACAAAACACCTTATAGGGAAATGATTGGTATACTAAAATGGAATTCTTCTCCGGTTCGTAAATACGAGCGTTTTCTTTAGATTATGAGTACACATATTCATTCAGAAACTCAATTAAATACATAAGTTTTGTATTTTAAATAGATACTCGTAATATTATTCACCATAGCCTTTCGTTTATATACAGTGGTAAATGCACGATAAAAATATGTGCCTGCTCAATCGCGATTGTTTTTCGATATTTGGCAAAATTAAATTTTATTCAAATAACTAATATTGAAAAAATATATTTACGAAAAACTGGCGCGAAAAAAAGACGGAATTTGTTTCCTTCACCACGTCTCGGATTGGTCTGGTATGTAAATTTGTCACATTTGCTTTCGTAGAATCTTAAAACTTATTTGAACACCTGTACAAAATGATGCCATTTACAGCAGAACGAAGCAAACATTTCTATTTACATTCATACTAAACGCGTCATTACCAAAAGATTATAAAAAATAAAAACTCCGCCACCAAAATAAGCATAATCTCTTCGAAAGAACATTTCATTGCTTAAAGTTGACGAAAAGTGTATATGTCATATCTGTCCTGGATAAACATTTGTCAACTTTTTCTTACACAGACCATCGGGAGATTCATAAGGCGCGGAGGGGTAGCAGTGACGGGACAGACTCAGGGTCAGCCCGGTGGAGGATTCATCGAGGAAGACGGCTTCGAAGGAGAGGCCACCCTGTTCAAGCTCCTCCCCAGGGCTTTCTCGAGACCGCTCAAGATCGCGGACGCGGAGGGAGCGCGCATGTACCAGACCTCGTGCGACGGTTTGTGCCGGGAGACGTCTCACCTCTCTCCCCTCAGGATCCGGAGTAATCCCAAGACGTCCGAGTCCAGGCTATCGTCGCAGGCGAGGGAGGTCCTGTCCCTCTCCCCTGACCGACCCATAAGGGTGGCCGACATGCCAAGCGGCATCCCCGTGGCGCGGAAGACCTATTTCGTGAGGGAAGAGAACTCCGCTGGGAACGTACCTCCGTCCCTCTCGCCGTCTACTTTCCTCACTCCCTTCAAGGCCGACCCCTCACGCCGAGTACTCTTCCAGACGACTCCGGTCGAGGACGGAGGGGTTCAGAGGTTCTACACGCCCGGTGGACGCCGCGCGACAAGGAGCCTGGGACACGAGCTCGAGCTAGTCCCTCAAGCGGCCCACCTGACCGGGAATGGTTTCCTATACCGTCCGAAACAGCTCATTCTCCACCACGCTTTCGTGCCCGTCTTCGATTTCGGCCTCCGCAATGACTATTTCGTCCCATTATCAGTGCCGCAGGGTGCGTTGCAAGAGCAGCTGAACCGACAGCTGGTGAGTCAGGTGAAACCAATTAGTCAGAACGGAGGTCACCTGGAGCCGAATGCCAGGGTTAATGGGGAGATCATCAGTATTTCCAGTAACCCGAGTCCCCCGCTATCGATCTCGAACGCAAATCAGGTGGTTTCGACTGGGGGGAACGAGAAGGATCGTGTGTCCAAGTTGGTCGTGCAGAAACCTGAAGCGGGGAGACTATATCAGTCATCAGAAGGTTTTGGGCGGCCGGCGGATCAATTGCCGACAGTGATGGAAGTCACTCCCATCATAGACTGGAGGATGACGCCCAAGAAGCTGTACGCTGGCGCCATGTGGCTGAGGGCTAACCCAGTGTGTAGAAAGTTTTAGTTAAGTCCTCTAATTAGTTAGGTCTCCTAAGTGTAAGACTGGTTTTTTTTCTAAACATCCCTAATTCATCATTCCCAAGAGCAAGTGAAAAAAGGGGATACGAATTACTGGAGGAGTAATTCACAAGGCAGTTGACATTTAGCATGTACATATTAATCACGAGAATTAAGTCTTCAGTACGCCATAATTTTATTTTATTTCTTTTCATTTCGTCAAATATACTCTGGACGTAACACTCAGACAATCATTGCAAGTACATAGTCCCAATAGTCTCATTGCCTCAATAAATTATTATGAATAATTGGGGTAAAATTATTGTATTATTAAAGGTATTCATCCGCAATTTGGTTTTATTGATTTGTCTAACGGGCAACATGAATCATTGTTTGTGCATTTGAGCTATTGAATACACGGGATAAAAGTGGCTTTTTAAAATTAATCAAGTTCCAATTTGGTCAATCGTAAAGTATTTATTCATAATCAGAACATCATTACAGTAAAATATACGTACTTTGGAAAGTAATGAGTGAAGGTAGGTGGACCAAAGATGATACAAGCTTAGAATGGCTTTCGTGTAATTCGTATGGCAAGAAAACATAGGGATTAATCATTGCTAAGGATATACTTTTTGCATTGACTGTAAAAAGTATACCCTTAGACAAACTTATGCCCTTTTGAGAAATGTTACAGATTTATGCTATTGCGTCAGGATTTTCATACAGGTGAAAACTCGAGTGATAACTTCGTTTCTAATTTGACACCATACTAATTTACCCAGAAGATATCATGCTTATTATTTACTTACTTGATGAATACTTTGATTCTGGTGATCAATCAGAGGGAAATTTTTTGTGTTGGTATTTGACTACATTACAGTGGCATTGACAGTATCGGAAATTGGGTAAGAAAAATCTATTACCTAATTCAAACATTTTAACGTATTACTACGAAGAATCAAACCTTAGATAGTAAATATGATACTTTTAAATGCAGCACATGACTTATAAAGCTGTTAATTTTTTTGTTTGAACTTTCGAAAGTAGCATTTGCGTTAATGAAATAATAATTTTCCGCCTGAGCAATTTATTTTCACCCTGAGCCATTGCTTCTAATGCGCATACATGTTCAAGCACTTTAAAAAAGGTCCTCAACTACGCAATCTACTATATTTTGGTAGATTGGGTAATTTGGGGTAGTTATTATCCCCTCCTACTTTAATGTTTAAACTCAGCCTTCCTGCTCGCTGATTATTTCATTATTTTCCTTTCCCTGTGATTATTCTTCGCCTAATATTTCACGCATTGATCTTTAATGCAGTCCGCAATGACTTGGCTCCCTAGCTGATTAATACTTGATCATCCGCAAATCGGTTTCAATCAGCTACCATCCCAAGTTCAACCCTTTCCATTTCACCCTTAATTGCCATTAATTAGCCAGAATTTTTGAAAACTTAGTCAGTCGATCGAAGTCTGCATACATTTACACGTTATTTTCTAGTAGTTACCGACTACTTTTACGAAAATATCCCTTTACAACCACTATATAAAGTAATTTGTACAAAACTACACCTTTTTATATATCGCACCTGTTTTTCATGGTAATAATTTGTAGCTAAAGAGCAATAATAGTGAAAATGTCCAATGATCAGTCAAATAGTGAAGTACTGAACGCTTTAGTAATTGCGGTCTCATGTTATTGATTGAGATAATAAATGTTGCGGCATTAACATTTGATACTTTTGTGAAAAACTATCAGCAAGGGAAAAATATGTAATTTCTTCGAGTGCATACAGGTACGGAAGTATTCTCCCAATGCTGTTGGCAATTGGAACGCAGCACACATGTTCCCAGCATGAAATTTAACGTTACGTGAAAATCAATTGAAAAGTATATTCTTGAAAGAACTGTGTTTAGATGAAAAAAAAAACATGCTAAAATTCTAAAAAGATTCTAAATGAAAAAAATCATTCTTTCGAGCCATGAAATTACTCTTTTTTAAATGTCGACTCTCGATAAAAACCATACGTTTATATCAAAAACCTAACTTGCTTAAGTAATTCAATACCTCCCAACGCAGTTACACACAAATGCCATCAACTATGCTGACGCTGGTCTCTGCATGTTTCTCTCGGGTTTCCACCGCGTTTGCTGACTTCCTTACGCTGTTTACTTGTTTACATTCTTTTTGCAAACGCAAAGGTTATTTCATATTTTACGAACTCTTTGGCTGACGAATCTTTGAAAGAGACGGAATGTGCGCCACGAAAGATGAATTAGATATTATAATTGACGATAACATTGAATTTTATCTTTGGGATAATAGGGGGGGAAATGAAAAAAAAAGTATTCAAAACATTTTAAGGGTGCGTAATAACCCGTGCAAAATCCATTCCGGTAGTGACGTCGATATGTACGGACCAAACAATGTTTTGATCTGGATAAATCTGCTGCCGAAGTGGAATATCATTACTGAGACCGGAACGAAGATATTTATAAAGCCAACCACAACTACAGCCCCGTTCTACATAATAGGCCTGCATGTCTTCCCTCAGAGTGGAGGTATAGTTTTTTGCACAAAATATTTTCAAGCATTTAATATCCATGCTTAAGTATGCTAATTATCTGATGCAACAAGCGTCTCCAATTAAGTCGATTTTTAATGAACTCTTGTCGAGAACGGAAAACTTATTCCCGGCAAATCTTCGTACCTTACGTATAAAAGCCTACTTTAACAGACAAAATACACATATTTATGCATTATACCCAGAAATAACCCCAGAAAACTAATACTTACACTTACGCTACTTTCATTTCTATTACTTTATACCAATTACTCATTTTTTTACAGTTCATATTGTACAGCAAAGCACTATATGAGGTGAGTGCGAATGAAATTTGCGTTTTGCATTTGGAATCCACTCTGGAGTGAATTCCGAGAAAAAATTAAAGAGACCAATGGAAACTAGAAAATTTAAGAAGACTTATGTGTTGTTAAAAGCTACTAAAAATTGTTCCTTTGTTATTAATATTATCAATAAATATAAAATAAAGAATAGAGTCGAAAAAAGAATGAAGCCAAATCCTTTAACATTATTAAATTAAAAACCTAATCTCTGTGACTGAATAATAATTAAGCCTACATTTAAAAACATCTTAAGTTAGTTGTTTTTTGAGCTGTTGGATAAATTTTTTTAAAATTTTAGAGGCATTAATGATAAATTAAAATGAAAGGGTATGCTCATCCCTTCGAAGTTATAAGATGAAAACCTTCGTAGTTGAGGGTCTTAATTACATGACAGCTATGCTAATGTACCTGAATGCCAGATTATTATTAGGTAATCTACCGGTTAAGGTAGGTTTTCGGATGGACACAACTATCAAATAAATATTTTGTGACTCCTAATAAAACCTATTCTACATCAGTTCCCTCTTCATCTCTGTGTACTTCTTTCCTCCCTTCATCCCATCCAACATCCCTCTCCTGTTCCTACCCTTTCCTCGTCTGCCCAACATTCTTCCCTCTATTACCTTCTTCAACATTCCACTACCGCTCAATACGCCTTTCATCCATTTTTCCTGCCTCCATAGGATTTCTCTCAACAAACCTCTCTCCTCACCCACCATCTCTAGTACTTCCTCATTAGTTTTCCTTTCGGTCCATTTCACCTTCTCCATCCTTCTCCACACCCACATTTCAAAAGCCTCCAATCTACGTCTATCCTCCCGCTTCAGCGACCACGTTTCCGCTCCACATCAGAGTTTTTACGAGTCTTGTCTTAACCTCTCTACAAAACGTCCCCTCAACTCCCTCCTCCTTGCCTAGCGTAATTCTTCTCTTTACGTCCCTACTACTTTCACCGTATTGGTCCAAAACACTTCCGAGGTATGTAAACTGTTCTACCTGCTCTATTTTTTCCCCGCCTATTTTAATATTTAGCTTAGCCTTTTTCTTTCTGGAAAATCGCATAAACTTTGTTTTATTAAAATTGATTCTCATCCCATATTTATCGCACTGAACCTTCAATTCACTCAGCAATGCTTGCAACCCATTGGCTGACTGAGCAACTAATGCTTGGTCATCAGCAAACCTAACCGATTTTACGAATTCCCCTCCGACTTTCATTCCTACCTCCAGTTTTTCCCATGCCTCTTTAATCAATTCCTCCACATGTACGTTGAACAGCACCGGTGACAATGGGCAACCTTGCCTTACCCCTCTTCCTAACACTGCCCATCCGGACTCTCCGTTTCCCACTCGCACCTGAACAGTCTGAGACATGTACAGGTTGCAGATCAGTCTCCTATCCCCCCAATCCATTCCTATTTTCTGCAATACACGCATTAATTTTTACCAATTCACTCTATCAAATGCTTTTTCGAAATCTACGAAACAGGCAAATACGTCTTGATTGTATTCTATATTCCTCTCGATTAGTGATCTCGTTACTGCAATGGCATCACGCGTACCTCTTCCCTTCCTAAACCCAAACTGATCCTCCCCTAAATAATCATTTTCCTTACTCTCTATTCTTTTATTGATGATCCGAATGTCAGATATTAAAGTTAAAATAGAATTTAATAAAAACATTCCATTAAACAAAACTTTCCCTCAGTGAATCAGAATAATTTGATGAGTGAAAATTTTATTGCGAATTATATTATGATAAATTTTTTGAGGTAAAATCAATTTTTTTTCTAAAACTCGTCTGTGAATTTTTGCCGGGCGGCAGTGCAAATGGATCGAAACATTAGATGTAAAAAAATAAGAATCATTACGTCAATTCCTTTCTGGTTTCCCATCGCTAACGTAAATTCAGGATTTCAAAACTGATTGCTCGGTTTTGGTTTATTTGACCCTAAACCTCGTTGCATAAGTTCATTCGATGCCGAAAAGTATACACGATTGAAGAGGTGAACCCTTTTTGCGTACGACACTATCCGCTACTCCGTTTCCAATTAAGTGACGGGATGGAACGCTTTCCAATACAAAACGTCTTGCTGCAGGCCATAATAAAATATTTAGTATTACGAAAGGTCGATAGTGTTCCCTAACAGAGTCAATCAATGAGCAAAAATCGTTAGCTTATCAAAAGTTGAGCAGTGAATTTGACGTGATTTTTGTTTGGGAAGCGGAAGGTCTTGCCTTTATAAGCTCTATATTTTGTCTCCGCATAGTGAGTGAGGACATGTGTTATCAAACCGAGACACCTCTTCGAAATAACTGAAAAAAAACGCAAAGAGACAGTGGGAATCCGAAAACAAACGATTTATTTATCGTCGTTTTGGAACGGGGTGAAATATTGACTTAGCCACAATTGGAGCAAGTAGGTATTTTTATATTTTATCCCGATCCGAAGACAGTCCATCCTTATTTGACTTAAAAAACAGATACTCTGTTAAACCTTGCGCATGAAGTCTAATTTTCTCAGATCACCGTCCGAAATCACATTTCGTTACAAATGGAAAGATGGAAAAGAGAAAGGGAATTAAAACGAGACTGTGTATTAAAAAAACACTTTACCAAACAATGGAATGCTGAAAAAGCAAATGGATTCCCTTTTCACAACGCTTAATTTTTACCCTTTAATTCACCATCCTCAGACAATGGGCACACAATTAATGATCAAAGATTCCTTCCGACGGATGAGGCATTAATCTTTTCCGCTTTTCCTCAGCAGAAGGTTTTTAAACCATGCACCGAGTAGAATGAGATGGTGACCAAAACTGAAAGTGAAAAAGTGAAACTATGCCATAAAAACAGAGAGAACTCGCAAACGATGTTGTGGGAATTTTTCAATATGAATGCCATAGGACTGAAAATGAATAGCAAGTGAGACCGCTCGCTGAGCAGAACATACGAGGGTAAATCAACAAATAACTCGCAAAACTAGATAGAGGCAATAATAATCAAAGTAATTTCCTGAAATTTATTTTCCCTCTCTACATATTCACTCTGTACATCCGGGCACTGCTTTTTTTCTTTACCAGTCCTTGATAGCCGGAAGCAAAAAAATCTTTTCATTTGCTGTCACAGGCAACGAGTAACCTCTTGGACTAAGCCATCATCATTTTCAAAACATTGGCCACACAAATGATTTTTTTTAGGTACCCGAACAGATGACAGTCACTAGGGGCGAAGTCGGGACTATACGGTGGATGTTCCAAGCGTTCCCAATGAAATGTTCGTAGCAGCTCCTGCGTTTGTCTTGCTGACCTTTGCGACTTTTTTTATCGGCTTAACCTCGTGTCTTTCCACGTCATATGCAATTAGGATGAAAACGAAAAAGTAATGCAATTATAAGGTGTGTAGAAATAACAACATTCTTACGGGGTTATTTCAAATGATTATTCATACTGTGTACGAGTTATAAAGGTCACATAAATGAAAAATTACGGTTAAATATTAAGAGAATTCGTTTCAAAGATCTTGACAACGCAGAGAGAACAACCTAATCGTCATTGGACCGTGAGGGATACGAGCTCTATCCAGGAGTTGCCTCATCTTAAGATGATTTACATACAGCGTAAACGTGTCGCAAGGGTCAGGAGTGCAAGTCACTGCCGTTTTATTTCCCATCCATCCTACTCCAATCAGGGCGTTTGGCTTCTCGAGCAATCTTTCCCTTATCCTTGAACCACCGCCACTTAGAACCGTATTCTCCGATTCCTCCCCTCCGCCAACCTCTACCCATCTTCCGCTTCCTCTCCGGTGCCGCCTAGGAGGCTGGCCCTCCCTCGCAGGAGAGGCGCCCGGCGTCTGCGGCGGCGGCAAAGCGATCGATCCTCGTGCATTGATAAAAACATCCGCCTCCCATTCTGCTTACACGCTAATCACCGGATCGATTTCCTCTCAGGGAGGGGAGACAAAATGGGGTGAGAGGGAAGGAACAGGGGCGTTCCCCCACCCCCACACGCAAACCCCGTCTTGTCTTCGTACCCCTTCCTCCAATCATTCGTGTCTTTCCCGATGGTTTCCTCGGTCCCAGCCATTCGCATCCCAACCTGAGTCAGGGCAACGCGGGGGGCGATATCCTAGGAGCGTTGATTGAGAATTGAGACGGGAAAACGATCCTATTCGATTCGTCCTGAAAGCAACTGAGGAATCTGTGATGGTGCGGCATTAAACGGGATGTTTTCCCCTGAGATTAAGTAGGTCCCCCTCGATTCACATTACCTACCACTGGAGACTCATTAGTAGTACTATAGAAGGGATAGGTGGCTATCTAGTGGGACTAGGACGTATTTTTAGGGAATGGAGGAAGTGTGGATGGAAACCCAGCGTCGGCGTTAGCCTACTCTTAATTAAAGGCGCCAAGGGGTCAACAAGCTAACATCCCATCCGAAGGACGGCGTTCTCAAAGTGCACACACTTAGACCCCCAAATAAGAATTGGGATACCACTGAAAAATTCGGCCACCAACAGGATTCGAACCCAGGCCTCCGGGGTAGGAAACCAGTACATTAGCCACCGAGGTATCCCGTTCTTCTCTGGAACCTGATCAGGGATTCATAAGTGCAAGAGAGAAGAATATAAAGCTGCAGTAGATTCATAAGCTGGAATACTCGAAATCATGTTATTTATAATACGGTGTTGCCGCTGTGTTTTTGCATCGATTCCATTACTTGGATATGATTCCCGTGTAAAAAAACGCTTAGTACTGGGAAGGGTATTAGTGGTCAGCATTGAAGTTTGGAAACTCTAGAAACACCGAAATGAAACGTCCGAACCAAACGCAAACATTTACAATTCCGAGAGGGGGAACACTTGCTCCGCGCGTTCCCTCAGTAACTCATCCTCGCTATGCGGATGGATGCTGCACTACTAGAGAGCGCCGTATTGTTTCGGAGATTGCAGGACCGAGAGCTTTGTCGTCGCGCGCCTGATTCCTATCAACGGTCAGTTGCACCCTTTGAGTGGTCTGACTAGTCGGCGAGCGTGCCTAGCTGTGTGATAATGGAGAGCTAACAAACCACTCATTGTTCCACGTAAATATCAACCTCTGTGTGGAGTACGTTGCTGTTTTGTGAAGGTTATTGTATATTACCACACATCATTGAAATCGCCAGCGTGCAGTGAGGAAAGTCAACCGTTCTCATGTTCTAATGGCCAGGGTTTACCAGCTGGTTGTTTCAACTGACTCATTCATTGATGTAAAACAAACCTTGCAGTCTCTACTTAACACACCGACTGGAAGTGTATACACTTGCCCTTTTAGTGTGTGACACTAAAGCAGCTAATTAATGGCTTCGGCGTTTTTTCAGCAAAGGACAGGCAAAACTAGGATAAATAAAGGAGGCTGGAAGATTGATAATCTTTGGGAAATTCAGGTAATAATCCAAAATGGAAGGTTAACTTTTTGCTCGCGAAAGCCAGGGTCGTTTGGTTAGATGCACAACACTGATAAGATTTAAGGCAAAATCTGGGAAACCTCAGCGGTGTGCTAAGATCATATATCTTCCTTAATTAACGTAAAATGACCAAAAACACTACACGATTCATCGCTGAACTAAAAGTATCACAAACCAACTCAGTCAGGTTTGCCTCGAAGTTAAGAAGAGACTCGGCTTCAACGCATGGAGATTTTGATTCGCGTCTGCAGTAAAAAAAAAACCGGAGTTCATCAGCGAGAAGTGGATGTTTGAAAAAATTAGCTAATTGTCACCCATAGTTGTCTTAAACGTTCGGAGTTGATTTGGGCAACAAGCGAGTGATTTACTCCCTAAGCTTTGATTTACTAAGCGAGTGATTTACTCCCTAAGCACGGAGAGAAAACCATTCTTTTTTTTTTGGACCGTCCTATTCATACATTTCTTTGCTTACCCATTCCTCCCCACTCCCAGCCTTTCCGCCCACAATGGACGGAAACAAATTGCAGACGCCAGTACAAGCGAGATAAACCCACTCTCCGGGGTACGGAGTGACTATAAAGTCGGAAACCGGAAAGGGGGTCGTAATTAAAGGGGTCGTTATCATGGGGACGAAGGGCTGAAATGCCCCTAAAAACTTTGTTGTTTTCATCAAATGCGTTTGCTTCTCTCTCACTCACCCAAACATCGTGCATGGCGCTGTTTTTTTTCAATGACCACTGAAGAACAGGAAACACTAACAACAGTTCCAAAGGGATCCGTCCACCGCAACAAAAGTTTGTCTATCACTATTTTAACAAAGATAATACACAAAAACTATTGTAACTTGTGAACATATAATTACTCATCCAGAAATATTATCCGGACGGAAAGGTCTTAACAGAAGAGATGGTAATTAGCATGCCCAAAGGTGTACTAATCAAAATATGTAAATCATCGGCAAAGCAATAAAAATGGTACGGATAATCGTTTCGAGATACAGATCTAGTTGCCTGATGCTCAATGCTCAAGACAATGCTCACAAGATTAAATCACAGTTTAGTCAGAATAGAGATACTACAGTAATATATACTACAGTTAAATCTTATATATATATACATTCAAACACGAAATCCCACCATATGGGGAACAAATATTCATTCACATGGAAATAGTTATACGGAAAAGGGATAGGAACACAAAGGACGAACACAGGAGAGGTGGAAAAGGCGGAATCGAGCAGATCACAAGCGCAAAAAGTGTTCCTATCTCTTTTCCTTATATCTATTTCCACGTGAATATATATATATATATATATATATATATATATATATATATATATATATATATGATTTCTTCGAAGTAATTATTTATTGATAATTTCGACGGAATCGAGCTCCGTATTCCTCAGAAGATTAGTTAGGACTGACTGGCGAAAGGTATGTGGGACAGAGAGAGAAGGGGACGAGAGAAGGGGAGAATATAAGTGGGCATCTAGGCGTAACGTGAAAATTAAAGAGAATGAAAATATCTTGTGATGAATGAATGAATACTTGACATGAATAATATGAAAAAATGAATATCTTGACCGAAGCAGTTCGAGGCAGAAGCTCAAATATTCGAAATGGGCTATAATAATTGGGCTATAATGATGTAGATTATGATGCCGAAATGCATCAAGGCCCCGGAAAGGCGTACTCTTATACTCGTATCAACTCGCATACGTTCTATTTGGGGTCAAGTCACTTCGAATGAATAGATAACCCAGAGGTAAGTAAAACCACATACGTTCAACGTGTATGGCGAATGTCCTATTATAAGGTTGACGTAAAGTTCATCTGCCCTCCACCAATGTGCGAGGTACGATGTGTCAACGTATTCGATTTTTTCCAGCCAAAATGAATTTTGCATGTTTGAAAAATTTGCTCAGTAATATCATGATCGACAGTACAAATACTTTCAGTAATCGTAGTGCAGTTGTGTTTTAAATTTCCTACTGCGCATTGTGGTTCAATTTAAAAGACTCAACGTTTCGATTTCCCTACTGAAAACATAGTCGTCTCGGTAGAAAAAAATGACACCTTGAATCATTTTAAAATACGTTATCCTCGGTACGCGGCAAACAAATTAAAAAAAAACAACCTATAAGCGGAGGTTGTTCAATTTAAAGGTTTTCAGAAACCGTTAAAGATTCAACCCTGTCAAAATGGAATTTTCAGTCGGAATTTGGACAACATGGGCCTAGAAACAGCAGAAAATTCTTAGCTTCCACAACTCTGCTACGTGCAAGTAAAAGTGGAATCGAACCTTTTGACGGATATAACTGCCATGTGCACCTTTATGTATGAATGCTTTATTTTTTCAGTATTAGGGGGAAGAAACAAATGTACTCGAAGATAACGATAAAAAACAAAAATCGCGCAATGAGTACACAATTTGTATTACACTCAACGTATTAGTAATTTCATCTTATAATTCTCGCATGCCTGAAATCGAAATATATAATCAAATATATATCAAAATCGATAACTAAGTGAGCTATTGGTCAAAATGTGTTCCTTTTCATATTATAAAAAAAATTGGCGGAAGAAATAAAACCTAACCATTGATGCATTCATTTTATTTCCTCGACTACGTAAACTGATGCTAAAAAAAATAATTATGCGTATGTTTGTATTGGCTAAAATTGTTTTGTGTGAAGAGTCCGAAAGAACTACTAAAAGTTTTAGCACGAGTTATTTTTCGCAAGTAAAATTTATGCCTAACGAAAGAGTAATTGGAATTGGCATCAGTCGACGCAAATTTTAACATTAAATCTGGTCTTTCTGTCCGTTTTTGAAACTCACAATCACATTGATTTACCTAAAACTTTATACGAGAGCAGATTATAAATGGCACGAATGGTGAATTTGATCGATATGCATGATATTTCGCAAAAACATATATGCATGGCTCGAGCAGACGATTACGTTGTTGTTTATGAAGTTGCAGAGAGACTTTTTTGATGAACCGCTTTTCAATTAAGGAAAATTCGAATGATTTCAATCTAAAAAAAATTGGCAATTTTTTTTCCAAATTGTACCTCGATGAGGCGATCAAAGGAATGTGGTTTACTGAGGATATATTGTATTGATAAAAAAAATCCAAAAATTCATGTGTACACACGATTAAAGAAAACAAACCTTAAAAATATGATTACAATAATGTCTTTAAGAAATAATTGGTTCAAAGATAAACAAAATTAAGTGAATGCATTTTAGAACAGCTCCATCTTTTGATCGATAACAACAATTTAACCACCTTCAAAATCGAGAGGTATTCTTAGCAAATGAGCGATTAATGAAGCAGAATGCGGAGGAATCACTATCACACCAATCGAACAAACTCCTCAGCATCAAAAAAGGTATTCAAATGCTTACAAGACACGTCGTAATTTACGTCTCAGCTTTAAATTATTATTGATTTCCCGTAGTAATCATCCTGGGCTCAGGAAAAACATTAATTTCCTGGAAGTTCTCGTCCAAGGAACTTTTTAAAAAATTAAACCGGGTAGTTAAATGATATAGTTTATTCTTCGATGTAAATAGTGTTAAAATCCAAGAATTGAGAATGAGTAAGGAAGCATCATGCTACTCAAAGTTGGAAAATGTGAGTGTAAATCAAATACGACAAAATTCAGACAGATCGACCTTCCGCGTGCCTTACTTACTGCCCTTACATCAGTCAATTACAACAAAAAATCTTCCACAGTACCCGCCTCTCTATCTCCCTTATTACCCTTATATATATATATATATATATATATATATATATATATATAGTATATATACATATATATTGTATATATATATTATATATATAATACAAATGTATAAATATAAATAAATGTTAAAAAAAATATATATATATAAACATAAATAACCCCCTTCCCTTCACCCCGCAACCTCTTCATTCTTCCCAGCACTCTTGTTTCCTCTCTCCCTGGACCACGCCCCGAGATTTGTAACGTGCGTTTCCATTTTCCGCCGCAGCCGAAACTAAGGCGCCACCATCCAAGGGCGCTCGAGACAGAGGGTCGTGGGGATGGGGTGGGAGGGGAGCCGAGTCCGTCTTTTCCCCGACACCACCCCGCCCCCAACTCATTCCCCTCCATCGGTCCCTTTCTGCTCCGCTTTCCCTCCTCCA
The DNA here is from genome assembly GCA_037158775.1 of Hetaerina titia. Classification (NCBI taxonomy): domain Eukaryota; kingdom Metazoa; phylum Arthropoda; class Insecta; order Odonata; family Calopterygidae; genus Hetaerina; species Hetaerina titia. The sequence continues at coordinate 29,061,734 of CM073776.1, read as the reverse complement.
CATCCGCGCCACTCTTTTTCCCTCACTCTCTACCCTTTTCCTCTTCCTCGTGCCCTAAAGCAAACGAGACCGCATGAGGTTTGCGAACGAAGGACTCGGGTGTCGAGAGAGTGTGTTCCCTTGTAAGGACCTCTTGAGAGGCAGGAGGCGAGGGAGAGACAAGGGTGTTTGTGGGAGGGGAGAGGAGAGATAGGTGGGGGAGGGGAAAGTACACCTTAAAAAGGCGTTGATTGTTTGCGGAGGGAACTCGCGTTATTGGCCGCGGGAAGAGGAGAGACGGGGTGACGGTGATGGGGGAGGAGGATGTGTGTGTGTGTGTGGCGAAAGTTTTCGGTGAAAGGAACTGGGGGATGGACCCGCCGATGTCCCACCCGGCGTCGAGTCGCCGGGAGATCTTTTTCGGAAAACGTGCGACGCGACGGTCTCTCGGGTCGGGTCGAAAAAAGAATTATCCGCGCGCTAATTTTACAAAAAAATCCGGACAGTGAAGCCATTGCCCGAAGAGGTATTAGTTCATACGAATGGAAAAATGTTTTAGTGTGAAAAAATACGCACGCAATGCGATTGCATTTCGGGCAATAAAACGATATTCATAACGTTTTTTTTGGTACGCTGCATAAGAATTTTAATAACATGGAAATAGTTCTGAAAACGCAAAAAACGCTGACGAAAAAAAAGATAAAAGCGATCACTTCAAAGGTATTTACAGAGCATCATAAACCCGTGGAACTAATTTACCCGTTGAACTAAAACCCGTTTACTTCGACTGATCCATGGAAAGCAGACCGAAAAGGACCGAGCCAGATCATTTAATAAAACTGTTTTCCCAGTCGGAAAATTAACCTATCATTTTACATTAATGGCCTACAGTGCATTGTAACTTTATGCAGGGCACGTATCGATTGACATGGCTGATCAGACTCAGGAATATTGCTTATCGGCGCATATCAGAGTAGTTATATTCTAAGGTCATTTTGATAGGTTTATGAACATAAAGAGTCAAGACTGAACCACTCGTAAAATATACGATATGTGAAATTGTTTAACTCAGGGCACAGAAATGAACTACATTCCTTTTGCTGACTCTGGGATCTCTAAAAATGATGCTGGACTCACAGCAATTTGGGTGGGTCCACTGCTGTTCTGAAGGAAGACCGAAATTTTAAAGTGGGAAGTTCCCTTTAGAGGGAGAAGAGCATTAAAATACGAGAGTAGTACTATGTTGACCTTCGGGTTCATTAATATAAAATCTCCGGTGAGATAATTTACACATAATTTGGAATTTCTGAATTCCCATATCCGAGTTTTCCGAGGGATGCGTATCGTCCGGTTGGCGAGGCCAAGGAAAAAGCTTTATGGCTTTATGCGGTGGGATTCCGAAAAAAAATAAATGGGGAGGAAATGACAAGCGGCTGTTTTCATTCCTTCTTCATCTTCGTTTCATTTCCCCGACTCACTTGCCTTGGCTCCCTGAAAAACACACTCAGCGTCATAAAAACATTTTCCACTTGCCTACGCGATGTCTTTCGAGGGCACAACATCAGTATCTATGCATCTTAACCGAGGACTTGTCCCCCTTGAAGAGCGCATATACTTAAACTAGAGGAGGAATTGTCGTCCTGGCGTCAAAATAGACCCGAAAAGATGGACGGCAATTCACATTTAATGTTTCTGAGAAGGAATATATTTGGGGCACAGAATAAGATTGATGTTTACTTACAATTCGGGTGATACTCGCCAAGATTCATTTTTGTCAATTCTCAGCCAAGTGGTTATAAATAGGCATTCATTGTAGAGAGCCCTTTTTCGGCCAGGGAAGGATTTAAATTGGATTGTGAATAAGAGATTACCTCTCACGAAGTCCCTTACATAGTTCGTCACAAAACGGGAGAAAAAAAGAACAATGATATCACCAAGGCCACTTCAGAGGCTCGTTGTAGATATTTTAAAATCCGACAGCGGACGAATAAGTAAGTATGATGTCGAATTAGTGATATTAATGTTAAAAATTCTCTCAAAAACCTTTTCATCCCTAATTGAGGTCTAATCCTCTGCAGAACAGGTCCATTTGCTAATAACGCGCGTTATTTTTTTGATGTTCACACTCAAATAGCATGTAGTACGGCTAAAAATATTAGCATTAGAAAATATGAATGGGAAGAATGAACATACAAAAGTAAGTGGTCATTTTCTTGGTTTGAAAAACGTATAATACGATTAGTTAAGGATTTTCAGAAAGCATTCGCATCAAAGCGATTAAAAATTTAGAAGAGCTGACCTACTTACTCATTATTAAATGCGTATCCTTTAAATGGTTAATGCTCGCGTTTCTCATGACGCAGGGAGCTCAAATACATATTTATGTAGAAGTGAGTTGGCCTCCACGTCAATGAAAACAAAGGATGTAAATTAGAACGCATGGAACCATTAGCATCTCCGAGGGTGAAACAGAATGATGTATTATTCCTCCTTAGTGAAAAATGCACCAATAAGTACCACAGTTGTTAATGCAATGGATTCTCTCACTTAGAGAATTTCCCAGCATAAATAAAAAATATATATATTATTATATTTTTTAACATACAAAATATAATATATATATATATACATATAATTTATATATATATATATATATATATATATATATACATAATATATATGCATTTTCCCCCTCGCTCAAATTTTCCTCGCACCAACACAAACGGGCAGGAAAGTTACGATCCAAGAGAGAGGACTCGAGCCATACTTCGACCCAATTCGACACTGTGGAAATATTTCCTGAGGTTGGCTAAATGAAGGCAGAGGAAAGAAAATTGTGTGCAAAAAAAATGCATATTAGCGGCATTATTATAGTTCCCCTCCCCTCTGCGTTCCAAAATGGCCTACCAGAGAGAGGCAAAACAAAATATAATAATAAAAATAAAATAATATTTCCCGGAGAACTTGTCCGGGATATAAATTTCAAAATCGGCACCAGCTCATTTTATTCCCGCGCATCTTTCTCTCTCTCCGCGCGATGGAGGAGGAGATATGAGAAACTCCATGCCACGGAACGCGTAAGTGACGTTTTTGAAATATTAAAGGAAAAGGGGGCAGACTGATGGTTTGAGAGAGAGGTAAATGGGAGGACGGAGATGCAAATGAGGGGGGCGGAGGGTGGAAAGGGGGGGGGGTTGGGGCGAGTGAGGAACGAATTTCGCCATCCATTTATGGAGTTCATTTTGGGTTGGGAGCGAGAGGGTTCGCGGGGTTTAGCCAGGGGGAAAAAGGAAAGTAGGAAGTTCCGGAGTGGGAGATGAGAGGGGGGTAGAGGAGGGTTAGGGTTTGGTAGGGGGTCGAGGGAAAGGATTAGGAAGGGGTATCGGGGGGGGGGAGGAGCGCGAGGGTTTCGACGTCATGCTGCCGGAGAGAAGCTGACTGAATATTGGCTCTGCGCCCTTCGTTCCTGCAGGTTTTTTTTCCATGCGAAAAATAAAACAAGGATCTGTAGCGTAAATAAGTAAGAAAGGAAAGGAGAGGGTTGCGACAATGAACCCGATGGACTTCGGGGGCTAAATAATGCATGGGGTGTGCAGTATTGCGCCTGTGCATGGACTGCGATTAGGTTCCATTGGGAGAGAATGGGTTAGAGGATGGGCCGGATGAAGGGAAAAGCGGAGAGAGAGAGAGAGAGGATAAAAGGTTACTTTGATCAAGAAGGCTGTGAAAAAACGACTGGGGATATTTTCATCATGAGGTACTTAATGTTTTACCAAGAAGACGCAATTGTTTTGACGCACTTTAGCATTCACTTTGAATGGTGCCCAAGGCCAGGATAACGATTCAAACAGACTTACTTGCTTTCGAACCCAAATTTACTAGCTCTAGAACCACATACGCAGACAAACGAACTTGATTGTGCAAGAGCACTTCTCGGAGGCATCAGGCAACGTTAGGGAATCGGTAACGTAAAACCTCAAAAACTCAACCCATGGCCAAGAGATTAATTCTATGAAATTTTTTAATGAATTGCTTGTCGTTGTTAAATTAAGACTAAGAATAACTATCAATATACTCACAATTTAACTTTTTGATAAATTCCGTCTTTAGCAAGACTAAAGTGAGACTTTCAAATAAATGTAGGATTACTTATGTATACTAATGCGTAATATTAGTCAGTACTATAAGTGTGTGTGTGTGACATTCATTCTACTTTTAATTTAATTTGTAGGAGCATTATATTAGGGGATCGGACGGTGGCTAACGTACAGGTTTCCCACCGAGAGGAGCCGGGTTCAAATCCTGGAGACAACAAATATTTTTCAGCGGCATCTCGATCTCTACTTGAGGTGCTTTGTGGAGAGCACTTTTGAGTGAGCACGACGTCCGTCGGAAGGGACGTTAAACTGCGGACCCCTTGGCGCCTTTCGACAATTTCCGACGCCGGCCCTTCCTTTCCCACCAATTCCTAATGACGCAAATGACCTCAGCTTTCGGTCATCTACCCTTAAAAACTAAGCATTACATTTTTCTCTATTCAAATTGGATAACGTGTAGTATGCAGACAGTTATGATCTCATGTAGTTATTTCAAAAGATAACTTTCTAAATTACATTTACACCAAATTACTCATCCGGAATAAATATGAGATAATAAAATTTCCTACGGCACCTTGGGGTTAAACGCCTCTTTGAGCGGACTGTATTCATCCAGATGACTTTTCACCAAATTATGTGTAAATTATGTGTATATAAAAATATGTAAATTAAAAAAAAGAGCACACGCGTACCTGTTCCCGCGCAACTGTTAATACAAATACCGATAACATTTCTATTTGACACCAAGTTTTTAGAAATATCCCTCAAACAGGTTCTTAGTTGTAGACGCTACCCTTACGGTTTTCATTAAAATAAGTTTTTTATCACTTAGTTTAATAATTTCAATTTCAAACGATAACTTAGTCGTTACTTTTGATTTTATTCATTATTTAGCCGACTTAATATAAATTTGAGTTCGTTTCATTTGGCCTTCAGCTACCGTAATTAGGAAGTAAAGCGTATCATTGCAGGAATAGAGATATGCCTCTGACAATGGGGTCGCTTTCACTAGAGAAAAGCTAATGTCACGCACAACTTTAAGCGAGAATGAAATGCACCAAGAAAGTACCTAATTTAATGGGTCGTGACTGAAGGCCAACGGAAAATAGAACGTGATTTTATTGAAATCACAACGGTAAGGTCAACTGCAGTAGCTTTATTAAACATATAAATAAGTTAATTGGCATCCTTTCTGTGTTATTATCAACCGGGGTTCTACTACGGGTTTTAATAGCGCCGTATTTCGAGTGAGAAAACTTCAGGCAGAAGAAGACCAGTAATATGCACGGAAACGGGTCGTTGCAGGATAACATTCAAGCCTTTCCACTAATTGACTGGACGAAAGTGGATATTTTCAATATCATGTTTAATTGGAATGCACACAATGCGCAGATCGAATGAACGGATGAGTGGTGGAATAGTTCCTGAAATGTATTCTGAAAACTATTTCCAATTCATCGTACCAATTATTTTATGGGGATGATGATCTTTGCGTGCTCTAAAGCCAACTGCTTCTAATTATCTTCCTTGCGACATTTATATAGTTCTACAGTACTAGAAAAGGACAAACACTAAAATATAGAAAGGTAAAAAAAAATTGATATGAAACAATAAAATTATTTTCAGAGCTTACATGAACAGCCGGAACAATATTTCGCTTCGTTGATGTCACGAAGTTTGGTTGTTCAGCAGGCACTTACCTGAAAACAAGAGAAAATTATTTATTAATTAATATTCATGTCAATTGTAGTTATGAATGAATTCAGTATTTAATTGGTAAACAAACATGTGCGTACGCATTTTATAATATATGTGTTAACATAATTATTCATTCAATGCAAAATTTCATTTCTGGAAATGTAGATCCGGTAACAAATTCTGGGAAGATTGAGAATTTAGACAATATGATAGTTTCCGAGCGAAATTCAGCTTATTGAATCGATAGGAAAACTCTGAAATATTCATTGAAAGCCATTAAATAAATGAATTAATTCACAGAGCTTGATTCTCATCAATTCATTTAATTATTACTAATATATGATTTTCCAACAGATTTATTTTTAAACCAAAGAATGTTTGTTTTGGCCCTAATAACTGTCATGGTTCTTATTACTGATCTCAAACATTTTGTGTCAAAATAACAATAATATTTCAAATGAACTTTACAGAGTAATATTTTGCATACTAATATTAAGGCAGAAAGGAAAATTCATTTATGATTTTGATATTTTTACGTACACAATAGGTAATTTCCTAAATACCGGTATAAGGTAATTCATTGGCATGGGTTTCATGTATAGATTAATTATTACTGGATGATATTGAGTTTTATTGATTCAATTAGAGAAGATTTTGTTAGCTTTGGCGATTGAATTATTCACTTTGCCTTACTTTCTCTTCGTTTAGAAAATTCCTTTTTAGGTAATTGGTTGTTTGAGATGTGACTTTATGGAATCGATGCAATTTATAATGAAAATCACAACTTCGTCATTACACAGAATTTTCTTTATAAATGACCCGGTTTTCGACGTTCAACATCACCATCAGGTCTGATGTCGATTTTTGATGATGAAGTCTGACTTGATGATGACGTTGAACGTCGAAACTCAAGTAGTGTCTGAATAAAATTCTGCGCAGAGCAAATTTATAATTTTTCATTATAAAATTCCTTTTTAGGGGAAATTTTACGTTTTTGGAGGAATCTTGGTGATTTTTTTGTACTATTTTTTAAAATTTGAATCCCAGTATTATGACGCTTTTATTTTTAGTATTTTACCTTTTTAACCTAGATAAAAGTAAACGGTATTGAAGAGGGGATTTTTACAGAATAGGTTGTTGGGTTGCTTTTGTTAGGAGAGACAAAGGGATTTACACTGTACTGTTTGGTAGCTTGTGCCCATCCAAAACCTACCTCAACCGGTAGTTAACCAATAATATTATTAATAAAAGAGGATAGTTTAGAATTGTTGCTAAAATATACTTTGACCAGAGGTAGAGTAGGAATTTGATTAGGAGTCATCTTAAGCTCTCACTTCAGTTTACCGTATTCCAAAAGGATTTTGAGAGTTGGATCAAAATCAATAAATGCGAACGTTTCCCCAAGTTGACGCACCATTAATGAAATACGACACGCATCCATTACATTTCGTACGGATAGATTAAAAATGGGGTTGGGTAAGAAATAAATAGTAGAGTATATACAATGATATTTGGCTTGGTAGAGTTTACCAAACGGGCAAAAATATTCAGCACAAGCAAGCACAACTAAGATTTAACCGATTTTCATGCAGCACCCACACGCAAAACGTGAAATCTCTACGGTGCAGCATCTTGTCGAGGGAACGAATTCCACGCTGCTAACCATTTTGTTTCTTTTGCTCCACATTTTGTTTTAAAAACGTCCGAGGGAATGAAGTAGTCCGGGTCACGACTGGGAGCTATGCTGTTGACATTATTTTTTTTTTAAACACTCCACGTCCTACTCTCGGGGACGACCTCACTCCCGCCATCCCTGCCGAGACTTCCACCCCCCCCATACTCCCCACACCCCCCGACGTCCCCTTTCTCCCCCGAGGGGGGGGGAGATCTGAAGGGTCGTGACGAAGGTACTACTACACTATAACACACGCCTCCTCGCCCTGCCGCTCCGGGGGAAAAGGGTTCCTGGGGGCCCACGAAGCTTTGCGACACCAGTCGGGTCGCGCGCGGGACTCGGCGCCCCACGCCCTGCTCTCCGCCCCCTCCCCCCGCACGCGAGCGTAAAACATTAATCGCCCTCGCGTCATCGTCCGGGCCGGTTCCACGTGAATGTTACCGTGGGAGGGTGCGAGGGGTTAGCGGTAGGGGGTGCCGGAGAGGCTGACATGGGGGACATCGATCGCCTGGCGTGCCGAATGGGAGCGAGAGGGTGACAACGCGTGCACACACGCAACGCGCTGTCCCTCCGCCCGTGTTGTGCTCGCCCTCGCCGGGGAAGGGATCGCGTCGCGCCGGGTCAGCGAGGGCGATAGATAGGGGTGAAGCACGGGGAAGAGAAGGATAATATATATATATATATATATATATATATATAATATATCTGGATACATATCGTATATAATATAAGGTAATGCGATTTTCTAGAAAGAAAAAGGCTAAGATAAGCATTAAAATAGGAGGGGAAAAATAGGCCAGGTAGAACAGTTTACGTAACTCGGAAGTGTTTTGGACCAACACGGTCAAAGTAGTTGGGACATAAGGAGAAGAATTGCGCTAGGCAAGGAGGCTTTCTCAAGGAGAAGGGAGTTGATGACGGGGAGGTTGAGTAGGGATGTTAAGACAAGGCTCGTAAAAACTCTGATATGGAGCGTAGCTATGTACGGCGCGGAAACGTGGTCACTGAAGCAGGAGGATAGACGTAGATTGGAGGCTTTTGAAATGCGGGTGTGAAGAAGAATGGAGAAGGTGAAATGGACCGAAAGGAAAACGAATGAGGACGTACTAGGGATTGTGGACGAGGAGAGGGGTTTGTTGGGTGATATCCTATGGAGGCAGGAAAAATTGATGAAGGGCCATATTGATCGGCAGTGGGGCGTTGATGAATGATATGTAAAGGGGAGAATGTTAGGTAAATGAGGAAAGGGCAGGAACAGGAGAGGGATGTTGGACGGGATGAAGAGAGGAAGGAAGAAAAAAGTATACAGAGATGAAAAGGGACCTGATGTAGAGTAGATTGCTGGATTGGGTTTTGCTGAGAGGCACAAAATATTTATTTGGTACAATGCAACAATTTCAGAGTACAAAAATCATTCGCCTTTCCCGGTCAATACGAATGATTATTACACTCTGAAATTGTTGCATTGTAATGCTACACGTAGCGGATGACTCCATTAAAAGTTACTGCTGCGACATCTCCCGCAGTTTCTTGAAATTCATTTGGTAGTTGTGTCAATCCAAGACCTACCTTAACCGGTAGATTAGCTTATATATTATATATAAAATATATATATATATATATATTAATATGGATCTCTCCCTATATATATATATATATAGGGAGAGAGAGACACAAAAGAGATGTTTCTGCGACTTCGGGTAGGACAGGGGGGGGGGGTGACTTCGGATAGGATGGAGGACAAGGGAATATTAGACAGAGGAAAAGGCGTGTCCTCCACCTTGACGTGACGGTTCTGCCGTCAAGAGGATCCGAGCGGGGAATTATGATCGGGACATGAGAACTGTTTTTATTTTTCGTTTTATCATTTTTTCTGATTGCAAAGGGACATCCTGGAAGGCTGTCAATCTCAACTTGATTGCGCCATCTAAAACGCTCATATCAACATGTTCCTCACACACGTGAACTCGGACAATTGATTATTTTTTCGCTCCCAGGAACGAATACACGAATTGATGAACAAAAGTCCACTTTCCCCAATCTTAAGCGTCACCGACATTTCAAACAGACATCGTATTTGAGGATGATAGCATGGTCCGAGGTTTTGTCGTTTGAACGAATTGGATGATAAAAGTATTTTTCCAATTTCAATGCTATTTTAATTTAATATAAGGGCGACGCAATTATTCGCCGTAACGATCCAATAAGGATTTCAAAGTGGATGTAAATACCGCTGATCACTATCTGTTGAGGGAATTGGAAGTCCATGAAGGAAACATGCATAATATGTTCCGCATCAATACCATACATGTAGAGTGGGTGCAGAATATAGTATTTTACCGTTATTGATTGTTCTAATTTTTATGTAAAAAGATCTTAAACCAACAATGATACGATTAAAGCGTTATCAATGGAATCACTTTAAAGCACATGGACTCAATTTTCTCTAAAATTCCCGATTTACAGAGCCATTATTAGAATTACTCTATTCTAATTAAAAGAAGCTCCCAAGTATTCGGAAGACTTTTTAGGAAAATGAAAATAGGTAGGCATTTAAATAAATGAGAACATTCTTAAACAGCACAGTAAATGAAGTCATTTGACAAGTGATTCCATTCAAATGGCACTTGGTCCATAAAAAGCAGCGTTAAATTTTTCGTGCATAATAAATAGTACTGTTTTTACAAAAACATTGTCAACTCAACTAATTCATTACCGTTGGACCGAATGCCTGATAGTATTCGAACCTGATTACTTTCACCTAATTTTATACCTTTTAGGTGAACACTCAACGAATATGGTGTATGCTGGAAAAAGTCCAACAACAAAACTCATACTTGATAACCTGTGAGATTAACACTAAGCTCCTGGGGTCCCCGAAAACATACCTATTATTATATCTAAATTGCGACTTACGAAGAATATCAGCCGAGTATCAAGATCCGTAATCTTTAAGTAATTTGTAATCTTTTGTGTATGGTATGATCAGCGAGAAAGTGTAATTGTTTGCAAAATAAGACTAATTTCTAAAAATATTTATGAAGTGAATTACTTGCCGTGGGATTCCAAACAAAGTATAAAGGTAGAATAGAAAATGTAAGGGATAAAAGTACGTCGAGAAAAATTTAAAAATCAAGAGAAATTAGGGAAAGAATCAGCAGAAGATGAGAAGGGAACCCTCAAGTTATTTATCCTAGGATTGAAGATTAATAAGCGGGCACCATAATTTTGCGACACCATTTGTCATTTTCAATTTTGAATCGAGAATTCTCCAACATTGGTTCTAGTATAATTTTTTATTAGCATGACGAATCTAAAAATGGAATTTCTACAACCGAACGCATTATTTTTTTCAATGGAAGGAAGAATAAAAAGGATTAAAAACCTTTAAAGGCTATTTTGATGACATTAGCAAAACAAAAAAAATTAATAAAAATTTTTCTTAACTTTTAATTACTTGAAAATATAATAGATTACTTGAACAAATGATTAAATTTTCTCATGTTGAATTCGTTAGGCTTGCTGAAATGCATTACAAACATTACTTTCGAGACGTTTCATTTCTACTTGCCAAAAATTATTTGCAAACTTGAGAATTTGAAAAATCATGAGTGAATTTTTTCCAACAAAAGAACGATGCACAGCAGAAAGCAATATTGAACAATGAAAATAAAAATGAAAGAAAGCACTATTTTACCCAACTTCGGGGTAAGTAGTAATAATGGGCTGCTGGACTGTATACATGCAAGATCAAAGCTTCCTCATATACTCTTGGTACTCTATCATTTAATAGAAGAATGCGGATCACTCACGCTCATGGACTACATTGGTCGCTATCGATAAACCTTACCTACGCTACCCTTTATACATTACTGACTCTGATATACTAGTAGTATAACGAGCGTCTATACTACGGAATACGAGCTCAGCCCGATTCATATAATAAAAGAAACTATGTTACATAAAACTGAACTTAATTTTCCGTCAAAATTTCAATCTCTACAAAAAATCTCTCTTCACTCTTTAATATTAATTTTATTTCATTAAAAAACGCGCTTTTGGAAAATGAATCTAATTATCAATTGACAAAAAAAAACACGCTGACATTGATTGAATCTAGTTAGTAGCCACCGATTATTGGGAATCCGAAATTTCGTCTACTTTATTTTGAATAGTATTTAAGAGAACTGATCCATGATATAGTCAGTAGAAACCGTGGAAAATTTATCAAAATTTTACAAGCATACAAATTTGGATCACGTTAGCTATTTTCCTTACGGTTGATAGGCCACTTATCTGCAGAGGGTAAAATAAACATATTATATAAATGGATAATTACCATGCTTCTCCGAATTCCGACAGAGGTAATTTCCACTGGCGCTTATTTGGTTTTTTTAATGCTTTTACGTTAACAAATAAAACCCGAATCCTCAACAGTCCTCCAAATTCAGTTAAGCTAAATCATTTTCTGGCTACACAGAATCCACTTTTTCGCTGGACTTAATGCAGTTTTAAATCCCTAATAAATATCCTACTTAGGCACTATGACGAGGGAGAATATTCTCGAGAGATTCAAGATTTACCTAGCCTCTCCTTTACAAATAAATTTCTTTTCCATTCTAAAATAGTAGTGCCCGCTGAGATGAGGTTTATCCATAAATGCAGGTTGTTTCAAACCTTTTCTTTGACCAAGCTCTTTTGAACTTAAATTAATCATTCATACATCCTTCTCCGGATTTTCTTTCCTTACTGTAAATATATTTTCACGTTCTTTTATACGACTGTTTCCATTCGGCTTTCGAGTTCTTTCTTTCCTTTGCACTTAGTTCCAGTTCTTTTTTCATATTCTCGAGGTATTTTTTTCTCCCCTGGCATTCTTTTCGGGTTTTAGGGCTTATACTTTCACATTTATTAATTTTTCCTGTGATAAGTAATGTTTTTCCGTGGAATACTTAATTCAAAGTCATTACCTAGCACCTACAGCAAGACATAATTTCATAAATATCTATGAAAACTAATCTGAATGTATTATAAAATGTTTTCAATACGTATTACGAAAACAATCTGTGTCATGATATATTATCATGTATTATCTAGCGAATAAAGTATAAATATGCATACGTAAAAATACAAATAAATCCAGGTCAGACCAATTGACAAGAATGGACATGTAAAAGCGATATATTTGTTTTCCGGACAAATAATTTTTGAGTTGTAACGAATAATATCTTTTCTTTGTTCGTAGTGTCATCAAGCCTTCTCCTTGGACCCTTGAGTTATAGCAAGATTTTTGCATCGTGCAGCCACAGAAAACTATCGATCGAATACCTCCACAATGAGAGAGAACCAGAAACGACAATGTCGGCTGATATTCGAAGCAATCACACCGCAGAGATGGAGAAGGCATTCAGTACGGGAAAAACCACATTGCAGAGAGAAAATTTAACTTTCCTTTTTCGTGAAATAAATATCTTATTTTGGCAAAAGTACCACTGTATTCACTCAAAAATAGACATTTTTAGTGTGGTGCTAAGATATAAGATTAGCTCGTGAAATTGCTGATGCCCTTATTGTGAAATATCGTAATTGTCCAATGGAAATCGACAAATAAAATAGTTACTTAAATCCTACTTTTGTAGTTCCGAATTTCAATCGAAAAGGAATAATAGACAAACAGAAATCGTGAAAATAGTTGACCTGGATTTTTCTAAAAGAGAGATCCTGAAGAAAACGTTTCTAGATCGGAGTAATGCTCAAATAAAGCAATTGTACAGCTTTATTCCAGGCGGATAACAAAATCGCATCTATATTGTTTGGGTATATATGAGGTACTTAGGTTCCTCAAAAACCCAGGAATAAAATGGCAAAGACTAAATTGTTCTTAGATCAAGAGTTTTACAGGTTATACCTTAGCCTTACCTTAGGCTTAAAATATATTTCAAACAGACACTGAGATGCCGTAACAATCCAAAAAAATGGATTTCACTCACACGCAATTTTCACTCACAGAAAGAAAATGGCGAAATGAAGTTTTTCTTGACGATTTGATGGGTTTTGTAATAGACTTGTTCATTATGCAGCCAATCCTCGAGATATTAATATACTCATGTATACTGTTTGTTCCTCCTCCCTAGGTAAATGATCACGAGAAGCAAATGTTCTTTCATTCACCCTTGCTTAATTCGCTACTCTTAGAATAATAAAGATATCGGTATCCCAGTCATTTTTCCGGACAGGAATAATTATCGGAATTACTATACCGCTCCCGTGCTTTGATCAGGAGAGAGTGCATGTTCGCTGGAAGCGCAAGCAATGAGGCTAGGCTACCCTTAGGCCTCGGTGTACACGTGCGCATGGCTGGGTTGCATAATAAGTTAGGGAGCCATTACCTCCGCCCCGTCCGATCCTGGAGTTAATTCGCGGTGGGGGAGCGAGCAGAATTTTTTCCATCAAGTTCTTTCAGAAAAGGAGGCAAGAAAAAGAGATGATTTTTAGAGAAGACGGTGCGGGGTAAATGAAAATAGAAAAACATGGGGTCCAGGAGTAGATGCTACGCTGACGTGGGAGAGAGGTTTCGTAATCATTCTTCTGAATCTTTTGCTCTTATTTCATGCATTTATCTTTCTCATAAAAGTGATATTAACCGTAATTTATACTTTGTTTGCAAAATGCTTCCTTTTTAAAAAAGGAATACCTTAGAAAACTCAATTTTGCTGAGTTTAAATTGAATTTTCAACAAAATTTTCACGGTCACATAGAAAATATGGTACGATCAATTCTTAATAAAATTGAAAAGATTCATGATTCCTGATTATATTGATGCAATTTATAAAATACAATTATGAAGAACAATTAAAATGATGAATTAAATTACAAATAAAACAAGTTTTCATTCAATCTTCCACCTGTTTTCAGGATGATGGATTTATTTACGCCGGCAAAAATAGCATTCACAAGAACAATTTCCCTATCGAGGTCGTACAAAATGTAATTCTTAAGAGTTGAAAAAAGAGTGCCAGTCGACAAAAAGAATATATTTAGTTGCAAATGGAGCTATAAAATAAATCAAAGTTTCAGAATCATTCAACGCTGACTTTTCTGTCGAAAGCAAAATAACAGAAACGTTTGAAAGAATATGGTTGTTCGTTCTCACCGCCGAAAATTGAAGATAGAAATCCATCTCCAGGACTCGAATAATAAGAGCAACGATATATTTATTCTTCTGTGTAGCAATAGGAAACAACTATTTCGTAATTACTGTTCAAATTGCGAGTGAGGATAATTACCTTGAATGAATGTAAATAAAAGGCTTTTACAGTTTCAAAATTTTCAGTTTCTGCCCTCATACAGGGTTTGTCCGGAAAATAAGTGTACTGAGCTCAGGAAAAAAATTTTATTACACTTTTACATATATTAAGCTAATATTCCTCAAAACAGGACCCTTGTGAGTCGATACACTTGTTCCGGTTGCGGCGTTCCCATTTCTGGAACGCTCCCGCGAAGGCATCATCGGGAACCTCTCGAAGGCACGTCGTCACGGCCTCTTTGACGGCGTCCAAAGTCCCGTATCGCGTTCCTTTCAAACTCCTCTTTATCTTCGGGAACAGAAAAAAGTCCGGTGGTGCCAAGTCCGGGCTATAGGGCGGGTGCGGCAGCGTTGCCACGCCGTGCTTGGCCAAGAAGTCCGACACGACAAGCGCGGTGTGAGACGGCGCATTGTCGCTCAGGTTGTCAGTCATACGGTTGATCGCTGGCCGGACGCGGGCGACTCGTTTTCGAAGCCTGTCGAGCACTTGGACGTAAAATGCAGCATTTACAGTTTGTCGTTCAGGTACAAATTCGTAGTGGACGACTCCCCTTTTGTCAAAAAAGACTTATTTGTCAGGACACTTATTTTCCGGACGAACCCTGTACACGTATTCTGCAACGTTAATATTCCCTACGAACCAAATAGCTGTTATCGAGGAAAATAGATTTTCGTTGCGTTAATGGACTTAACAGGGTCGTACCCGCTAATTTTGATGACTGATAACAAACCTTAACAATGTAAATTTTTTTTCCCTTCACTAAAGATTTTCCAGAAAAATACGACCACGCCTCACTTCGCTCCAGACTAATGATGTATTCACTTACGCGTAGACACTTCGTAGCAATGAGATATGAGTCAGCGAGGAAAACAGTCGAACCTTTAGAAATGAGAGATATCCGAGTCACTTGAGAGGCTAAATTGAATGACACAGAGAACCGAAGCGGAGAAGACTTGAGCGCGGCGTTGGACGTGGATACGAGAATATATCTCGGATTAAGCTGAAATGCGGGGTAAGATCTCAGAAGTGCGCCGGCTTCCGCAACGACTAGCGGGTACAGAGGCAAGATTAGAGAAGGTGGCTGGAAAAAGGAACGGAGGAAGCCTTCCGCTCTCATTTCTCCCTAATAATAAACCTTTGGTTATGCGATACCACAAGAGGTTCTACGTATGGGTCTGAACCAGGATTCCGCCCCTATCAATAGACTTCGCTTCAAGGTGAAAATCTGAAAGGAGGCTGATTGAGGATGAGAGAGGAAATACTCAAGGATATCCTGTGCCTCCGAGGTCACCTATTTCGAGCGGTTTTTTTTTCTTTCCGACCCTCTTCAGCCCTCACATTCTTTTAATCCATCCAACTATCTCAGTACTCTTGTTCTCACCTTTCCCTTCCCTCTCCTCACCTCACCTCCCCAAATTCCCTTACCACGTTCTATGGATTTGACGCACGAGAATGAAATTCTTTTTAAGGTTTCCTATATGAGCACGAAAGGTGATCTCGGGAATTTTCCGTGATCCTCCTCCCCACTTCACACCTCCGGTCTTTATGTTAAATGGGAGTCAGATAGCCAGCAGTAACATTCTAAATGAAAGAAATACTCGAGGAATACGCGTAAACTCACAGGAAACCAGTGAGCAAAGAGAATTAGAGAAGGGTGGAAATACTCCCTCCCGAATTCCTAAAAAAACGATCACAATTCCTCCCATGCAAAACTAATTACTTCCGCTCTGCTGGATAAATAATTTACTCTTAACTTTGCGAAAATCCTTGGAAATCACTAACAAGATGAAACTATGCTGACGAAATCTGGGAATTTACAATTTGAGCGTTTTTAGAATAATGTTCGAGAGATGAAATCACGTTCAGCAAGTGAAAAAAAGGAAAATTTTAAAATTATTTTATTATTTTTTTTCAAGCCGGTGGCGTTAACTTGTTCCGAAGAGAAAGCACGTTTGTAACATAATTTAATTCGCTTTTACCAATTTATTAGCGACTAATTCAACAAATCAAGTATCGGAATCTTAGAGAAGGGCTCTAAACTTCGGATGAAGTTATGGTGTGTGTGGAAAATCAAATTTAATCTTCCGGAATCGAATGAAACTTGATGAAAAATTGAGCAAAATTTTAGCAGTTATGCCAAATTTTCGTGAAGCATATTAATCTTTCCACTAGGCACCGTCTAGACTATTCCAATTAAAAGTCTATATCTTTCTTTCACTGAGGGTTTTTCTTGTGAAACTTTGATTTTCTACGCTCATATTCTTCTCTATCTATATTTTTTATAGCATATGGTTTTAACCAATTTCTTCTTGGTTGTAATAATAACTTGTTATTTCAAGCAAATGTACACAAGAGGGGGTTTCCTGAAAATCGTACACAACGGCGATTTCCGATAATTTTTCATGATATTTCACCCTCGATTTGCGCTCACACTAAAATATATGTAATAGTTTCTCCAAAGATGAATCCACAGGAAAATAATGGACCGAATATCAAAATTGAGCATTAGTGAGACCACATATTAAATTTTAATACTTTTGCGAAAGATTACAAGACAATGAATGCAAGGAGCGAAAGGGGACGGGTGGCATGCTGTGAAGAAGGCCAATCCATCACAAGTTATTAATACAACCAGCTCCAATAAACACGAGCGCAACCGTCGGGCACATACGAAGATTGTTACGACCTCTATAGTAAATAGCGAGATGAGCTTTCCAACTAATCATTACACGGATTTGATGATTTTACGTCAACAACGTTCATCATTAATTTTCCCGATCAAGTATCCCGATAGACTGTGACATACACTTTTAAGTTACAACTGACAATATTTTGGTACTGTTCATTCGCACTGAAATGTGAATCGCAGTCAAATATGTCTAAAAACTCAACCAAAGACATAAAAACTTTCACTTGAAACCCAAAAAGTCTATAAAGACATAAACCCTGACATGGTATACTTGAACCGTGGTCCAAAGCGATGAAATCAAGCACATTCCAGGGTAGGTGTCTGCGACAAGGCAAAAAAAACGACAGATGATTTCTTTAGAAACATGATAGAAGCTGCATAAGTAACTTAATAAGTAACTTCAATAAATGTATTTGTTTCGTTCATAAAAGTTGTCAAAGTGAGTAGTTTCTTAATTAACATCCACCTTAAATTGTGAAAAATTTAAAAGAAAAACAGCGGTTTAAGGCTTTGTAGCCTGGATTCTGTTTCCTGGCGAATATTTTACGATTCTGCTCCAGGGGTGGGACGAGCCCACTGTGTCCTTTCCCCCCAAGTTGTGACGCTTACGCCCCTTGGGTCTTGCGACGACCTCTCCGGGTCGGTGCAATGGGTAGGCATACTCTTTCAAAAGGCATTAGGTCGATATCATGGCCGATATTTCAGTCTAGGAAACTGCATAAAAATGGACTCTTTTGAGTAAGTGCCCGCCGTACATCAAGTCCCCAAAAAGGACCGTTACACTTAAAGCATGGGGATACTTTTATGCCACCTCCCGACGTCTCTCATATCTTATTCCCACCTTCTATTTTCTCCCCCCTCTTTTCATTCTCTCTCCCTCCCTGGTCCCTAGGATTCTCTCCCTCCCGTCCTCCCTCGACATTCTCCTCACCTTGGAATCTCCACTTTTTAAATTTTGATCACTTTCATCCGCAGAGAGATCTCTTTTCCGGAGCATAAGAAATTGTTATACAACCCCACCTACCCTGCCTCCCAGCTACTCTACCGTCACGCGCCGTCTTCTCTCCTCATCTCCTCACCCCGACCTCGTCTCAGTCCTGCTCCCCTTACGTCCCCCCTCACCTCTCCGTTTCTTTTTCTCAACCTTGACGAGACCCTTGGTGTGCCTGAACGCCGCTCCAGCGGATGAAGGGTCCGCGAGGGGTGTGTGGGGCCCGGGAGGGATGAGACGGAACGTGTCCCGTGCGAGGCGAGGGGTCACGCGCCGAGGAAGGAGACTGCGGAGGGGGGGGGGCGCGTTGGCGGGGAGCTGTGTATGGGGGTGATGGTGGGGAAGAGCGGGAAAGAAATACGGAAACACGTGAAGCAAGGGCAGAGAAAGAAAGAGAGAAGGGAAACGAGGAACCTACGTAGTATGCACGACTAAATCAAAGTCGGAGCGAGGACGTGCGTGCGTGAGGGAGGAAGTGAGAATATACAATTCTAAAGATTCCGACCGGAGAAAATTACGTAAGCAGGTGAAAGAATGACTTTAAAATTTTACTAAGAAAACCTTATGGAAGATGAATGAACGTGCTGGGAAGTCACACTATTTTTTTCTCCGTTGAGGTTCTGGTAAAAAAAAAGATGACGGGGATAGAAAGATATTCTTCCACCGAGAGGTTGGAAGAATAGCTAACTTCCGCACTACGAGCGACTCATACGCAATTACTCGGTCTCAGAATTTTATTTCGGTGGTTACGATTTCAGAATAAGACTACTGGTGAGAAAAATGATATGAAATACGTATCAAAGCCCTGAAAATGTAATTTTCCCTCAATGACCATAAATACGGTTAGCCTACGGTGAAATGCGGTGACTCGCTCACACCAAGTTTATCGCGATTAAAAGTAATTTGCCAAAAAATGCCGTTCATGTGAATTTGGCGCTGATGTGTGAGCATGGAGATCGAATTTTAGCTAGGAAAATTTTCGTTCGCCCTTAAAAAGACACATAGTAAGCTACTCTCCTTTTGAAAATAAACGTATGCCACCATTTGAATTTTGTTTTAGTGCTGAAATATGCGAGGAAAGTAGGTTCTTGTGGAAAACCGAATCGGGTCTCAGCAGCCCAACAATTTGAATAGAAAAACCTAACTTTCATTTTCCAAACCTATTTCTAAACGAGACACGTTGATCTGCGATTATATTGAATTGAATGAATCGACAGCCCCCCCTCCACACATGCTCGTGGCGACCCACGACGTTGCATAACCTGAAGGACGTAGACAAGCGACGCAAGATTTGGAAGTCAATTTTTATTCTTGAGATATGGTCAAAAAATTTGACTCAAAGAGATTTTATTATTTTCACTACGTCGGTGACTGAGGATCTTAGAAGCCCTACTGCGATCCCAATGGAATGAAGAACTTTTCCATGCTCTGAGG
Organism: Hetaerina titia; assembly: GCA_037158775.1. Lineage (NCBI taxonomy): Eukaryota > Metazoa > Arthropoda > Insecta > Odonata > Calopterygidae > Hetaerina > Hetaerina titia. The sequence goes on along the minus strand of CM073776.1, from coordinate 29,041,864 downwards.
AAACGATGCTTAAGGCCGTAAAAAAGTGGGAACGTAGGGAAAAGCTCCACACGGGATCGAAAAGGAGCACTTAAGAAAAGAGAGGGAAGAGGGAGAAAGGCATAAAACCACTGGAAGTAATACCTTTCTTCCAAAACACAGAATACAGTGGGAGCTTCGAGACGGACCATCGACTGAAGAAACAAAGAATGGGAATGGTGGAACAATGCGAATTGGGGCGAGAGGGGTCGAAACGGTGGAAGCGGTTTACCGTGGCGAGGAAGACTCCAGACAAGAGGGGCGATCGGCGGAGGATCCAGAAGTAGTACGTGCTACTTGCTCCACTCCAGGGAATATTAAATCCAAGGCTAACGGTAATCGAAACTAGGGAAGACAATAGAAACGATGTAAATTCAAAATTAGCGATATTTTACAATCAGTTTCAAAATTTAAATGTCAGTAATTTTTCATTCAAATATCTCGACTTCTCAAGAAGAAATATTTGGATACTAAGCCTTGATGATGGAAAGAGAGTAAAGAAACTCAGTGCGAAGAAGCGATGGAGGTCAAAATTTAAACAGAAGCCCTGTAGAAAAAGTAAACCAGGTTTCATTGCAACAATCTCAGAGCGTAAAGATCATTCGCCTTGACCGGGATTCGCCGGGACCGGGCGAATGATTTTTACGCTCTGAAATTGTTGCATTGAAAAGCATGTTAGCGGATGACTCCGTTAAAAGTTACTGTTGCGGCATCTCCCGCAGTTTCTTGAAATTTGACTAAACCTGGTATTTAATTCATTCAGTTTCCTAGCGGTTGGAGTAGGATTCCTTTATTTAAAGATACGTACGACATTTCCATCAAGGATGAAGAATACTGCATGCAGAAGGAGCAAGTATTCACTTACTCGCGTTGCACCTTTCTAGCCAGTTTTAAAACAATGCTTTGAGCATTATAGCGTCATTTCATAAATTTATGCGAGTCATAGCGATATGTCTGTCCACCTCAATCACTTCCACTTTTATTCATTAATCTTGGTAGTAATGTGTTTTCTCTCGCCTCCAAAATTATGTAGCCTTAACAAAGCTCAAGTAAGCTTTCAAATATATCGTTTTGATCGTGAGGGTTAGTGCCAGGAGTAAAATAAACTCCGTTAATGCATTTGATTCCACGTGAGTGCAAAACTTAACTCTTCGTTTTGTTTTAACCCGTGGCAAAGTCGTAAACGATTGGTTTCTTTTCGATAAAAAACAAATGGGTTGGAATCTTGGTTGTATATTCCACGACGCAGATGATAATTTTAGGTCCCGTGATTTCAGACAGGTATTGCTATCCATGCACGTGTGTAATATCTAAAAATATAGAAATCTACGACTACTACACTAACTCATACTTTAATGTACATGACACAGGAATTGAGTGAAGTAAAAATGATTGTTTTTTGACGAATAACAAAGAACAAACTACATAGGCGTCTTTTTTAAATTTCAAGAAACTGTAAGAGTAACTTTAACGGAGTCACCCGCTATGTGTGCATTATAATGCAACAATTTCAGAGAGTAAAAATCATTCGCCTTGACCGGGATTCGAACTACGCACGACTACGAATGCCTGTGACATTGTATGTACGGTATTTCGTCATAACATCTTGTTCCTTTAAAGCCCCCAAAATTTCAGAGTGTAAGAGGACGTCTCGGTAGCTTAAGTGGTTAAAGCACTCGGCCGGATATCGAGGGTTCCGGGTTCGAATCCCGGTCAAGGCGAATGATTTTTACTCTCTGAAATTGTTGCATTATAATACATAGGCGTCATTTCGAAAAGGAGGAAGCTTTTTGAAAGAGCACCTAAATCAAATGGCATTATAAATCAAAGTCTGTCTTCAGTGATGGCATAAAGCGGGAGGTTTCCACTCTTTTCCGACGACTTTTCTTAAAAAGTTGTACTCCAGAACAGCCTTTGAAACAGTAAACTGGTAGAATATACGCTGAATTATTTCGATAACTCTTGTCGTTTAGTCTTTAGAGGAAAAAAGGGGAGACAAAGCGTCGACCGTAAAAGCTAGACGGTACACATAAATTTCAAATTTTCTCCGACGAAATTATTGAAGGCTTTATTCCAATTGTTCCGTTCATCTCTACTCCTGTGTCGAATTCCCAAAAGCTTTCCTGCCCTCATTTTTGAGAAATAGCTGAAGCAGTGGATACCCAATACGTCACCCACTTGTACCGATTCAAACGATATGGATTGCGGATGCGTTCAAACAGGGTCCTTGTAAGCACGTCCTCCACTCTTTTGCCACCGGAATCAATAGAGAGGTGTGCATTTTTCTTTCACGTGTATTTCAGAACCTTTGTGTCACATTAGAGGGCTTGGAAAAAAAATGGAAAAAACCGAATATTCTTCTTTACTTGACGCAGATTGGGTCAATAAAAGCGAGATCAGTAACGGAAGGGGCCCTTGAGGAGAATTGAGTACAGCCACAGAATCCGATAAAAAATAACAGTTAATTTTATTCACGGGATACAAAGGGGGAAGTTTAAAAAAAAGGACTTTTTTTTATAGCGCGAATGGTGAATTTTATTTTTTTTCCTTCTACCATCCGTCGCTTCTCCTAACTCCGCAAATATATGGTGAGTTTTCTTTAGAATTTCTTTATTGGAAAGATTCCTCCGACCACTCCCCTCTGTGCAACCCTCAAAATTCGAGGAAGTTCTGCAAAAGATGAGAAAGGAGTATAAAAGGGTAAGAGAGCCACTCAACTCCTTTTGTGAGTGCGGCCCTTTTTACACCCGCATCCTCTCTTTTAACCCAAATCTAACCTCGCCAACTATTTCCTTCTGCCATCTACCTTCTTCCCTTTTCTTTCTTCCTTCCTTCACCATTTTCGAGACTTTCTTCAACTCCGCTCAACTAAAAATCATCTTTCTTTTCTTTTGGTACGTTTCGACTGGTTCCCTTAGGCTGAACAGTGATTCGTTCCTGAAGTTTTCTCTGCCTTTCACACGTTAGAAGTTAATCTACATGCTTGAGGGGACAGGGAAGATATGATAATGAAACCATACTCGACATGCCTGAATATTAAAATAGCTGAAGAAACATGCACGACGAAGTGTTATCGTCATTTTCTTTTTCCCAGTCCGGTTGAAATAGAAAGGTGTAGGAGTGGATTTTAGGGTACACCCAGCGCATGAATAGTAATTCAAAGACGTCGAGGTTATGCAAAACTAAGATAAAAAGGAAATAAATACACGGATGCATATCATGGAAAATTGATAAAAGATCGATAACAGAAAAAAATGCATCCATAGACATTTGATCCAAGATGAGATCCTAACTTGTATCATAACTTTAATGGAGAGATAAATTGGGTATTTTCAACTTTAAATCCTACCAAGGTAAAGTTGAAAACTATTTTTTGGGACAACGCAGAATTTTGACGAACATAAAAAAGATGGACTGAAGATACGGAGGACCAATAAAACACTGTGCCCTCGAAAAGAAATAAAAAATATCTACCGAATTTATTCAGAATTCATAAGGAATACATAAAGGAATTTTCTTTGCAGCCTATAACGTAATAGTAATGGGGTGGTCCTTTTACAAAAAGACAGACTCGAAAGGGCGTCCTGAAACGAAGAAACTTAAGTCAACAACGTATATTTGGTCTCACAAAATACGAACAATGTAAGAAACGACAATGGTATTCCAGGTTAGGAGCTTCCAATTATTAAGTTAAGGGGGAATTTACGGGTGTCTTAGAGATCGATTGACTAACTCCCAGAATTCATAATAAGGGATTCCGTCACCCAGGGGAATTTCGCTAACATTTGAGCTGCATAAGATTCAAGAAGAAATTATATTCAACTATCTCCTTAGATTTGAAATACTATACACATTACGCTACTACTATTCAAGGTTTTGATAAAGAATAAAATTCGAACATACAGGAGTTATTTCACATATTGGAACAATTTAACCACCACAAATTCCAAGTCGAAGGACGAATCCGGTTCCCAAACACGGCATTGAGTACGCTTGGTATTTCGACGTTATTTCATTTGCCAGAGCACTTCATAATCAAACATACAACAACTACAAATATAAAATCAATGGAACAGTGAGTGAAGGTAGTAAAATTCCTACAGGTAAACAATGCAACTGGTGTTAGCAAAATTGATTATTTCTCTTCTCGAAGTACATGGTTGCGAATAATATTTCAAATGATTTAAACGTACATGATATTAGTGGACATTAATCTCCGGCGAATTTTTCTCACTGAAATCAATAGCCGTAAATTGGAAAATTTGCCGACATCACGAAGAAAGTTGTGGAGAAATTATTTTTCAATGAATTTCACACCTGGGACATAGAAGAATCAGATATTCGATCAGAACTAATATGGAAAACCGACTAAAGTGACATGCAAAATAACTTACATTTATTGAATCCAATAAAAAATTAAAATCATGAGGCTTAAATTTACATAAATAGGGTCATTAATGAATCACACAATTTGAAATTAAATTATTCCTTTAGTGTTATCTATCTTAAAAAGAAATAATTACCTTAGAGTGATTACGATATTAACTGAAGCAATTGCATTGCTACCGCAACCTGTTCGAAGACGATCAAAACACACACTTGCGGTATCCGAGATTAAGAAATAGATTAGGGAATATTTTTGGTAAGAACGAACTGATTCAAAATGACGTGAAAGTTACGACTTTGAGGTCTTAGGGTTTTGGAAACTCTTTAAGAATCCTTAATACACTTAAGTTTCTTTCTTAAATTTACAATGATGACTTTTATCGACTCTTTGGACAAGCACATGACATTAAAACTAGGTAAATAAGAATGAAGGGAGAATAAAAAAACATTGTCATATAGAACAAGTCACACAAGGGGCATCACACTAATCACAATTCGTTACACAGGAATTCACCTACACTGAATTAACACTTCAGAAGTGCTTCTTAAGTTCAAGTTAAAAGCAGTCATAGAAGAATCATTGTTTATGCCTGAAGGTAGCCTGTTACAAATAAATTATATGGAGTGACGAAGACCTCTTTTGATAAATTGAGTGGTGGTTTCCCAAGTACACATTCTTCCTTCCACGTGTAAAATCACTATCCAAAGTGGGAAAAGAAATCGTCGATTGTTCTTCACAAGTGAGGAACAATGAAGGGTTTGTATGCATTACAGGATCAATAATTTCAGTTCCTCAAATAATGGCCTTTCTAGGCTCCTGATGCAAACATTCACCATTATTTTTACATTTTCCAATCATGCATAATATAATAAATGAATTAATCCATCTTGAAGGCAACTCATTTCTAACGTTGTAATCTTTGCAATGCTTCTTGTGAAGTCCATTTTCGGAGCGTGCGCCCACAATTTCGAAGATGAGAGATGCTCCTTAAGTATAACGCTAAACCCTATATTCCGGCCTCACTCAAACGACCACTCCACTCCCGCATAATCTCTTTCACGACTCGTAGTACAGAAGCCACGGAGCCTTGCATGAGATGGTAAAATATACGACTCCAAGACGGGAGAAAGGGAGAATGAACACGGCTAACGCCTTGCCTCTCCGACCGTCTCTTCGTCTTGAAAATGAAATCGCTGGCAAAAAGGGCGAGAACTGGCACGCCGGAGAGTGGAGTGGTGCTCCGAAAGCCCTCAAAGGGTGGGATTCTATAAGCCGAGAACAGATGGGAAGAGATGGAGAGAGTGGCTGACCCTTTTCGGCCGTGTCGTGGGTATTTATTCTCGGCTGCGACCAGGATTGAATGGCGGGATCTTTCATTTCCCTTTGAGGAACGATTGTAGTGAAAATTCTGGCCCTGATCACTGTCGTCCTCCTGGTCAGAGAGACTTAAAAAATTAGCATTAGAGATCGGATTATTTCATGTGCTGAGATGAGTACAGAGATAAGGGTATAACGGATTGTGTGACTTCAACGAGGAAAATGAGAGGAAGGGTTAGGAAGAGAAAATTTGGGCGGAGACACTCCATTCGGAACAACATTTTGAAATATTTTCCCGTAGCTTTTGTGAAAGCGACAAAATTAGTTATATCAAGGAATCTCTGAGTATAAATACATAAAATATGGAGCGCGTTGAGTTCCTTACTGGATAAGAAATTAGGAAATGAAATTTATGAAATAGCGCCGACTTATGAGAGATTCTAGGGTCCATGAAAGACGAAGAGTACCCCATATATCAGACTCGTTGTGCAGAAAAATGTACCGTATATTTTCCATGAATTTAAAAGAATTAGGCACTGGAAATCCTTGCCAGACTCCATATGTTCGTCCAATCCACGTTAATTTCACATTATTAACTTAAGCGTTTTGGTTTCGTAACGACCTTAGCAATAATTGGTAGTCATCATGGCGATTATTTTATGATCGAAGACAGAAGTTATGGATCAATGACGTTTTTGAGAAATAGTTGAGGCTACTATTACAATTTGAGGCTTAATATTGTAAAGCACAAGCAAGAATGAAATGACTTTTGAGTTTCCCTGAAATAGAATTTTTCCTATGGACTAGTTTCGCCACACTGTAGCATCTTCTAGACTAACGGTATAAGATCAATGATACAATGGATCAATAAAGCGCAGCCGATTGATAGGGTATAGCCAATAATTCACCAATAGTGAAACAATCATAATGAAGCAATTATTGCATTACTGATGAATTGATATTGAGGGATGATACTGTTGGTACACATAACTATGGAAAACGCAGGCCAGGGTGAAGTGCTATCTCTCAGCGAAACCAAAATAGTCACTGAGATTGCTCAAGTCTAGCTAGTAGTTAGAACCCAATTATGGCAATACCAAATTTCAGAAAAATCAACGCCAAGTTTTTTGTGTGCAACAGACACATGAGAAGAAGTTTCAGATTACAATCATTTTGAAGTGTTGACGGCAGTACCTAAACTGAAGTTTGAATCGGAATTTTCATCCGCACATCAACCCAAAAGCGCTCAAAAGGCCTCAGATGTGGGGAAAACCATTTTTAGTGCACTCATTCCTCTCTCCTCGGCATTAACATCGGGTATGTGACACATATTTACGTGAAAAATAGCCAATGCAATTAAAAAGACTGCTTGGAGCTAATCGAGGCTTGACGATTAAAAGTAATGGGTAATTTCATTATTACAGCTGTCGTTAAGTTCAGAGACGCTCGATAGAAGGGTAAAATATTTTCCTTATTTACAATTTTGGCTCAGCAGATGCATTACCTCATTAGCCTTGCGTAATTTAGTCTCAATGGATGGGATAAGAATGACAAGAAATCACGTGAAACATATTTCGGGCTCTAAAAATTGCCTGACCTCATTTAAGCTACTTCGAAAGCACTTAAGTTAATGTTTAATAAAGAAATGATACAAGGGCTGTCAAGTTGAGATATTAGTCTTCTCAAATCCACACATTCACTTTAATTATTCAGCAAATGAGTAAAAACTTCACATTTCAGTCGTAAAAATATATTATAGCATTGCATGTATATTTTTTTAATCTAATCAAATGCTTACTCCATAAAGTTCCAATTTAGAATATCCAATTTTACGAATTGTAACTGAGAATAGTATGGAGTAAAATAGAAATATTTAAGAGAAACTTAAAAGGGAATGAATATTTTGTTTTCGACTTCAGCATGGCGTTTGAATTTCCTTGATTGGTCACGAGAACTGAAAGAATATTTAAAAAAAGAAGTTTGAATAGAAAGCATTGAAAAGCACTCTACGATGGTAAAAGGAAGTGTATCGATTTGAAAGTAATTTCACATAATCGAAATTAGTGACGGAGATTCAAAAATGTAGTTTAGCAATCGAAGAACATCTTGACATTCGTGGGAAATATTTTGAACGAAGAATTAAACTTTCTAATAAATTGTGCACGTTCCAAGACTTGAGCTCTTTTTTTCACTTTCGGAAGAAATAGAATTTTTCCCAAGAGGAGGTCAAGTTTTATTTTCCCAAGACTTATCTGCTCCAGGCAGCAAGTACGTGTCTTTTCCCAAGTAAAAGAAATTAATCTAGACATACGAGCATGACAATTTCTATCCTTAAATTACCAAGTTGGAAACAGAAACAGAATTAAATGCATAACGTATTAGGAAATTTTAAAGATATGTAATAAAATATAGAACATAAATCCAAGGACATCCTGATATTTGATGTCAAAAAGGGAAACGTTTTTCTTTCAATTAGAGCCAAATAATGAGCTCAAAATAACATGCCAAAAAGATTCACTTCATGAATATCTTCACCGAACCGCATATTTAGAAAACCAATAACCATGGCTGAAACATTTCATTTCTCGTCTTTTGATATGCAGCACACAGCCGTTAGTCGTCATAATACCACTTGGAAGAATTGAAATAATGGTAACAAGGAGAAGACATTTAATTTTCAAGATTTAGAATTGTGTGAGATGACACTTTTAGCATACCACACGTAGGAAAATGACAAAAAAAAATTGTAAACAGCTTAATATCAAATATTGCCACGGTGTCACGAAAATAATAAATGGTCAAAACAAATCTCTATCACAAAGGTCTCTTATCGAATTCGCAAACGACCATCATCCATATTCTGTGTGAAACTTACTGAAGCAAGTTTGCAGGCTCATCTCCACCTTTTAAGCATTTATTTATTTAGCATTAGTCCGAAAACCACTTTTTGGCGTTTGGGCAAAACAAAGGGAAAAATTACAAACACCCAAGCCTTATGTGGAGAAAAAGCCAACCAGCTGGAAATCGAATCCGCGACCCTTGGGTTGGCAGACGAGGACGTTACCCCGCTGCTACTAGGGCCGACAAACTGTTCCAAAAATAATGAACACAGCTTTCCCAGAGATTATAATTGATTGAATTTCACTTAAATAATGCATTTATATGTTATTAATCATAAAATCCAATTTAAACAGGTATTAACAGCATTCTTGCACTTTTAACCCCTTGTTACTAGGTGCCTTTGCATTTAGACTAAAATTTTGACGCCGGATCAAACTGTGCAAAAATGATATTGAAGTCATTCAATGGAACTTGTTTTCAGACGAAGATTGACATTTAATTCCCTATTCTATCTCAACAATACCTGTGAAACATCTATGGAATTCCATCTGTATTTATTTCAAGACTATTAAACTGCAGGGACTTGCCAGATGGCATCTCATCATCAAGATCCATCAGGGAAATAATGCATTTCCCCCAAACTCTGCATCTCTCAATTAAGCACCAAGGGCATTAGAATATCGTCACGTACACTGAGCTAAGCCGCCTCGAAATGCTATGGTTGATGTGAGAGAGGTACCAGGGACTGTGGATTGTTGGAGAGGATTGAAATAATCTTTACGCAAGGGACGAACCTCTTGCCTCCGTTCCAATTTTTTCTCCCCCAGTTCATCCCCCGGATTTGTTGGAGATTGTGACAGCTCAGCCGATACGAACTTCCCGTCCATATCACTCTGGCAACCTTCATTTTTCATATTTCAGCGAAGAGATTGTAGCCTTGCTGACGGGTACGGAATAGTCAAACATGAGAAAGTGCACAACTGAATGGGTCTTCCGCCAAGAAAATATCGAGGACACATATTTTTAAGTTCCGTGAACACCTTCTAGTCTTGGGAAAGATTGAGAAAGGTGAATTTTGTACGCAGATACATTTTGAGGGCCGGCTTATTTTTTTCGTGTGACTATCCTATTCAAAAATACCTAACACCACTATACTGTATAAAAAGAGATGTTTCAGGCGTGATATGGTGGAATATCAGGATTAATTAAAAATAGGCAATTTTCCACGAAATAAAATTTTTAATACGACCGGTTTCGATGTAACTACATCATCTTGTAATTTTAATTAACCACTATATTTGTCAATTCCAATGTTGAAGACTGAGTCTCTGATCAAAAGAAACGTGAAGTCATTCAGAAAATCTATGAAAATCAATAGTATTACTGAGACAAAATGAATTTTTCATATTTAGCTAATATCATTTCAAAACATTACGAAATGAAGGCGAATTGGTGAAGAAAAAACTTACTAGGATGGAGCCCGAAATTGACATCAGATGAAATGTGAAATATTTGGTTACTTTACGCAGTAAGAGCATCTGTGTCAATACCTCGGCCGCCGAATGCAACAAAAATTCCAAGCGCCCTCGTCCATTTATGAAACTTAATCTATATCTTACGTATCCAAGAGAGCGGATGAAATATTTCGGGAAGTATTTTTGACTTCAGTTTATTAAATAAAGGCCATCTTGCAGAAGAAAACTCATTGAAAGGTTCCCACCGACGTCAGTATCATACATCGACCGGGATGCGGTTTATGTTGAAGCACACTAATGTTCGAAGGCTACACAACATAACTTTCAACGCGTAAAAAAATCACCTAGGATTTCAATTGATCATTCAACTTTTTCTCGGTAAATTACTTCCGATGCATTTTCCCCGACCCTCCGATGCAAAGCGATCGAAATTTCTGTTTTCAATCTCTTTTCCGTTCCTTCATATTCCTACATCCTTTTTTTTTCATGTTTTTTGAAAGAGTCCATTTCTGCTCCACCAGTTTCATCGCCTCCTCCTCCCCCACCATGTTTCCCCTCCAAGCTTACCTCACCCCCGTCCCACTGTGAAAGAGGGAACTTCTTACTTACATCCTTCTCTTCCCGACCGCTCCCCCTCTCCCCCCCCTTCCCGCGCCCTCCTGACTGTCCGCGAACTATACGCCAATAAGATTGCTCGTTTCCGACCGACTTCCCCACAGGTTTCCTTCACGAGGGAATTCCAGATCTCCTCGTTTATTTCTTGTCAACCTTTTGATGAGAATTCCCCTTTCTCTTTTTCCCTCTTTCCACCTCACTCTCCCTTCCTCCCTCGGAAAAGGAAACTGTCGATTAACCGCTGAAAGGACAAGGCGGCGTATATAACTTCACTCCCATCGTGCGGCGACAAAGAAGACGGTGCGCTGCGTTGGAAAAACAAGGGAAGAACGAAAAGATTTTTCTTTTAAACCCCCATCCACCCCAAAAGGAAGAACTGATGACTTGGCGGCAACTTGCTTGCTCTTTAAATTTCATTGTTCAAAGTTTTGGTCTTTCATTTTTTTTGTGAATATCTGAAGAGGAGACTCTCGAAGAACTCCTCCCCTCGCAAAAAAATTCTCTCCCGCAACCCTGTCATCATGTGTCTTAGTTGGCCTCGTCCGCTTCAAAGCACGCCAAAGAATAGAGAGAAAGACCACCAGAGCTGATGAAAGACTAAGACTTCCTTAATTACGGCATGATTTAATGGCGGCAATTGCTTTCGAGAGTAATCTCTCCGTTCCTTGAATGAAATTTCTCAGGAAGATTCTGCAAACATTTTGTTGGAAATCGGCAAATCTGATTGGAGTAGTGAAAGGAACAATCGAAATTTACGGAAAATAATAAAGTAATATAACGTTTAATCTCTTGTTGTTAGTAGCGTAATACCGCCGTTCCTCTTAGGAAGACTTCCTGCAGCCATAAATATTGATTTTCATCGAATCGTCATGCTAATAAACAGGGGACGTATTTACGAAAATACTGCAAATATTGTTGAGTAGCCACTAGATATGTAATCTAACTAGATTTCAATTAAAGGGCTGCACTTAGTTTTGTCGAACAAAAGACAACCTGACAATTCATGCCTCAAACCAAACCGTTCCTACAAATCTAACGCCCTTCCCTTATCACAAGTTTTAGAATTCCATCACCAATCAATACCTTTACCTACACCACCTTTACTGCCTTTCCTGGATTTATTTTAGCAATTTTCTAGCCTTCCCCGATATGCCTAGAATTTATTCATTTGTTTTCCTTTCTGTCCACTTCATCTCTTCATTCTTCTCCACACCAACATTTCAAAAGTCTCCAATCTAATCCTATCATCTTGCTTCAATGACCATGTTTCACGCTATACATAAAAATACCCTCCATATCAAAGTTTTAATGAGTCTTTTCTTAACATCCTTGCTCAATTTCCCAGTCATCAATTACCTCCTTCTAGTGAAAGCTTCTTTTCCTGACGGAATTCTTCTTCTCATGTTCTTACTACTTTGACCAAATCATACTTGGCCCCAAATATTTCCGAGATACGAGGCAAATTATTCCACCTGCTCTAGTCTACGATATTCTATTTTGACCATTCAACTTAGTCCTCCACTTTCTCGAGAACCTCATAAACTTTGTTTAGTTTACATTGATACCCACCCTTCCACACCTCTTCCCTCGACATATACGTTGAACAGCAAGATTGACACCTCTGTTTTACCCCAGTTTCAAACACCGCTCATTCTGCCTCTTCATCCGTCACTCGCACCTGGTAAGTCTAAGCACGGAAATTATATTTATATATTCAGAATTTCGTTTTTAGTCCTAGAGTTGGCTTTTGAATCTTTTGTAATACATAAATCTTGTTGACTTTAATACAACTTGAAATAAGTTATGAAAAATCATAATGGAACATCAATTAAAGTCAACTGATGATAGAATAATCGAGATTTCTTGTGATTTATAAAAATCATTGCGATGAAATACAGGTCCCGTACAATATCTCGACAATATTAAACCTGATACAATATCCCGACAATATTAAACCTGAAAACTACAATGTGGTGACTTTCATTTCACACCATGCATCAGAATTCACGGAGGAACTTAATGAAACTATGAACAATTATTAAGAAAAAGTGGTAATGATATGAAATATAAAACCTTTCATCTTCCAAAAGTACCAAGCTTAAAGCAATATTTCCTTTCGAGACGTAGGCAATTGTGAATAGAAATTAATCCACCGAGGCCATTAATGAATGATAGCGGATAATGTAATCTCTATAGTGTTTAGAAAGCACACTGGTTTGAAAATTAACAATTGAAAAAAACAATGCAATAATTTTAATGGGATAACTCCGTCAATACTTAATGTCGTGGTATCTCCCGCAGTTTGCTGTAACATGTAAAATATGAATTTATGATAATTTACGTGTTAACATTAACAATTTGGGGAATAGTGTTAACATGCGGAGGACAAGAGACTTTAAAAATTGAAATTTACACAGCAAACGACCCATAGCACAGAATATTCATGCAAATAACCAGAAAGGATAAAACAATCAATTGGATAGGGGAGAAAAGGAATCCTTGCTCATTAATTTGACACGGAATTTGAAGAGTCAAATAAACTATAAATTACAGAAATTAATTTCGACTAAATGTAACGATTTCCACTAGAATTTAACGGAATGCAAACGGGGATTCCACTTAAAAACATCATTTACCACCTTCATTAAACGTACCTACTCTTCATCCTTTAATCCACTCGGGAGCCTCAAAACTTGTTAATCCCCGGCTCCCCACACGAATCCAAAAACACATGCATGGGTGCAGAGGAAGCCGAGGTCAAAAAGGGGTCGTGCTCTTTAAAAGAGCCGAACGTTTTCGGGAACTCAAGCGAAAGGAAGCAAGCGGAGCCCCAGCGGAAAACAAATTGCACTCCCAACTCCAGGGGCCAGGATGACTCGGGAAAGACCGAATGACGAAATTTTTGATAAGGTCAAGCTAACGCGAGATTTCCGCGACTCAAAAATGAAGGAAAATAGTGCATCACCTGACAGATTAAGTCATATATACCAGGGCAGTGACTATTGGGTAACAAACGAAGTGTATATTTCTGGCAAACTAAAAAGATTAATAAGGATTTCCATGTAGTTTTTGCAGATCAGCTTTGTTACCGCCAGCTAGGGTTTGAGATCCGAAGCGAGGAAGGAAGGGAGAGAGACCGTCAAGTTCAAAGGTGGCACTGACTAGTGCTCAAATTCGGATAATTGAGGAACCGATGGACAGTTGATTAAACGGGGTTCAAGAGGATGGGCGAAGCGATCCTAAATCGCTATCATTTCTCACGTTTCCTGGGCAGCAGATACATACCAGTTTGGAAAGAGTGATGCTACGGACGTTGCAAATCCGCGACTAACTTAAACTCTTTAATTTAAGAGTCCGGTGGGGTGATTGAGCAGTGATAAAGTGAATTGGAATCTGTTACTTTTACGAAAGACAGAGTGAGAGTGGGGGTAGGGCAGACCTGAGGGGCCAGCATTCCGAATCCCGGTAAATACCTTTGGACAACTGCATCCAAAGTCATGTGGCGTGATTTTTCAATTGATACAATTTCATGGGAAATTGGTGGTAACACGGCGAAAGGAACTGCCACGCCCTGTTCGGAATGTATGAACTTCAGACACCTCAAGTGCTAGCTGTGTTGCGCTCTAACCTTACCCATCATGACCACCTTTCCCGTTGGCTATTGGTCGGTTGATTGGTAAGGGAGCGGGTTTGAGCACCATGAAAATATCTGTGACTCTAATGAAACCTAAAAGTAATATTAATTACATATCCGACAATGTTTTCGAGTAACTCTTGTTCCTGAGCATAACATTATCTACCGCAATGCACGCAAGATATGGTTTGGAGAATAGTGCGATACATTTCAAATTAAAAATGATATCCAACTCTATTCGAAGGAAAAAAAGGCAAGAGATTATCTTTTTTCATACACGAAATGATCCTCACTTCGTCGAGAAACTTTAATTAATTTAGACCTGCTATTAGTGGTGGGCGTGAGGCTAACTTTGAAAAACATTCGAAGTAGGTGAATTATCGCATGGACACAAAAATGTTTAGGGCTGAGAATAAGCAAGAAAGGGCTCTTAAAGGCTACTATTTTCATAAACTGACGGGGATGATATAGATATAAATTATTTAATTAATTTTAACATCACTCGCCGTTTTGAACTTGCATTTTTTCACTTTTCTATCTTCCCCCACAAATAAACCAGGAATATGATACTTTGCGAGTGAGTAGGATCACTAATTACACATTATTTGACCATGGAGAACCACCGTGACCAGTCAAACTGCATAATTAATGCAAATGATCGGAATTTATCGGAAGCTATTTATTCAAAAGAACTAAATATATTATATTTAATCTTAGGAGTTATCATATTTTTCATGAAACAGCAACATCGAAATTTATTTCCTTTGTCCAATATTCACATTTACATTGATGCAGTCGTACAACATGACTCTTTTTTTACTCAAGAAAATATTATTTGAAGACATTCCGCACTGATGTGTTCCCAGCTCGTAAAAAAAATCTATGCGGTAAAATGAGGAACCCCTAGCGGAACACTCAATTACCTATACAAATCACACTGCCATAATAATTTTTTCATCTCCTATCGTGTGTTTTTGAAGGGATATTTTAACAATGCAGCTATTTAGTTATTGGTACAATGTCCTAGAAAGAAATCTTAGGCACTCAAAAGGGTCGGAAACAGCTATAAGCAACACAAGAAACGACTGTCGCATAGGTGTAGGCTAAAATTAACCTGGGCTCGTAAATTAAAAAAAATAGCCATGGAGGAGGATTCGTGGACATTTAAGTACGACGTAAAAAAATCGGAGGGGGGGGGGAGAGAGGATAAAGAAAAGGTGAGGAGGGTTTGGGAGAGGTAATGCATTATGTTCCAGCAACAAAGCGTAATGGAGGGAGTAACCTAATTCGCCACCGCGACGGGAGCGGGTCGAAGGCGCGCACTCACCGCTGGAATTAGAAGCGTTTACCCTGGCGCGCGGCACTCACGAAGACGGACCCGGGCGACCCTGACGGCGACGCCCGGGAGAGCACAGACGAGGGGGAAGGGGTGTGGAGGAGAAGGAAGGGGACGAGACGTGGTTTCGTCAATGTGGCGAGAAGAGTGTGTCGGGTGAGGGAAGAACTATAAGACGAAGGAAATGGGACGATTGAAGATCCCCTTTGGATAGGAAGGACAGGAGGGAAGAAGCAACTGCGGGCGGAAAGGATGCGGAAAGGGACGAAATTCGGAATCAGAGACTGATGGAGTGAGTCGAGGGAATGGGTGACGCTGCGAAAAGTATCGGTGCGTAACGCAATCAATCAAGAAAGAATGAGCAAGCGATGTGTTTGCGGCCTGCGGTTTTCACGTCGTCCATCACGGGCCGCGCAACGGTATAAATAACCATGCTTAAGGATTTGGGGCTGTAAAAAAACGAGCTGATTATACGGATTACGCTGGATGGAGTCCCTCCCTGTAAAAGTGTAGAAAACAATGACATTCGAGCGATGCCCTGAAAAATCTTCACAACTTAACACGCCCGTGAATGAATTCTCTCAAAAGTTTGAATGACTCCGTCATGCAATGCGTGGGCTTAAAAAACAACGTAAAATATAATAAAAATATTCCTTCTAATTTAGAATTTTCAAGGTTTTTTTTTATTGGAGTTAAAAAGTTTTTGGGAAGATCGCGCCGATGAAACTACTCCCCGCGGCGTTCTGTTTCAAGATTGTTAATCAACGAAGTTCCGCAGACATGTTTTTACTTAAAACAAGCACACCTAGCCCAATGGAAGTAATATCTTTGATTAGCATTGAAAAAAAGGGTCTCAACAGCTAAAGGCTAGCCTAAATTATACAATCCGACGATTCTCCAAAGTTAAAATACCAAAAAACATACAAATTCCATATTCGAGAAAAAATCAAACCAATGTTTACCTGTTTCTATAACGACTGCCCGTAAAAGACTAGAATAGGTTTAGTTTCCAGACCATTAGGAATTTCAAGCGAGTAACAAGACCCTGGAAAATAAACTACTCATAGCAATCTGTTTCATCTTGAGACTTTGATATTGTATATCGCATTTCGATACATTGGTTAATAACACCAAAATATTGCCTTCCGCTGCTGGGTGTGGGATAGTCACGAAATTGAGTTTCAGAATAAAAGGGTGTTCAATCAAATCAAGGCCAAGGATGAAACAGGATTCACTTTTCATCTGAAATCGTTATATATCATTAAAATTCAACTATTTAAATGTTGGCTTACTTAAAACGGTTTGAAAACCGTTATGCTCACAACTTAAACCATTTTGTGGAAAATGGATTTACACTGATGAAATTGAACCTATTTCAAATCGAGGTCTATTATTCTCGAAACCATGAACATTTAAAGGCAATGGTACTAGTAGATTTGTGAGTTTTGGAGATAGATTGGACAGTCGACGGTTAAAACTAGTCGTTCGTTATCACAAAAATTGCTACTGGAGACTACATCGTTCTCGTGAGTACAACGCGAAAACAGACCATTCAGAAAAGTGGAAACATAAACCTTACTACAAAATCGAAGAGAAGGGCTCAATAGTTAATAATTTAAGGAAGAGTAGTTGCGCTGGTGTATGCGAGTATTACGATCTCCCCTCATAACCGATGCCAGAGGTGATAACTGCATCATTACTATTGAGTATTAAGACGTTTAAGCAATGAAATGACTATGAACTGCAGTCGAATCGATGGTTGATCTCTGCAGAAATGTCTTGAACGATTTCTAAATCAACATCAAGACAAATTACCACTTATTACTCGGAATAAAAGTAACTTAAAAATAATTTTTGGGATATTAATCTCCTTGTGGAATAATACCGGTGAGCATAAAATATTACCGCATTATATTTATTACTTTATACAGGGCGTGAGGGGAGTGGTGATGACTTTAACTAAAATAATTAACGCTTGCTTATCTTCCACTGTTCTTTGACTTGGCCAACTAATTAATTCTTTTCATAACATTTCGGAAAATATTCCAATTCGCGAAACTTAATATTGCGCAAAAATTGAAAAATAGCCGCTATTTACATTAGAGGGGGCGTTGGAAGAATTATGACCGGATGTGTATTAATGTAATTCATGAAATGTATTTTTACACTCCGGGCGTTTGGTTTTATGGTAAACCATAAATAAAAATGATATCAATGACCGCTGGCTTTCGAAGAATAATGCACAGTGAGCACAGCAATTAGGAGGGATTTGGTAGGAGAGCAGGAACGATTTAAAGTTATATCAGAAAAAAATTAACGATTGCAGTGAAGTAATTTGAAGATGATACGGTTGAGTGGGACTGGAATTCAGAATGGTGGGAAGTAGAGGGAGGGCAAATTCAATACGAGGGACCCGTTTGGGGGGGGGGATTTAGAAATGGTCTGCTCAACTCGGACCAAATTTTCACCCAGACAATCCACCAGCACTAATTCCCGCAGGAATTGATGGGAGGGAGATTTTTCATGGGAAGGAGGGGATTAAAAGATTATGGAACATATGAGGAAAAGGAACACGGGTGGAAAGTAGAGGTGAAGGCGATGTACAAGAGGACGAATGTAAAATGTCCTGAACAAAAATCTATCGGGTGATCTGTCTCAAATTCAGTAAGCCCTTACACACTTTAAAGCAAATTCTCGAAAACTGCGAAGAAGTTTTTTCGTACATTATCGTGTCGTCCCCAAAATTGTTTTATGGAATACTTAATACATCAATGTTTTATTGATTAAGCTCCTCGTAAACAAAATAAAATTTATCCATCCATTCGAGAAAGAGGAAAACTTCGTTAAATAAAAATTGTAGGTCATAGACTACAGCAGATGGAACGATTTACCCATCTCGGAAGTGTTTTCGACTAAAATGGTGGCATTAGTAGGGACTTGTAGGTAGTAGGTAGTAGACCTAGTAGTAGGGAATGCTTCGGGAAAAGAAGCGTTCACAAGGAGGAGAGAATTGATGACGGGGAGTAAGAATGTTAAGAAAAAGCTTGTTAAACTTTCGTACGGCGCGGAAACATGGTAATTGAAACAGGACAATTTGCATAGATTGGAAGGCTTTTGAAATACAGGCGTGGAGAAGAATGCAGAAGATGAAGTGGGCAGAAAGGATAACAAACGAGGAAGTACTTGGAATGGTGGGTTAGGAGATGACACTGTTGGAAGAAAAACCAAAGGAAGCAGGAAAAATGGAAGCAGAGCATATTGGTTGCCCTTGGGATATTGAAGAATGTGACAAAGGGGAGAGCGTTAAGCAAGCGAGGAATGGGAAGAAGAGGAAGGATATATTGTACGGAATGAAGGGAGGAAGGAAGTATATGGAATTCAAGAGGGTCTTACTTTAGTGTCGGATATCCGATTGCATTTTGTTAGGATAGGTATGTTGACGTATTTTTGCACAATTGTATAAACTGTGCCCATTCAAAATCTACCTGAAACGGTCAAATAGAGACTTTTGAAATAGAGGCCTGCAATAATAATAATGATTATCGTTATATAGACGATTATTATCCGAGACCCTTCTAAATCAATAAAAATTGCATATTGCATTGCTAAGAGAAAACAGGAACTCGTAAAACCCAAATCAGATCAAGAATTATTACTGAATAAAACTACCTCAGAATTTTTCCTATTCATATATATATATATTTTTTTTAGGTAATCTACCGATTAAGGTAGGTTTTTGGATGGACACAACTATCAAATAAATATTTTGCAACTCCGAACAAAACCCAATCCAGCAACCTAAACTAAATCAGGTCCCTCTTCATCTCTATGTACTGCTTTCCTCCCTTCATCCCATCCAACATCCCTATCCTGTTCCTACCCTTTCCTCGTCTGCCCAACATTCTCCCCTCTATTACCTTCTTCAACATCCCACTGCCGTTCCATAAGCCTTTCATCCATTTTTCCTGCCTCCATAGGATTTCTCTCAACAAACCCCTCTCCTCAACCACCATCTCCAGTACTTCCTCATTTGTTTTCCTTTCGGTCCATTTCACCTTCTCCATTCTTCTCCACACCCACATTTCAAAAGCCTCCAATCTATGTCTATCCTCCTGCTTCAGTGACCACGTTTCCGCACCATACATAGCTACGCTCCATATCAGAGTTTTTACGAGTCTTGTCTTAACATCCCTACTCAACGTCCCCGTCATCAACTCCCTCCTCCTTGAGAAAGCCTCCTTGCCTAGCGCAATTCTTCTCCTTACGTCCCTACCACTTTGACCGTATTGGTCCAAAACACTTCCGAGATATGTAAACTGTTCTACCTGCTCTATTTTTTCCCCGCCTATTTTAATATTTAGCTTAGCCTTTTTCTTTCTGGAAAATCGCATAACCTTTGTTTTATTAATATTGATTCTCATTCCATATTTATCGCACTGAACCTCCAATTCACTCAGCAATGCTTGCAACCCCTTGGCTGACTGAGCAACTAATGCTTGGTCATCAGCAAACCGAACCGATTTTACGAATTCCCCTCCGACTTTCATTCCTACCTCCAGTTCTTCCCATGCCTCTTTAATCATTTCCTCTACATATGCGTTGAACAGTACCGGTGACAATGGGCAACCCTGCCTTACACCTCTTCCTAACACTGCCCATCCGAACTCTCCGTTCCCCACTCGCACCTCAGCAGTCTGAGACATGTACAGGTTGCGGATCAGTCTCCTGTCCCTCCAATCCATTCCTATTTTCTGCAATACACTCATTAATTTTTCCCAATTCACTCTATCAAACGCTTTTTCGAAATCTACGTTATATATATATATATATATATATATATATATATATATATATATATATATATATATATATATATATATGAATAGCAAAAATACGTGGCATGAATCGTATCATGCTCCACATTTGTTAAAAAAATAAAGATATACAGTGAACACTCTATGTGCGGGTGAACGAAGAGGAACCAGGCGGAACAGCATTTAACGTTTATCAATTCATTTTGTTCAAAGCGCACATTTTCTTCAACCTGTGCTTGCAATCGAATGCTGTGGTTTGGAAGATTACGAAAGCAAAGAGAAAAAAGGAACGATGACAAGGGTATGGATGAAGGCGAGAAAGAACAGGACGGATTGAAGATAGGAGTATAGTATGGTTCACGTATGGCGAACAAAAATCAATCGTGTCTCAAATTCAGGAAGACGTCAGAGGATTAAAGCAAAATTCTCAACAACTTCAAAGTACTGGAGACTTAATCGAAGTATTTTTTATTCCCAGTGGAGTCTGCTTAATAGACAATGGGGAGACGAAGAAAGGAGTGGAATTGCGGGAGGGTTTACGAGTGCATCTTCTGGTCGGTGGTGAGCCTCGAGCATTAGTAAGACGGAGAGAGTCAGTAGGAGCGGTGACTTAGGGAGTAAAAGGGTTGAGTTGCAGGAAGGGGGAGTTAAAGAGAGTGCCGTACTCTCTATTCCGCTCGGCTACATTCCCCCGCAGCCCAGCGACCCGGGCAGACTATGACCCCCGCCCGTACCGACTCCATACCGGCGAGACGTCTTTGAAGCGGCAACCGCGGCAAAGGAGCTCGGCTGATTTCACGAAACCATGGCAAGTCGGTGCTCGATTTTAAGTACCCATGTAAATGGAATATCGCAAAAGGATTGATTCAATCACATAACCATGTGAAGAGGGCAAAATCGTATTAAAATCCGGGCTGTTGGCATTGGAACATATTATCACAATGCATTGGTGGATATTCGTATTCCGCACATATTCTGTCCGATCCTGCAAGGCTGATATAGCATATATATATATATATTCAAACTTGAAAATCCCGCCATACGGCGCACAAATATTCTAAAGAGTACTCACTTCATTTCCATGTGAGAGAACTCTAACGGCACCGCCCGTGTAATGACAGCGTCCCCGAGTTAAGAGTTTGGATCGAGGCAATTCTCTCCGAAGAGAAGATGACCATCGGCTAGATCTGAATGTTTCCGGGAGTACAGTCCTTGTAATTTTACTACAAATTTACGTGGATCTTCCTCTAGTAGTCTAGTTGTGACGCAGATGGCAGTAAAAGAGGAAACGCGGACTTAAGGTTATCAGAATGAAGAATACAAAAAATAATGAAAAGATCATCATGATTGAATATATTCCTTGACCTAATGGCTTCCTCAACACTGGAAGACATCGCTGAGGAAAGAAACACATAAAGAGTATCAGGATAAATGATGCAAGATACATGGGCTGAACGAAGAATAATCTGAAGCCAGGGAATAGCATTAATTGGAAAGATCTACTACACAGGAATTGTATCCAATATCTGTGATTACGACCGTAAACATCGATTTTTGCTATCAAATTAATTTGATATCATAAAACAAAATTCTGTAATCTGGCAACGTAGGAAAACTAGCGTCTTCTTTGACATGGCTGTAGAGGTCAATGGATAATGAGCACGGAGTTTTCACCCCGTGCTCCATTATCTACTATTACCTACTAGCTACACTCGCATGGATTAAATGGTAGATCGCACATGTAAATACGTAGTATCACGGCACTTGATTAATGAGACCGAGCAACTAGACTAGATAGTCAATGGTAGCATCATCTTCCGCAAACAATTTAAATGATAACGATTGAATTACTTCAGCTCCATTTCGAAGAAACATAAAGCATATATTTCCCTGAGTGAGGTGCTAATGCAACACAATTACGGTTGGGGAATTTGATCAAAAATTTTACTGTCGTCCTCAAGAATGTTTGACGGTTAGAATTGTTAGTGAAATGTGGAATTTTATTTCACCACCCGGTTTTCTCTCCATTTCGTTTTCCTTTACGTGAATACTTTATTGCAAGTTTTTCACCTACTTCGACGCTCGTATCATCAGGTATGAGTTTTACTTGGAGCCACTGTGAAGTAAACAAACGAACTCAAGATGGTCCATTAGGGCCAACTTTCAGGGATGGGGAAAAAAATCTAGATTTGGGATTTTGGAAGCTCAATTTCTAGCCACAAAGCATGAAGTGAATTAAAAGCTTTATCTTACTCTTGATTATCCTTATATTACCCTATTATAGCACGTTACCCTAAAATATTACGGTGACTGTCTCCGATCCGAGTTTAATTTCACGCTCTGACTTATTGACACGAAACTCGTTGCAGCATTGGAAAATTAATGTACAAATGATTAGTGAGAGCTCAATGGACGATAGTTAACATGGAAAGATGTATGTACAGGAGTTATTTTGTAACGGACGGAAGCAGCACATGCTCGGAAGCGTTCAGTGGGGTGCTAGTTCATTTTTACTTTCGGTCCGTTGGACAACAAATCCGGCAGTTTTCAACCCTCTCGCATGCCTTTGATATGCAGAACGGACCACATTAAGACTGTATCAGGCACGTATTTGCACTGAGGTTGAAGAGAGCGATTGAGGAGAGTGATTGGTGAGATCGATTGGATCAAAAATGAACATTGAATTCGCACATCCACCACTCCCATTACATTCGTTTCCGCTGATCGTACTGGTTCCGTGATTGGTGCCTTCTCACACTGAGTTCTCGGGTTCGAACACTGGAACATTGAAATGTTCTCAACACATCACCCCAACATGGGTGATGTGTTGAGAACATTTCAATCGCAATACTAAGACCTTGGATGGAAATATAAACTGCGGAATTTTCCCTTTAACTGTTAAGAACAAACAAATACTGACGCCGGATTCCTATCCATCCTCCCTCCTCAACCCCCAAATATAAATAATTACTGAAAAATCTACCATTATATTTTCAATCCATCCCTAATGACACAAATCACCTCAGAAATCGGTCGGACTCATCTCTTAACTGCTCCTCATCTTAAAAAAAAACTAAACAAAAAAATACAAGCTTCAGAGAACGACCCAAAACCTTTTTCGCCCACTTGATCAACAAAATGCCTCTCTGCTCCCCCCGATATCTTTTCACCCCAATTATGTGCAAATTTACAGGAGATAATTTTTTTTATTCGGAAAATAAATGTATATATATATATATATATATATAAAGATATATTTCTGATTTCTTTTTGAGTTATGTTCCTAACTCCTTTTGAGAAAGGTGGTTGCACCACCGAAAATTCGAGACCCAGTGAGTCCCTCTTTTATGTGTTTCTGTTTCTTTGTTTGTGTCGACTAGTCCATTTACATTATATATATATATATATATATATATATATATATATATATATATATATATATATATGTGTGTGTGTGTGTGTGTGTGTGTACCAATGTATATGTCTACCAATAATTCACTCACGAGGAGCTCTTATCCCGCAAGGAGAAAATGGAATATGGCGGATGGTGGGGTCGGAAATAAATTCTACTGATTTGCTGGCGGACTAGTAAAAATATGTTTTAAACTCGGAGAGGGCAAGAAAAAAAAATGTTTGAAAATATAAATATCCCTACCCCCTCCAGTCCCATCTTGCTCCCTAATTCACCCGATTGTAAAGCTAAAAACAGATCAACATCGTTGTCGCTGAACAACACCGTGCGCCATTTTTTTCAAAACAAATTCTATAAACCCAAAATCGCATTCGTAGGAAAATTTATCTCATAAAATTACGCACCAAATCATTACTCGATCTGTTTTCAAAGATAGTTTTCAAATAAAAGTTTGTCAAGGAATCTCTTGTGGTCAAGGAAGATACGGCTACAGACAAGGAAGAAGTACGCATACATATTGGTGCGGTGAAGGGCACTCAATCGATCAGAGTGATGGACCACTGGAAAAGTTGAAGAGAGACAGACTTCTTTGTGTGAAGGGGGGAAGAGCGGATGCTGAAGTTCACAAAACAAAAGACAAATTGGGAACGAGGAACTACATACAGACCAACAGATGAAAAGGCCAAGTGGAAGGCTCCATGGAAATGAAGATTCATACGAAGTCCATATTACAAAATGATTATACTTTGAGAAACTTTGAATGTGCTTGAAAAGAAGGTTAAACGGATAATAGAAGGGAAGGAGAACCAGGGGACGACTACGAGTACACAAGTAAAGAATGATGCGAGTCAGAAGAACTTGCAGGGGATAAGAAAGTTAGCACTGGACGCTCTCTTGAAGAATGAACAGAATGAACAATTCTTTCAACTGGCGATGATAGCGAAATCGTACACGAAGTAATTCACTTAAAGCATAAGAAAGTCATACATTTATTCAATACATAATTTAAATATTTATAACTTATATCTTGGATACTTCTCGCGAAATATAGACGTGACAAAAAATGTAATAACTATACAGCACTACTCAAGACGCCGTGTGATTGTGCGGTAGGGTAAGTTTGGATACAACCCATGAAATGGAAAAGGAGAAAAAAACGGATTTAAATGAAAAAAAATAGCATCTAAGTCGCAGGCCAAGAGTACGGATTTTCATCTGCGACGACAAGAAGTTTCGGAGCTCGAGGTTGACTCGTCTCTCTGTTACGGTACGTTGAGGAAAACAGGCCTAGTGCATCAAATCACATCATTCGTAGGAAAGAACGCTCGGAAGCTCCTTACTGCCGTGAGGACTGACAAAATGTTGGCATTGAGCTTCCTTCCTTACGTTACATGCTCCACAGGAGCACCCAGGGCCACATTTTACATTCAAATAGAAATACACTCTAAGCAAAGCACTTTGCTATCCTACTTTTATTTCCAATTACATAAGACGGCAAAATTGAGCGGTAGTGGAGTGTTGAAGAAGGTAATAGAGGGGAGAATGTTGGGAAGGCGAGGAAGGGGCAGGTACAGGATGGGGATGTTGGATGGGATGAAGGGAGGAAAGAAGAACACAGAGATGAAGAGGGACCTGATGTAGATTAGGTTGCTGGATTGAGTTTTGTTTGGAGTTACAAAATGTTTATTTGATAGTTGTGTCCATCTAAAAACCTACCCTAACCGGTAGATTACCTAATAATAATAATAAAAGACAGCAAACCATCTCGCTGTTCATCCTTAAGGCTTATTTATATCTGTCAAATCCTTGCTTGAGCCTCATTTTCGATTCTCTGTGACTTTCTGTGCCTCTGAACCTTGAATATTTCAGCGTTAAAATTATCAGGCCTTCTCCTTTACTTTTAGGAATTAGTCTCCCAAACCTTACAGCTTTCATCATATTTATTTACAAATTCATTATCAATCCGACATTATTCTACTAATTTTCTTCTAGTGGAGATCGATATCTTGCAAATGATCCCATAGTTTAGATGCCGTAATCACAAATAAGTTTATTTGCGCATCCAATAATTAATAAGAGCAATCATTTTAATTATAAAACTGTACAAAATGACGCCATAGGTTCAAATGGGCGGTGCCAATCACGGGTAAAGAAGTATTCTAATGCAAGGAAACATAACATACCGCCGAAGAATACTTGTATGTTAAACAGTCAAAACTCACACGTGTACTATAACAAATGCAATATAAATATCAATTAAAGACTTTCTAATTAGTCATTTGACTTACATAACTGCAAAAAAAGAAGATAGACTAGTCAATCCGCCCATTCTCGTTTACTAATCCGAGAGGTCAGTTTCAAAAACAGATTTATGAAAACAATTGAGTGAAATGGCAAGAAAACGTAATGCCAGTACTTGAACACGGATGAAATGCATCAAATCGGGCGTTGCCTACATTGCCTCAATTAGTTTCAAGGCAAAAGTTCCAGTCAATATAATTTAATGCCGATTCATAAAATACTCTGAATCAACTTTATCGCCAATTTCGACAAAAATATAGTCCGGATAGCAATTTAGATTCCCAAAAGGCCGTTTTGAAAACCGTTATTTTTCTTTAATTTGTATGAAATAAATGGCATTTTTTTAGTGATTCTAATTCATTGATCCTTGTTTTATTTTGCAATTTTTGTTCGGCATTGATTTTTGAAAAGTTAATAATGGATTTACTATCGATTTCCTTCCGTGGAATGAAAGCAATTGACCATCAGGAAACGGTGGACGATCGAGCATGGGTTGCCGTTTTGATAGAATCCGGGCTATTTGAAATAATACTTGGTGAAATCACTCAATTTATCACTCAAACTACGCTCTAAATTTTTATCGGTCCCAGAAAATTCGATGCTACCCGCTGCAGTCCACCACGCCTGCAGAGGAATTTTTTTTTCAAGAAGAATGTTCGAGATGAAGTCGCAGTCTCGGTCCTACAAGACTATCTATCGAAAAAGTAAATGAAAAATGCCCATGTGCCGAAGCATAAATATGATGCTATACTGCCCATGCCTTGGTACAGAGAAAGAGGAGGAGAGGAGTGGGAGGAGGGTGGTGGAAGGGAGGGAAAGGGGGTGGAGGTTGGGTGGGAGTGGATGAGTGAATATCGAGCGACGCTCGGTCGGAGTCGAGGATGGAGACGGGAGGCGAAGGAGCGGAGGGAACAAACGAGCGTGGGAGGGCGTCGAGGAGGGGGGAGGGATGAGGGGGGGGGAGGTGAGGAGACCTGGAAAAAAAAGGAGAAGCGACGAGGAGGACAAAAGAGTAGCGAAATTCAGCGGAGCGAAGTGAAAGAAAAGAAATGGGCGTGAAATTTTGATGGGCCCCGAAAGAAAACTCCATTACGCTTTAAAAAAATAGCTCTAAAACAATGGATTCCCCTTCGATCGAATGACCCCAACCCCCTTCCGCTCTCCCTTCTTTTTTTTCGTCACTCAAGAATTTCGGATGCACGGCCGAGGATGTGGAGACGGGGGGTGGGACGGTTTAATTGGCGGGATTGGGGAGAGGGGGAGGAGAGAGCGAGAGAACAAACTGATTATGGAAAGAAATGAGGGCGGAAGGGAATCTCCCAAGCAGTCCTACTACTACTCTCCAGGGACCTAATTGCCAGAGCGCCATGGATTTGGGTGCATTTTCATCAGAGTGTCACGACGGCAGCGAGTGAAACTTGAAAACTTCTCACGGGAAAAGGACTTAAGCGTTCCTCGACTGCATTTCAGGGGACACATCCACTGGGACTGCAGTAGAGCCAGTGGTGGATGGGACGGAGGAGGCCATGGCCCCCGCTAACGGAATATTTTTGAATTTAATAAAAGCATATTTCTGAAACTAGTTATGAATAGCTTTTTTCCCCAGAGAATTGTATTATACAGCGTAGGATGCACTGCGGTTTCGAAATTCGCGCCTGTATAATAAAATTTCTCATCATTTTCAGAGTAATTTCTAGGAAAAATGGTTTACAGTTATTTTTCTTTTGATATAAAAAAATCTGTCTCCCATCACTTGCAGTTATCTTTAATTTTCTACTCACCGGAGATGTGGGGGAAATTTCTGATTTGGAAATAATCCAATCAGGAGAGTCATATTTATGGTTCTCTTATGCTTTGATGATGCGATTTAGTATCTTGGTGCACATGGCTTAATATGAAAAAATAAGAAGCAACTAAGATCCATAATCGTAGCCCAAATCAAAGTTCAACAATTGACGATTACGTTGCCAACCCACACATTCAGCAGGAGACACTGGCGTTCAGTTTTTCTTCTGGGTTGTTACAACAAAAGAATTGAAGAAAGGGTTTACATACAAACGCTTTCACGTGAAGTGATTTTAGCATATTTTTTGAACAACATTGCATATCACCTTCATTAAAATTTTGTAACTCTAAGAGAAACTTCACTATGCATGCGAAAAAGACAGTAGAACTTACTTTTTAAATAATGAGGGCTTTTGGAACGAGGGTGTGTTGTGTCTGGCATGAGAATAATAATCATTTAGTTTCATCTAAAGGAGAAAGTTTCTCATTAGTTAATCAACCGTTGATATAAAATACACGAAAAAAATACTTGATTAACAGTTAAGGACACATTTATATCGCTGATGTAATCAACCTCCTATTGAGTACAAAAATAATGAAAAATTGTTTTTCCATAAATATATCCAGGTTGCGCATAAATATCAATGCCATATCTTTAACTAATTAGCAAGTGAGCAATGCACTCAAAGAGTCAGTTAATCTGATGGTAAGACAAACGACTATGCATAAATATTCAATACTAAAGATCTGTACAAATCAAAACCATTGATTTCATTCAGAAAAAGTTAGTACAACAAAGTTCTGGAAATACTATTGGTATTGCGTCTTAACCTATTTTTTTCTATGAATCATTGCAACGAGGGAGTATCCTGAAAATGAGTTTTTGAAAAAAATGGAATCTTCATGATGCCCTAATAGACAATCCCTTGGCACGGCTTTCATTTCGTCGAAAAATGTTACTACGCTCACTCCAGGAGAAATTCGCTGGAGTGACACTCACAGACTAAAGTTGACAGGTGATAGAACGGGAGGGTGGGAGGGGGGGAGGAAGGGTATACATGGAATGCGGGAAGAACACGGGAGATGATTGATAACCTGAATCATGTGACATGGAAGGGGAGCTGACGGGAGGGGAAAACGCTTCCTAAAATGCAATCGCGGACATGGAAAAATTCCAAAGCCTATTTGTGCACAGTACTTTGTGCAGGGTGATCGTGGGTTAATAGAAAAGAGATTGAACTCAAAGTAATCGGATTGAAAATCCGAAATTATTCCATAGAGTAGTAACTGGCAATCCCACAGCCAGCGCGGCAGGATTTATCTACATTCATCTAGTCAAAAAGAACAGCAAAACCTTTTTCAAAGAATTCAAGATAATTTGCCATGACGGACAATGTAATAAAGTTAAAATGATTCCCATGAAGTGTTTCGCTGCAGAAATTATCCAACTGCACCTGTAAATGCCAACGGCCCACATACAAACATGAGTAACGCTGTCATGTTTAGAGCTTGTATTACAGAGAATAAACTTTCGATAAAAATTCGGTACACATAAATGCAAAGGTGGAATAATGGAATCGGTTTTCGTAAGGAGTTTCCGTCATTTAAAATTCCATTTCCATTTCATCCTGATACAAAGCAAATATATGCATTTTTGGAACAGACCTTGGCTTATCTTGGGGACAAGAAATCGAAATGATTTTCCATTTCAAAATTTACGTTAATACCTTCATAGTCAAATATTAAAATAGGCGGGGAAAAAATAGAGCAGGGAGAACAGTTTACGTATCTCGGAAGTGTTTTCGACCAATACGGTCAAAGTGGTAGGGATGTAAGGAGAAGAATTGCGCTAGGCAAGGAGGCTTTCTCAAGGAGGAGGGAGTTGACGACGGGGACGTTGAGTAGGGATGTTAAGACAAGACTCATAAAAACTCTGATATGGAGCGTAGGTATCTATGTACGGCGCGGAAACGTGGTCACTGACGCAGGAGGATAGACGTAGATTGGAGGCTTTTTGAAATGTGGGTGTGGAGAAGAATGGAGAAGGTGAAATGGACCGAAAGGAAAACAAATGAAGTGTTAGGTATTGTAGGTGAGGAGAGGGGTTTGTTAGGAGAAATCCTAAGGAGGCAGGATAAATTGATAAAGGGCTTATTGAACGGCAGTGGGATGTTGAAGAAGGTAATAGAGGGGAGAATGTTGGGCAAGCGAGGAAAGGGCAGGAACAGGATAGGGATGTTGGACGGGATGAAGGGAGGGAAGAAGTACACAGAGATGAAGAGGGACCTGATGTAGATTAGGTTGCTGGATTGGGTTTTGTTTGGAGTTACAAAATGTTTATTTGATAGTTGTGTCCATCTAAAAACCTACCCTAACCGGTAGATTACCATATAATAATAACCTTTATAGTATTATAAATTGAAAATGTTTGAGAGTCGAAGGAGGAATATGAGAAACAAATAAAAAGAGAACACTAGTGGGACTAATGGCCCAGGTCGACGAAGCAAATGGAATCGAAATACCACTGTAAAAGTTTTATTTTATTGAGGGTTCGTTAAAATTTGACACAGGTACCGGAAACAATCTAACTGCATATAGCGGTCGTGGAAGAAGAACGCATATACTGACCACCGGAATTCCAATTCTTTAATCTGAATTTTTCCTCACCGATTCAATTCTGAGGATTCCAAAAATAAAAAAGGATCCCTACATCGACCACAACTAAAGGACGCATAGAATTTGTTTGAAAAGAGTTTGACGAATCATGAAAAATATTTGAAGCGTTTCTCTTGATTGAAAAGAGTGAGGCTTTAGGGCTCAATCCTTTTGAAAATGTTAAAAAAAATAGAAACCCTCAATTCAGTAATTACTTTTCCCGTGTGGACATACATACCTGGCCGCAAAGGTTATTCATCGGCTGCGATCAAAGTCTCTGAAATTTACTTAAAATTTATTTACTCATATTCGTCGTCAAGGCATCTAAATATCAGGAATGATTGCAAAACAAATGGAAAAGCCACTACTTTTTTTTTTTAAAGAGTGAAATAATATCGGGTTAGAAATTTCCTGCAGCGCACATTGCCCATTGAGACACATTTTAATGGCGACCTTCTTTTTGAAAGTGA
Source organism: Hetaerina titia (assembly GCA_037158775.1). NCBI lineage: Eukaryota > Metazoa > Arthropoda > Insecta > Odonata > Calopterygidae > Hetaerina > Hetaerina titia. The sequence goes on along the minus strand of CM073776.1, from coordinate 29,010,804 downwards.
GGAGGGTTCGGGACAGGTTCTCCTTTCAGAGCGCAGCACTATTTTTAGGAGAGCACGATGATTTTTACTTGAATGCGGAGGTTGGAAAACTTCCGAAAGCTTGCCGGAGAAAGAGACAGGATAAAATATCAACGATTGTGAGCCCGGACACGGGGCATGACAAAATTTGGAATGAAAAAAAAAAATTCACAGGAATATCCACCGTTTGTTTTCTGGGTCGACGGTACTGTGCATGCGGAGGAGAGAGCGAGAGAGGGAGAGGAATGTGTACTCGTCAAAAAAAAAAAAAACCAACAATAGATGACTGCGGTTGAACCCGAAAAATATCCTAACGCTTTATTTGCCAAGGTACACGCAGATAAATGCAGCGCAGTAATATTAAATCGAAATAAAAGACAGCCCGAAAAACCACCACCAAGGCCAAAGTAAACAAACCAAACGATCGATGGGGAAAGAAATAATGACAAAACGACGGAAAAATTCTTTCATCTGGCTCGTAGAACAGAGATTTTAGGTAGGAGCTTTTCAGATGATAATAGAAGTTCATTCCCTTTAGTCATTGTCACACACACGCGATATCCTTCAGCGCAAAAGGCAAGCTTAACACAGCGGTACCAACTGAGGAGATATTATAAATAACTCATGAACTTAAAACAACGAATAATTTATAAAAATTCCAAAATAGAGATTAATTAACGTAAAAATTTCTAATTATTATTGATAATACAACAGGGAATCGACGTGTGGTATGATGCCTTCGATTTACGAATATGCCACCTTACGCGCGGTCTTAAACTAATCTGGTCCGATGATATCAACCTAAATGCATTATTATTATAGTTAATCTACCGGTTAAGGTAGGCTTATGGATGGACACAACTACCAAATAAATATTTTGTGACTACCAACAAAACACAATCCAAAAACCTACTCTACATCAGGTCCCTCTTCATATCTGTGTACCTCCTTCCTCCCTTCATCCCGTCCAACAATCCGATCCTGTTCCTGCCCTTTCCTCGTTTGCCTCCCTTCTATTACAGTCTTCAACATCCCACTGCCGATCAATACGCCTTTCATCCATTTTTCCTGCATCCATAGGATTTCTCCCAATAAACCCCTCTCCTCACTCAGCATCCCTAGTACTTCCTTGTCATTTTTCTTTGACGTCTCACTCCTCATTTGGCGAAGTCCCTTTCGAAATATATTATCTAATGTATAAGATAAAGATGTGTTGGGAGGCGAAATCTCTTTAGGTTGTACATAGGAAAGTCCACGTTTCCAAAAAAATGAATTACTTATTTCCAAGGGCAATGTTATGAATAAATACTGGGTAAGTTATTTTCAGCTTCAATGGTAACATAGGTGTAATTTGGTGGACTAATACTAAGAATGGATGATCAAATTCTGAAACCTATGATACGTAGACAACTGGAATTTTGACCAGAGGAGTTGAATTAAAAAAAAATATTTAGGTCATGGCGCATCATTAACAACTACATTTGCAATTTGCAAAACAGGTGCATTTTCACTGGCTTATTTCGGAAAAAATACGAAATAAGGAGAAAGTTAAAATAAAAACCACTCATTATGAATTGAATTATACTTCAATCGTAACGTTAAGTGAAAGCCCAGATCATTTTTTCCCGAAATTTCATCCAAAATGAGCACGCTCTCAATTGCAATTGGAGTCGAGGAAAGATTCCACTGAAACATTTACATTTTTATGTTACATCTTGGCGAGCGAAGCGCAACAGTCACACATTATCCTTCGCCAATTTCCTCTTACGAAGCATGTTTACCACGACGTTGAACGATGTTTAGTCAATTCCTTCCCCAAGGAGGCCTCGTCTGCATCATTAAAGAAAACTTGGGACTCTCCACTGGAACTAATGGATGAATCGTCGAACGGCGAAAGGTGTGCCCTGGCGACGTTGAAAATAAAAGAATTCGGTGGAGAAAGACTTCAGCGCAAAAAATATCGAGAACCCTTGAATTACGTCTTCCGAAAAAAAAACAGAGACGCTATAAAAAAAGGTTCTCCTCTCCCTGGGTTCCGTCGTGGGCGGGGGTGGGGGAAAAGAGAGATACCGAGATTGGGAGGGTGATTGAGGGGGTTGGGGCGGTAGTTGGAGGAGGATATTCGCAGGAAGGGAAAATGAGAAAAAAGGCCCGCTTAAGAGATTAGAATTACGGCCGTGCACGGGACACGTGCAACAGTGGGGAAGAAGGCACGGCTCGGCATTCGACTGCGGGAGAGATATAGCACGTGCTTGACCCAAATCCGCGAAGTTTTTGAACGCGAATCGGCGAGGCGCGGAGGCTGTTTTATAAAGGGTGGTCAGGACGGCGGCGGATCATCTACATACACGAAGTACGCTGGCAGCCGTCGCAGGGGCGTGCCGGGAATGGCGTTGGGACCCCGGTCGTGAAAAAGAAGAAGAAATGGAATGCTCGAAAAGGAGGTGTGCTTTTCGTATTTCTATCTCTCCTCTGACTGCGCCGCGGTCACGAATTGTGCGAAGGAATTTTCCTTGAAGCTTGCCTGTTTGATGGTCGACCTCTCTTAAGGATTTTAGAAGCGATAATTTCATCGACGCCCTAAGTGAATAATACTCGCCGTTCTCCCTAAACGAGTTTAGAACTGATCATTTCATTGACGTCTAAGTAAATAAAAATCGCCGCGATAATTACGTGTATAATCGATCCTTAGAGTTTGCAGGCCTGGTTTTTAGAACGTAGATTTTCCGATAACTACGTAACGTTTGATTTTTCACTGGCTGATGCGAAATTGCGAAATTTGTTCACTTTATTAAAATTCCGAGTGATTATAATTTTTAATTATATTTAATTTTTATTTATTATTTAATAAATAATTATTAATTATTACTGTTGCATACTTTTTGCTTCCTCATCCCCGAATATAACCCCTGCCACACACCTTTTTGGTGGCTCGCAGGGTATTTATGTAGATGCAGATAACATTATCTACTGCAGGGTGCATTGCAGTCTCTAAAACTGTGCGATTAGTTTAATAATTAAAATGATTTTCAACCTTTTTTGTGGAAAAAAATGTTATAAAATTATTTTTGCTCATATATGAAAATGGAGAAGTATGTTAGATCCGAAATAAATTGTGATGGCAGTTTTCATTTCTTCGCGGTGTTTCTCTTACATTTTCCTCGATTCATGAATCAATGTTTTCTGCGAACGGATCCAAAGACTCATTGCGCATTCAAAATAGGGTTCACTCGTGGAGGAATAGCACGCTTCCTTCAATTTGTAATCACTACGTTTTCCGACTGCGTGCTTGACAAATGTGACTGATGGGAGGGGACTGGTGGGGGAGATCGTTTCTGCTAATTGTGACGAGAAATCAAAGAGCGTCAAACTTTGCGTGCAAACATAGCATTCAAATATTGGCGCCGCAATTACAATTTCATGATCGGCGTATCCGCTTGTTGGGCTCTAGTCGGGGACGGGGGGGGGGGGGCAGGAACACGCCAGGAGTTGTTAAGGATCCTTAAAAATCTCTCTCAAGAGTTTAAAAAAATTAGTTGGTTTTTGATTTACTTTTGATTTTGTTTTCTTTATATCTCTGTCCAATTGTAGTTCTCCTCCATTGCCACGCCGTAAAAATTTAAATGAAAGTATTAATTTTTGATAAGTATTAATTTTATATATTTAGTAATTTTTTCTTTATTTGGTAAATTTATATTCAATAAATATTTTTAATAAGGAAATATTTTTTAATTACAGGTACATCGTATGAGTGAATATATTCTTTTATCATTTATTAATTAACTGGAATATTTTCATCACAATTGTTTTGAGTAATGCATTGCCTTGATTGCGATGGTAATGTTTTATTACACGTACATCTCATTACTCTCTTTGACGGCATATTGGCTACAAGCTAAACAAAAAATGGATTGGATGAAATCTCTTATTACTTCATCTACATCTACATAAATTCCCTGCGAGCCACCAAAAAAGGTGTGTGGCAGGGGGTGTAACACCAGGAGGAAAGGGTAAGGGATGAGAGGGTTGGGGTTTATTCAAATAAGTAGGGGAAGGGGGGAACCTGTAAGTATAAATAAATATATATATATATATCCACGCGTAGTTCCTAACCTTTACGTTAATACGTATTGTAATGAACTGACTCCTGGGGGATTTCGACTACAATCATTTTGGTCCCTTATCGTTCTAGGAAAAAATGACATTTTCAACCTGTCAGTCTTGCAGTCTATCTTTCTAATCTTATATTCGTGATCCCTCCGACCGTAATACGTTGGGGTTGGTATTATATTCTTGATGTCATCGGAAAGAGCCCATCTTTAAATGTTTTTAATAAGTTGAATCTATATTGTAAACGCCGCTGCGTAAGAGAATTTCAAACTAAAATGGAACTTCGAGGTATGATAAACTATAATTGAAAGCAGTTTTCCGTAGAAAGGTCATAAATTATTTTTCTTAAACTGTCGCAGAAAGTCGACGGTGTTCAGATAGCCACCCAAATTTGTTGGGAATTTAAGATTTGCCTAGTACGCTTTAACGCGAGTGACACGTGGAGCCCAAAAAATGACCAACAGGAAAAATGTCACCATAAGAAATAGATGGGCAACATAAAGAAGTAACTTCCTGATAAAAAAAAGGTAAAGTGTGCCACTAATTGAACTACTGCAAACTTATCGTGAACTTAAAGCCGTAACTCGTGTGATTCTTTTATAGCGAAATTTCCAACTTTCTTCATTCGTGGAATATGTTGTACATTTAACAAAAGACCCTTAAAGTCAACTAGGGTTATTTTTTCTGTTCTGCGGTATCTGATATGCAATTTCAACATAGTTCTAGTTTCATGAAACAGTCAATAATTCAAGCACGTTCGTAGACGAAAATTCAAGCACCTCTTTTTATTCAAGAGTTTTAAGTATGTCAGCTCGGGAAAGCATTGAAACGATGGCTAGTGCGCCCGCTTCCAGTGGAAATGCGAATTTTTCGACTGCAGGCTTGAATTTGAACTCGAGTGCGGGGGAGAAAAAAATAATCGCAGCATTTGGTAATCAGCTGTTGGTGCTGTTAGACCTTGCGAGAAAAGCGAAATTCCTTGCATACCTCACACGTTATTCTATTGCTTCATCACATGCAATAATTTTCTTAGATTTTCTTTCGTCCATTTCAACCTGCAGTCTTTTTTTTCTCTTTGTCGTACTTTCTCGGATGATACTCCTAAAAGCGGTTCAATGCTGATACTGATTGTGTCTGCCACTAAGCAAATATCACCTCCGTACTTCTTTCCACTTTCATGGCCTCGTCCTGATTACTTTCGCAGCGCAACTACTGTTAATTTAACAGAAAAAAACATTTAAATGGCATTATTAGAAAATGATCATACGAAATACTTGAATGCGAATTATATTTAGCTGCAGCAACGCAAATTTTTATATTAGTGCATAGCTTGAAGGTAAGAAAAAATACGGACTATCTTGCACAAAAATACGAACATAGAGGCGAGGAAAGTTACTGAGCACACGTATTATTGCAAACCAAATTTCCCTTCAAAATGCCAATTAAGAAGAAGGCATTGTCCCCAGGATAAAGGGAAGGGCAAAGAAATGGTTAACGACCCATTTTTTTTGACAGTTTGTGATAGGTAAATGCTTTACCCAAAAAGACACCACGATACTGGTAGCTTTTCCTCGCAAGATCATTTTTATGGCCAGTATTATGTGAACAAAGAACTTCATATTATAAGCATGATTTTTTAGCGAATTTAACTTCATGCGAGAAAAACCTATTTATGAAAATAAAAAAGTCGTGGTAAAGAAATAATTTCGAAGATATTATTACTAATGGCAATATATATCAATAAATGTAGGTTTTTGAGGGACTCAACGCACTAATCAATATTCCTCGACCTAGCCCCTCCCAACATAACACTCCGTTGTTTGTGCCATTACGATGGTGTGGGATAAATAATTGAGGGAATGCCATAACACCTTCCTCAATGTGCTTTTGACGTGATACTATAATTTTAAATCGCCGAAATCTGGGGTTAGACGCTTTTACAGCCGCTTCACTGAGGAACAGATGCTGCGTGGACTAACTTTCGTCTGCCTCCTGCCCTTCGGCCTATCGTGGGTTATTGTAATAGGTAAAATATCCATTACACATGGTCCATCAAAGTACGCGAGCCCTTCCTCCACATCACGGTTGTAATCCATCGAGAGGGTGAGTAAACATGAGCATATATAAATTCAATAAAAGCTATGAATATGGCAATGGAGTAAATGCGAACTATTAAAATTACGACAATGTTGTTATGACAATCTCATTAGCGTATCCAAATTATTAGAGGAGCTGTATCTATCCATTCCTATGAGAAAAAACAAATTTGCACTTTTCTACAGGTTTATTGGTTACGTACAACGCATTTCGGTTCACGGAGCCATCTTCAGGTACAATATGTACAAATTTGTTTATTCTCATAATGACGAACTTTCATTACATCTTGCCCGAATCCGTTGAATGTAGTCTGTCTATCCCTACTTAGATGTCATGTAGAGAAAACTTAAAGTACACCGCCCGTTGGACTTTCAATTGTGTGACCCCTAGGCGTCTCTCGTTTAAGAGCAGGCTAACGTGGTCACCGGCCCCAGTAATTCTTCCCCAATTCCTGAAAATCCTACCTCTATTAAATTATTACCCACCTAGCCCTGATGTCGCAAACGGCGTTAGTTATCAGTCAACTTCCTCAATAATTTCCTCTAGATTTGTAAAACATTGTTACGATAAACTTAGTAGCGTAACCAAAATATCTACAGGAGCTAAGCTGGGAATCACTCAGGGAGCGAAGGTTAAATTACAGATTAAATCTCTTGCATTAATTGGAAGGATGTCTCCTTAGCAGTGATATTGAAAATTTATTATTAACCCCATCATACTACTGTAGAAGATATTATGTCAATAAAATTAAGTGTAGAAAAAGATACATTTCAGATGTCATTTTTCCCACGAAGGATAAGGGATCAGAATAAAGTTGTGTGATAGCGCTAGGAGATAATAGTATTTTGTGTGAAAAGTAGTCTAGTGTGTAATCACCCCCTGCCATACACCCTAGCGGTAGCTTGTAGGATATAATGTAAAGAAAATAAAAAATAAAATCAAATGCAGGTGAAAAAAAACTTTGGTGTTTTCCAACAGCGGTTTTAGAATGTGCTGAATGCTGACTTCCCTGTCACGGGATTTTGGGAACTTTCTTTTGGCAATTATTATTCTGCTGATACTACACTTCTCCCGGATGGGATTGACAGGCGCAGCAGGTGGAGTTCCTGGCTCTCGTCTTTCGAGCTAATATCCCCAACATCTGTTGAGATACTATATGTTCGTACACACAAGACGCCGCCGTAGCCAAAAGTTCCGAGTTCCATTCACCGCCACAGTTTACGTGGATAATTCCTTATTTGATGTTGATGAATGACTGCGGGCGAGAAGAAAGATGACTCTTCTATCCATGAACAAAACAGCACGTAAATTAATCGGCACGACGACGCGTGAATTACGATACACTTGCCCTCAAAACGAGCAATTGTGCATTTGAATATACAGCACAGCCCGAAGGAAGCAAAAAATTGAAATTAAACCGAGTTACGATTTTTTACAGATTTACGCGGATTAAACGATCAATGTAAGTGGCTAGTCCAAACATTCGCAATAGATGAATAATAAAAAAAAGAACATTTCATTGAGAAGATGATTACGCCCTTGGTCACGGTTTTTGTGAAACCATATCAAACGAATCATTGAACATCAGGTGTCTCTCAGCTGACTTCGAAACTTGACGTACGCTTGATGGAATGTGCAGCAGTGTTGTAACAACGACGGATTAAGCTGTCGTTGCCACAGTAATCCCATGTCAGGGAATTCGATTGACGCGGGAATCCGAATGGAATCGAATCACTTTCTCCCTTTCCCTGACTCGTATGCCGTCCTCGATTTCCACGGAATGAAACCAATAATATCGGAGCGTAATTAGCATTCCTGAATTCCGATCATGAAAATGGCGGGACATTCTCGTAGTATTGGGTTAAGGGGTCTGGGAGCGGAGCTGGGGTGATAAATCTGCAAGAGGGGGGTGACTGGGGATGGTGTTAGCGGTTGGGAAAGGAGACGACGGGGGAGGGGGAGTGGCGGGATGGAAACGGAAGGGGGCGGAGAGAGTCGACAGTCTTGCTCTAGGGGTGCGCTGCGGAGCGGTTATGGGAGCGGAGGGTCATGCAAACATTCGTGAGTCGGCGTTAAATGACTAGCGACCTTCCCTGTTCCCGAGCAAACGGCGAGGCGAGGTATGCAGGTAGCAGTGAGAGGACTTGAATGGGGAGAAAGACAGAGAAGGGAGAGAGAGAGAGAGAGAGAGAGACACCCCCATTGCTATGTGGGTTAGATGGGGAACCAACCTCGGGTAAGTGACCGGAGAGGGGGTAAGGAAGGGAAGGAAAGGAGTACCTCCGAGGTGGGGGCAATCGGGGGACTGGGATAGACGTTTTAAAGACCTTAGACGGAGACCACAAAGCTCACACAGCTCAAATACATGAGCAAGTAGACGCACAAAATTCCTTCTTAAGAAATTAGCAAGGACGGATATTTAAAAGAGAGTACATGAAAATTTAGAAACAAAAAACCATAGGATAAGACAAATATAAGCAAGTTAACAAAGATACTTATAGCTTAGAGATTACTGCAGTGCCTCGCTTCGTCGAATATGATTATACCTTTCAGGAAACCAGATCAAAGTACGAGATGTTACAATGTGCCAACACTAAAATGTCAATATAATGACACAATCCTGTTTAATTAGGCATTTTACCATTTAAAAAAACATAGGTGAACATTTAGAGAAAAAATTCGTTGAAAATGAACAAAATCCGCCGATTTTATCCATCGTTAATGTTGCCAAATTTTTTCAAAGCAACATACATTCTCACTAAATAAGGTAAGCAAAACAAATCAGGTGTTATCAGTTATCACATAATTCGATATGAGGCCAGGAATCTGCCGTACGACAGAATTTGACGTTTTAAAGCTTCAAAAAAATAGGAAGGTAAAGAAAATAAAGTGAAATGAAAACACGTGTAAATACCTTAACTTCATGAACAACGCATTAGTCAACAAGAATAAACCAAGGCAGCTCAAATGGAAAGAAGCACTTAAGTACCTATATTTTTGGGAAAAATCTTTAAATGCTTTTTATGAAAAAATCCAGGAAATTCATGATGCAGCGCAATTCAGGTAAATAGTCGTAGAAAACATCCACGTATCCAAATTTTCTCCCCACAGACAAAGGACTAAATTGAGCGTAGGATTACCATTATAAGGGTTGTTCAACACAGAAACGATCTAAATATTTTTATTCGCATTATTTATTGTGCAGAAATTTAATAATTTTATATTTTTGCGGGTTGAGATGAAAGATATGGTTCTAATTCATGAAAAGACAGCGCGGAAAACTGCCAATGCAATGTTACAGGAGGCTTACAGAGAGTTTATTCTTCCCTCTGGCACAGTTATAAGATGATTTAATATGTTTAAAGAGAGAAGACATACAATTTCAACTGAAGATGGATTCGGAGCCCTAGTCACTGCTCTTAAGGAACTAAAAATTAACACCGACGGTTCCGTTGTGAGAGAAGAACGAATGACGTAAAGAGAACTATCGCAAATATTAAAAAAATTCATTGGGTACGCCCACACGTGGGTAAACGAAAAATTGCACATGAAACGTATTTCAGCACGGTGGGTTCCGCCAAAACCACCGTGCAGTCACGATTGCCTCGTGAAAATGAATGTGAAATATATTTCTCATTCTCCCTATAGTCCACACTTCATTTGACATTTCCTGTTTCCCAATATGAAGAAACATTCGTGGGAAGCGTTTTTCATCATCAGAAGTAGGCGTAGGGTAAATGAACATGTTTCAACTTGCAACAGTTGCTTCTGATGCGATACTGAAGACAAACACAAGTAAATGAAACTAGTAACACCTGATCTCGACGCATTGAGCTAACATAATAACATATAAATAGACTTTGGCCCAATAAATTGTGCCAATAATTTGGTGATCATTATTTGCGAAGTTTTCGCATAGCGACTAATAAATATCAAAAGAAAATACAATAAAAACATTTTAGTCACTTTGAACAAGTAAAGGAGGGAATTATTTCCCCGTCTCTCGATTTTCCATATTTTAACGGAAAATTATAGAAACTATGCTGTTATTAACGTGTAATAGATGTAAATAAGCATTTAAAAAAAACAACGAGAAAAATTAAATCATTTTCCACTAAATTTTTGTTTACTTTAAAAGTGCGTGACTTTAATCTTCACATTTTTACAGCATTCGTTTTTAAAACAAATAACAACAATTTTAAGCTAATTTTCTCGTAAAAAAAATATTCTCCGCGAAAAAGATGTTTCAAAGGGAAATTACACGCCAAAACGAACGAAATATGATACAAAAAAATCAAAAGAAAAAGTTAAGCATAATAAACTACACAGGATAGTACACAAACATCTTTTAAACTGTTTCGTATGCTTAACTCGATATCCTCTCAACTTCAACACAAAACTTTGGACGGTAACAAATTTCCCCCAGAAAACACACGATAACGATATTTAGCCAAACACTCTCTCGTTCCAAAAAAAAGTTTATATGATCTGGGATGGAGGCAAATGCGTTTCCTCTCGAGTTGAAGCGATTTCGGAACATTTGCGCTAATATTGAAATTTACGCTCTCTCCTCTGAAATCTTACTCTCGACAAAAGGAAGAGGAGAGTGAACTTTTCACGCACTGCGACGTTTCATCCCTATTCACCTTGCAGACTAAGATTCAGATGAAAAAGTACAGATAAGGCTGAAAGTCCACTGAGATAGTGGTGAAAGTTAAACAAACCTATTTCAAACTATTATTACGTGTTATATCATATTAATAAATCTATATTGGATAATCTATTAATCCAGAACTCCATACTTGTTACTATTGTTTCCATCAGTTGAGGATTGTCTCTTACGTGCATCATTATGTCTTCTCTGTCATATGTGAGGGATGAGAATTGTTAATTAAATTACATATTGTTCAAGGAAATTCTGGTTTTAGATTGTTAGCAGTAGTCTACCGCGCTGGGGTTTTTGTTTGGCACCGCACGATACACTACTGAACTCCTAAGCCCTAACATGACGTAAAATATCCGTAAATATCATACTATATAGATAATCTCCTTGGGTCCCTCTTTTGCCTCTGAAAACTCATGAATGTTATATTCTAGGGTCTTGAAAATATTCCCCTTGCCATCGGCGTCTCTCCAGCGACCTCAATCCACTCTCGGATTACTCTTCTTCCAAATATCTTATCTACAAACATCTCAGATTACTCTTCTTTAAGTGATTCGACACTCATCCATGCCGTCGCCGTGGCCAAACAAGCATCGCACACTTCTTTCATACATTGCTAGTTCATTGAATTAGTTCTAAGCCTATCTCTCATATTTCCACTTCAAACATTCCTTTGAAACCCATATTTTTTTAACAAACATTTATGCTTACCCTAAAAATTTCAAAGTTTAAAATCGCCGTAAAAATATCATGAAAAAATGTGTACTTTCACACACTTTCTCCATCTGTACTGTAAGATAAGCATTAATTACTTTCATATCCATCACACACACCGACATCCATCTTTCCGAAGGTTTCTTCAACCGTAAATTCTGGCAAAATATATGCACAAAACCTTCCGCTTGCTCCCCTCATTGTTAACCCTCAGTACGTAATTATTTTTCCCATCATTCTTCTCAAGCTCAATTATTTTTCTTTGAAATAATTTAACAATTGAACTGGATATGTTAACTCCTGTCCTATCACAAGATAATTGGTGATATGGCAAATATCATGAATGACAACTCGAATTGGACAAGGGGAATAGCTAAATGCACAAGAACGCTACCAATTCGGGCGATCTCGAGTAAAACTGAAATTACCGACAAATTCGCTTTGATCTCTACTATCCTACGTGGTATACATCCCACAAAACTCAAATAAGGCCCTTTTGGAGCCAAGTGTTACGCTCAGCGAAAGTATGGGCACCTATTAGTTCCAACCATTGCACAACCTTTTAATAATTCTCTTTCGGTGGATGCTTCATCACAATCAAATCAAACCATTGAATAAGGGGGTTAAGTCTGATGAATCACGTACAGGCAGTATACCACTACAATTTCTGGCAATTACCGCGCATCCACAATATTTGCCTGAAATGGGAATGGTGTTCGTCAACAAAAAACTATGCCCATCGGAAATGCATAAAATTGAGAAAAACACTATAAAGAAAACAGGCATGTATTAAAAATATTTTCAACAACGACCCGAACTAGGCAAATACCATACAATGGAGAATCAAGAAAATTGAAGAAATTGTAAGAAAAGCAGAGATTACAATACAAGGAAACTGATTAGCAAGTCAAAACGTTTAGTGCCCTTCTACATTTCGAGACCAGAGCTTTCGAATCAATTTTAGCCGTTTCTTTGAAGAGAATATTTACTGGAAGATAAGGGGCAAGACCTCGCAGTCCGAATTTGATCGAGAAAATAGGAAAACAATTCCGAGTAACGTATATAAATAACCAAGCTCTCATTTCGTAAAACATCTCACAATTAATAGACAAAAGATTTGTCAACCTTTTTATGAGCATTCGAGAGCATTATCGCAAGCATCAAAACGAGCCCAGAATGAAAATATCGATCTTTTTCTACACAGACCTGAACGACAAAAACGACCCCGTGGGATTTTTTCAGAGACACCAAACGATGTGACACACGGATTGCTATCGGGGAGAGTAAAATATTTGGGGTCGTGGTCTCATTCCAGACTTTGAGCAAAGGAGCAAAATGATTTCCACTGAAATATATCGATCGAGAGATATGCCGTGAGCTGCGTGGCCCTCAACCTGCCGCCGAGATTCAAAAGGTCGCGGCGGAACGATGTAAACTCACCCCCGGCGGCCCCGGAGAATGTTATAAAAAAAAGGGAAACGGACAAACCCCCTCCCGGCGGGCGTTGTAGTGGCGGCGAGGGGCGGCGGGGGAGAGAGCGGGAGAGAGGTGGGGGTGGGGGATGGATCACCGCAGGCCCGGCACTCTCGCCTCTCCCTCGGGCTCAAAAAAATCTATCACTGTCTGGTGCCAGACCCGACAATTAATCCATTGGCAGTCAACCGAAGGAAACATAAGGTCTTGCGGTCACGTCTCGGGAGAGGGTCGGGGGATCGATTCGACGGCCCCTCGAGCCTAAGGAAATTCTTTGATGCTATCAAACACACGCAGGAACACAAAACTAATTGATTTATCAATCATGATGGGAAAAAAAAACTTGATGAAGAAATAGGTTCACTCGAAAAAATAAATTAAAATGCTAAAAAGATGTTTTGTCAAAAAACTTTTATTGATCATCTGTCCTTTCCAACTCTCAACCAACATCGAACTTTCCAACGACTTCTGGTACTTGAGCGATATTTTTGGGAACCGTATAGAGGTATAACGATCGGAATATGTACAACTACGATGCCATTTCGAGAATCACTCTAACATATCACGTGGCCACCTCATCCAAGTGACCACGAGGAGACTTGGGGGATAATAGAAAGTGCGACCAGGGGTTATATGGAAGACAGTAAAAAGATGAATTTTGACAGATTTAAGATTTTAATAAAGATTTATAGAAGGTGCTTATTTAATGCTGTCTCGATATTTTTAATGTCGTTTGCTTTACGCGTAGTGCTATCACTAACGTCATGCTTTATCAATGGATAAGTGGCTATATAATAATGTTCGCTTTGAAATAAGTTACCTCATTCATCACAATTGGAACCCTTAAAATGTCCAGGTGGTTGGAATACATCCGATTATTTTACATTAGGATTGTTAAGGGGAAACTTCAATATTGTGGATTTCTCCGAAACAATTGACTCCGCGGTTTTAATTCCATACAAAAATCCTATTATTTGTTCATACATTCAGTGTAACGGTGCACGTAAGTGCTTCTTCGTCCTTGAATCAAAAGGAAATTTCATTTACAACTACGATGCGTATGAGTTAAAGAGACATCGTTAGACTTTAGATAAAAAAATGGACTATATTTTTACTTAAATGCGTGAGATCCACTCTTAGTCTACCAGTAATCTACATCCTTATTTTAAAACTTTATATAATTGGATCAATCAATTACAAGGCGTATTTATGAATTAATTTGGTGATGAACTACCTGAAGGATAAAAATATTGAATGTAATTGATTATTTTAAAGTATGCCCCTGGAACACAAAGTAAACTTAGATGAACAACCAGTTTTTATGACAATGAGGTATTGAAAAATATTAAAATTGTTGACACTTTATATTCAGCTATCACCAAAATACCTAAATGGTATCAAACATAAATATTTCCTTAGCAATTGTTTCATTGACAGTGTCAATTGGCTCATGACGGTTTTATTAGTATGCACTTAAATTTCATTTACTAAACAAGACAATTTTCTCCTCCATTTTTATGCTACTTGGCGTTTAAGTCTTTGCATGGTTTAATTTTCCTTTCATCCATCAATGTAGTAAGATTTTTGACATTGAAATATTTCATGGATACCAAGAATTAAATATAAATCCCTAACACACTGGGATGACAGAAAATTTTACTCTCCTTGCAAAGATTAGATAGCGTTTTCTACACACTTAACGTGACCCACGGTCTGCATAGACGTAAAACAGTATTGTTTTACCGGTAGATGAAAATAATTTGCTTTCGCGGTAATACACAATGGCGCTTCAGGGTACGGATCCATTAGTTTTTGGTCAAGTGGAGTGATCAATCATATTCATAGATGCGATTAATGTTCACAATACTGAGAAACGTTCCCCCTAGAACTGTCTTCCAGACATCGATTACGCCAATCGAACGGATTGGAGGACTGTCTTTCTGCCTATGTATTCCTCTCATCTTTCAAACGGTAGTGGCGGACACTCGATGGGACCCTTACCTACATCCGCCACATGCCCATCGCTCGTTAATCGTTCGAAATGCATGGAACCTCACCCATGAAGGAGCACCCGATCGCATTTTTTCCCGAAAATCCCTTCCCTTAGACATTAACGTGACGTCATCGGAGATCGTCCAGATAGGTGGCGCTCACGACGTTATCCCATTCGATCTAGCTTGGAGGCGGTGATATACTATATATATTTTTTTTATCTGAAGGTTTTCCTTCCGTTTTTCCCTTCCCTCCACCCCTTGGGATTATTGAATGCTGCCGTCGCCAATAATGCCTTCGGTGGCAAACAGAGCGTGAAAGAGTGAATCCCTCTGGACGTGCTCTGCGATATTCCTCCGGTTAAAAGAAGCTGGGATAAGAAAGAAGGCATTTGGAGAGGGCGGGCATAAATCACGGGGAAACCTAATATCAAGGGAAGGAAGGGCGTGGGGTGGGTGTATTTGTTTCTCTTTTGCGCCGCTAGGCGACTCTGTGGTGATGACGGTTTACCTATACTTTTCGCCCCATGAAAAATTGATTCAATATCTTTCAGCTTCACTCTCCTAGGGGGCTTCTCTCCCCCCTTCTCACCCCCTCCCCCCCGACGCACAACTCGGGACATGATTTGGAAAGTCACACACGTCTGTTTCTTTCTCCGGGAGTAAGTAATGCCTGAGGTTTTCCCACTAATAAGAGAGTCATTGATTTTATTGAGCCCATCGGAAAGGGAAATTAATGGAACGGGAGACGCGACCTTTCCCTTGAGAACTACTGTGACGCTGCGGCCGACTAAACTCGTAAAATATTTCCTAATTCCTCTCCAAGCAAGAGGACAGCTGACAACTATTTACCGATCCGATAAATAAAAGATAAAATTAAATTTTGTACTCGGAAAAAATGAGTTGGACCATAAGCAACCAAAATCCTTCTGCCTGACAAATGAATCGTGTCTCTATGCGGATTAATTTCACAGATTGTCCACCAAGAAAATTATGGGAATCGCCAATTTATCTTCCTCACGAAGAGGATGCGTAATGCACCCTGCTCATTAAAAGAAAATCTTCACATCAATTTAACAACTGGAATCATGCAAAACTTCGAAGTTCTCAAAACTCTTCTCCGCCAATCGTGTGGAAAATTTCTAAAATAAACGCGCCAACTTCAAATTAGGACGTGAAATAATAAAGATGCCGTAAAAATGCAATATATTGCGGAATAAAAATGTGAAATTATGACTTCTAGTGATTTATTTTCTCAATTCTCGCAAATCAACAAATTTTAAAATAAATAAACAGAAAAATACTTGAAACATTTCCAAAGCATATTTTTCAAGATTATGAGGATTATGTCTAAACTTCAAAAAAATATCCAGTGAGTACTTTTACGTATGTATTCCAAATGTATTAATCATTATTCATGTAAAAAATGATCTGTTTCGTATAGGCGATTCAATTGATTCAAGAGAAGAGTTGTTAAATTACATGAAACGAAAATACAAGGAATGATTTTACAATGCTAAAACAGGCTTGGCTACATAATAATGGCGTAAACAGAGTGCAGACCAGCACTGGTTAATACTATTACGCAATTATTCACAAAACCAAGTAAATTCAGTCCTCTAAATTAAAAACATCATCCATTTAGGCTTCGCATTAGATATTTCGCATTGTCACGTCAAAAATCTCTGCTCGCAAAGACTATAAAATTAACCACCTGGTAAGGGATCTTATTACATTTGTTTTAAGACAATATACTTAGAAGAAAGAAGAAGTATACCATAACACCTTCCATTTTCATATAAGGATTTTTAATGAGATCAATCCTCAATTAAACTCTTGTCCACACCTAACATGTTTTAACTTTTTGAATTAATTGACCTCGATGGGCTAATTGAAATTCTTTTTATCCCTCAATCCTAACTAGCGAACTTCGATAACTATAATATTGGTACACTTTTCGATAAAGAGCAATACTGTAGACACTTGCACCAGATACCAAATACAGAAAAAAATTAAAAACTTTTGAAAAGGCGAAATAATTTTACGGCGCCTATTCGCATTGGATTATCTCCTTCCCTCAGCTTTTAAGACCTTATCTAAGTTTTAATATGCTTTGCAACCCTAGATTATTTTTTATTACAATCTATTAGGACTCTTAAGTAAAAAACAGAATTTATAGAGCAATAACATTTTTTATCTAGATAAGAGTCTCGTTTAAATAACAAATAACCCTTAAAAAAATAATATACTGTGGAAGGTTAAAAGAGGGACGCTGAAAAAAGGAACTAAATAATTGTTAGAGAGAAAATTATACCATGGGAGATTATCATATGACAAAGGCAATTTGTCAGCGAAGGAGTTTTAAAGTTTTCAACACAAACCCGCAGACTACAGGTCACAAATAGTTAGCCAAAAATGCTTCAATAATGAACTTTATATCATAATATACGAGCATATATCTCCAATAAAAATATTGTAACTATCTAAGTACGCATATGCTGACTTCATACGGTAAACCATAGTTTCGGGGTGTTTTTTTTGTAATCCTCTGCGATTGATTTTGGCGCTCGAGATAAAAACTACTTACAGCACATAACTTTCGCGAAAATAATTCACTAAAACTGTTTTTTTCCTCAAAAAAGTGCAAAGTGAACAGTGACCATTGTGTAAACACTTATGTAACAACTGGGCATGTTTATTGCATTAAAAAAATGATTGGACTGTTTTATGATTAGTTACATTTGCAGTGAAAACAAGTAAAGTATATTACTGAATGGTTAATACGTTATTTCACCTCCAATAGAGAGGGATAATAACATGTACTTATAATAAATTTACACTTCCAGGATTCCTTTCGTGCATATTCCTTCCTTTGCCAGCGGCCGCACTTTTTTTTCGTACGGCCTATAAAGTTAACGCATTCTTATTGAGCCTATTCAATACTTTTTTGGAGAGAAACTATCCTTCGCAGATTTATACCAAGTGTCCGAAATAAAATATTGCTTCAATCGAATTATTCACACGAGGGGAGAGAGGAAGAATCTTCACCTCGGGAGGGTACGGAGCGCGTTACTGAAAACGACTTCGAGGGAGATATCTGTGGTGTTAGGAATCCTTTACGATGGTGTATTGTCAAGTTTGATTTGCTCCCTCAGAGCAAAGGGGCGCACTCTTTGCGTTCGCGGCCGCCCCACCTCCTTCTTGTCCCACATCACCTTCAAAATCTTTCCCACGGATTCCTCCCTCCACGCTTACTTTCCCGATGCATCTACCCCAACCCTTCTCCCCATATCCAACCAGCCACCTCCCCCTTTCCCCACCCCCACTCCATCCTTCTTCCAGTCTCTTATGCAGCCTCCTCCACCGCGCGCACCTCCCTCCATCCTCCTCCCCCCGACCCCCTCACAGACTCCCTCCGCCCCCCTCAACCCCTCCCCCCCCTCCGCACTCAACTTCTAACGCTTGGCTGAGAGCCACGTCGTCTACCTCATAAATCTCTGGCATCGCACCAAGGGGGTCCAGGATCGATAGAGTCGCGCTTTCCCGCGCGGCCGTGTGGTGCCGGGGGTTCGCTCCGCCGCTCCCAATTTGGGACGGGGTCGCGCGGCGGTGTTTGTTTAGCTCATTCCCTCGTGGGCACCGGGAAGGGACGAAGGGCGAGGGAGATTAATGAGGATTAAAGGAGCATTTATCCATTTTTGTTGCTCACTATCAACCGTGGCACGATGTTTACCCGATCAAGTTCGATGACTCTGGAGGGTAAGAAATATTTCAAATGACAAGGGGCGAGTCAGTCATTTTAGGCCTTAGGTCACTCCATGAAAGCAAACTTTCTTCCCAAGAAAATGGCATATATATATAATATATATATATAGTATATATATATACACAAACGTGTGTGTGTGTATAGTACAACAGATAACACCTAATGGCGTTCACTAATGCTTGATGCACATATAACGATATATATATATATATATATATATATATATATATAGCCGGTCGCGGTGGTCTAGCGGGTAGAGCGTTGGACTGCTGACCAGAGGGTCCCGGGTTCGATTCCCGGGCAAGGCACTTTGGGCACCTGCAGCTGCACCCAAGCTAGTTGATTTTTCGGGTACCAGATCATCCTGGGAAACCATAACCGGCACAGGGAAAGGAACTGGCCCCCCTACCCTGATGTGTGAATATTCACACGCCGTCGGGCTTGGTACATGGGTGAGCTCTACCATCACCTACTAAACCGACCTTCGGGTTGATTACTGTGTTTATGGTTTATATATATATATATATGTATATATATATATATATATATATTCATTCAAACAGAAATAGGTATAAGGAAAGGGGATAGGAAAACACATAATAGGCGAAGACAGGATAGGGATCCCGGATAGGGAAATATTTTTACTTTCGTGATCTGCTCAAAACCGCCTTCCCCACATGTCCTGTCTTCGCCTATTATGTGTTTTCCTATCCCCTTTCCTTATACCTATTTCTGTTTGAATGAATATTTGTGCGCCGTATGGCGGGATTTTCAAGTTTGAATATATATATATATATATATATGAGACAGAGAATATACATATAATATATACAGAGAACCAGTGAGTCCCTCTTTTGTGTGTTTTGGTTTCTGTGTTTGTTATGACTATTAGTGAATTTACATTATATATATATATATATATATATATATATATATATATATATATATAATGTATAATATTATTATTAAGTAATATACCGGTTAAGGTAGATTTTTGAATGGACACAACTATCAAATAAACATTTTGTAACTCCAAACAAAACTCAATCCAGCAACCTACTCTACATCAGGTCCCTCTTCATCTCTGTGTACTTATTTCCTCCCTTCATCCCGTCCAACATCCCTGTCCTGTTCCTGCCCTTTCCTCGCTTGCCCAACATTCTCCCCTCTATTACCTTCTTCAACATTTTACTACCGCTCAATACGCCTTTAATGTAAATATGTGGGTCGCGGTAGTCCAGGGGGTAGAGCGTTGGACTACTGACCGGATGGTCCCGGGTTCGATTCCCGGCCAAGGCACTCTGGGCACCTGCAGCTCTACCCAAGCTAGTTGATTTTTCGGGTACCAGATCTTTCATACCATACCAGGCACGGTACCATAACCACAGGGAAAGGAACTGGCCCTCCTACCATGATGTGTGAATATTCACACGCCGTCGGGCTCGGTACATGGGTGAGCTCTACCATCACCTACTAAACCGGCCTTCGGGTTGATTACTGTGCGAATGGTTTTCGTGGTATGTATATATACACACACATACGTTTCGTTAGAAAACATTTTTTTTCTTTTGACTATATTTATACATGTACCTCTTATACTCGTATATCTTCAGAAATACGTCTATTTTGGAGTTTAAAAACTAATACAGGTCTCTAGGATATTTTAAAAATATTAAACATTATATTTGAGCTTTCCATTAATATAAATATGGAGACATGATAAAGACCAAAGATAACATCATTTGCAGGCATACAATACTGAAAATATAACTCGACTTCGAGCATTATACTAAAACTTTATTTTCAATATTACAGGTAGGAAGGACTGTTGAAACCCAGAATTTGCATATTACTAACAGGTCAGGATAACCAGCGTGAAAAAAAGGAGTTTAAGTCCACTCTGATTAGAGAAGAGGCGAGGAATTTTGAATACACAATACATCAATGTAACTTGCTCTATGTTAAAAATGTGTAAGACCAAACAAATTCTGCTCAATTAAAAAGTGGAGCCAGAAGTTGCAGGTACTTGAAGTATACAAAACACCACAATCTTATTTAAGACGTGTATACTAACATTGGAAATTTTGAAATGGAAACAATAAATCCTCAGCCAATGAAGAGAGAATCTACACATCCTATTGGTATCTACCGTTTAAGAAAGGTTTTGAATGGACACAAACATTAACCACTGCTCCATTTCCAAGTCTTGCCTAACAAGACACTAAGTGACATCCTAAACCGTACGAATTAAACCCTTCTTGAATAGTGAATGATATCCAATTCCCTTCATTCTCTTGAACATGCCTTTTATTACTCCTATCTCCCCTGTCTAGCATCCTTCCCTCCATCATGATCTTCAACATACGATACCGTATCATCGTCAATGAAATTGCTCTGTATAATTTTTTCTTGCCTCCTTCGCATTTCTCCCAACAATTATCTCTCTTCCCCTTCCATCCTCAGTACTTCTTCTATTGTGTTCCTAACTGTAAAGCTGCATTAAAAAAACAATTTACAAATTCTCTGATCAAGGCTAGTGTGATCTTCTCTGAAAATGATATGCGGGGACATTTATAAGAACCAACGGTAGGGAAAGCGTTATAATTTTAAAAATATTTTTCAATTTTCAAATATAAGTTCTTGAATAATAATAATGTTCGTATGCACCATCGTGTTCATTTCATGCAGCGAGTTTATTTCGTATTTTCATGACAATATATTTTCCTTGTAGGTTCAACTGCGTGCACCAACGGATCTGCTTTCACGGATGAAGTATGTTGAATATTACCTCAGGCCTTTAAAAGGGGATTTCATCGTTGCCAAATTGGATACATCATTACACGATCAGAGGGTTTAATATTATTTCGGGCTACAGTGAAAAGTGGAGAGGCAAAACATTCAAAGCCAAAGGAAAAGGACACACTTCAAAACGAAGCAGTATAACGGCAGCATTGTGCCTTTCGTTATACAAATTAATAATAACTGGTGCTTCGTTTATGCAAACTGGCAACCAAATGAAGTTAACTGCGCACGGAAAATTTTTTAATGCGTCACATTATTTTAATCTGAAAAAAATCCCTCCCAGGAAATATGTTGCAATATTAGCACTCTTAGTGCAAAATAAATGCACACCGAGGGTTTTACAATAAAATTACACCAAAACCTGCACTTGATAAAACAATATTAAAGGCATGGACGGTTGAAAACAAAAGAAAACCTTTGAAATTACATTTCCTTCCTTTCCAATACGTGATTTACAATTCTATACAACAGTGGGAGCTGAATTACGAGACGGGAGAAAACTTAAGTGAACTTCCTCTAATGAAACCGACTGGTTTGACGGATTTGAGTGCCCTTGATTGTGTGGAAAGAAGCTTTGGGGACATTCCTTTGACCTAATATCGGGAACAAATAAAAGAAAACGGTCAAAAAGTAAGGTGGTGATGGAGACGCAATAAACTACACACACTAAAACGGAAGAAGCGGTGTGGATCGAGTAAGCGACATTCGGCGAGAGAGGAACGCGACTGCGGTGGTGACGAAAGAGAACCTCCTTACCTTCGTTTTGTGGATGTGCTGGTGATGATACTCTGAGTCGAACTCGGGCTCGCTGAAGTAGGACTGGTCTTGGTCCCAAAGGGGGACGGGAGCGGGGGATGGCCCCGGCACCGGCACCCCGACCATCCCTCCTGGCATGACCCCTCCTCCAGAGCCGCCGTTCACGTCCGATTCGAAGAGACGCAGAACGGAGCGATCCCTGATGTCTCGGAGGTGAGACCTGTGGGAGAGGAGGGCGAAGAGGGGCGGAGGGGGGGGAAGACGTGGTGAGAGGGAGAGAGAGAGGGTAAGGGGATTGCGTCAAAAATGCGCCTCCCGTCTCCTCGCCTTCCCGAAGGAAGAAGAGGGATCAGCGGTGAGAGATGCGGCCGTGCCGTGCGAAAGCTCCACGGAGGGAAGTGTGTTTACCTACTCTGGTCTTGGCCAGGTGGAGGAAGGAGCAACGGTTTGGTACATCGGGGTAGTGAGAGTGGAGTTCGAAAGATCACGAAAATGTTAGGTGTACTCAATCACACTCCATGTTGTGTGTTCCATGTTCAGAAGTGTCAAAGACGACATGAACTAAAGCTACAACATGGTGATGATATCATAATGACGTATAATGTTAATTCAGATTATTAAATATAAACTCAGGAACATTTTTGAAAAGAATATTATTTTCAAAGTCATAAATGTCTTACATGGTCGGCTGTCGTAGGTTTATTTTTTTACGGAAAACTTGAAGAGGAATTCTCAATTCTTGCAAATGAAACTAAGGGCAACAGCAAATAATACATACATTTGAAAATAAAACATATATATATATATATATATATATATATATATATATATATATATATGTGGGTCGCGGTGGTCTAGCGGGTAGAGAAAATGGAACTGGCCCCCCTACCCTGATGTGTGAATATTCACACGCCGTCGGGCTTGGTACATGGGTGAGCTCTACCATCACCTACTAAACCGACCTTCGGGTTGATTACTGTGTTTATGGTTTATATATATATATATATATATATATATATATATAATATATGAGTGTCCTTTCTTTGTGTTTCTATTTTAAAAATCTACAACGGTATTTTTTAATATATTTGTGCGTCGCTGAAGAGCGTTCCATTTCGAATATATATATATATATATATATATATATATATATATATATTCGAAATGGAACGCTCTTATATATATATATATATATATATATATATATATATATATATATATATATATATATATGCATGCATATGTATGTACGTATTCCAGTGTTCCGCATTTTAATAATTATAAACTACCACCCCAAATTCAAGAAGACAAAGAAAAGAATGAAGACCCAATGAGAGCAACGTAGAATGAAGAAAACTCGGTCAAGAGTGAATTGCCAACGAAATACGATAAGAAAAGAAGACAAGATCTCTGGAAGCTGCGAAAAAAAACTGCAGACTGAATACAAACTATGAAATGGAACCACGGATCACAGAAGAAGTAATAGACCTAAGGAAAGAGAGAAGAAAGTATGAAAAACGAATGGGCGAGAGAGGTCAAAAATGCTACACAATATTAAGAAAAGCATTCATCCGAGGTGCGAGAAAATCCCGAGTAGAATAAGCCTTGTGCAAAAAAATGCATCTCAACCTTCTCCAGGAAAATGCTGATACAATTTACAAATCCGTGAGACAGAACTTCGATGAGCGTAGAGAAAAAATCTCACGCAAACTTCATTTGGAAGAGCAATGGAAATATTCTCATTGAAGATGGAGGGAAAGTGATTATATGGAAAGAATACTTGCTGAATCTTAATGCTGGAAAGGAAATGTATCCTTGAATGCCAAACTAATTTCCTCTAAGATTCATCGTAGAGAATAGGATACAGAAGAGGATGGAGGGTGAGGCAAAAAGTTCCGACCTTAATTGAAAACGTTAGAAAATGGGGGTTGGGATATGATTCTACACCTCCGAAAATAAACTGGAATGAGCTACGACAAGAGACTGATGCACATACTATAAAAAGGGTACTAATTAACTGTGGCGAAAGATACGAGGAAGCTAAAACAAAAGAAAAGAGTAAGGTAGGATTTCTCATTACAAAGCTTGTCGTTTAACTTTTACATTGATTAAGCCAGTAACGAGATCAAGGAGAAAACACAACCCGACTCGAGAAAATAGGGGGGAAAGATAAACACGATACAATTCACATGAGGATAGCTGTAATTGCAAAGATTAAAGGAGACAAGTGGAAGGGACACTTCTATTGAGATGGAGATGAACAAGTATGACCTCAAAACTAACAACAACACTTAAACTGAAGTATTAGTGTTCAGTCAAAGTAAGCAAGACACTCTCCATGTAACACTATGGAAAGACACAGTGGAGAAACTCGAAAAGTTTTCATATTAAGGCAGAAAGATCAGCAGCGATGAAAGGAGCTAGACGACATAGTAAGCACAATAGGGACTGAGAAGAAGATTTCTATTTGAAGAAGTTACTAATACAAGCAAATAACCTAGGGATAAACAGAGCAATTCACATAAACTCAAAACTGAAGTTTACTTATCTACGGCTGTGAGATCTGGATGGTGCAAGCAACAGCGAACGAAGGATTAGAGTGACTGAAATGTGTGCTATAGAAAATTAGTAGAGATAAAATGGATAGCCTTATTGAAAAAGACGCAAAAATACTTTAAAAACCATGCGAAGAGAAACTCCCATGGACAACAGCAAAGGAGGAATGCCAAGTGGAGGAATTCTGTGGTATGACTGTGGAGGATGTCAGCGCATGGAGCTATGAGAGAATGGAGCAACGGCAGGGAACAGAATAACTTGGCTTCTACAAATTCTCTGGGGTAAAAATAATGACGATGATTATCTCTTTCTTACAAATGTGTATGTGTATCTGAAAACGTCTTGTAAGAATGACACTTTTTAGGTCCCAAGTTATTCAAAAATATTTACTCGGGGCATTTTAGGGGATTCTTGAAAGAAAAGAGGAATTATTGCAAGGGAGATAGTAAAACAAATAGTTAAGCATTTATTAAACGTTGCCGAAATATCGCCCAGATTCGATAGATATATTTTATTGAGCGTGAAAAATAGGTCCATTAGGTTTAATCAGATGTGTATCGATTACACAACGTTTTCACTAAGAAAAAACATACACAATAAAATGCAACAATCATCTCCCGCAGTTTCTTGAAATACACAATAAAGTTAAAAATAAAAGTTAAAATTTAAAGTTTTAATGGTGATTTTACTAATTTTTGCAAAAATTATTACCATTTAAATGTTCTCGAAATATTATTTACAATGTTCAATAACCATTCTTTCACATCGACTCCGAATGCACATACAAGGGTGGCTATTTTAAAATTCAAACGAATATGCTGAAGTATGAAATTCCACCGTTTTAAAAATATAATAATATTCATGTTTGTGACGATTTAAATTGTCGAATCAAAGAAACTCTCCAATTAATTAAGTTGACCAATTTTTTCGGGTGAAATGCCAATGAAACTTTCAGCGCTAACCAACAAACCTTGAAACAAGGGTATTAATCCGGATCTCTGGTGTTATTTCTGGGAGCTTTTAAAGGGAAGCTCATTGAAATCATATGGTTGCGCGTGAAACGAAAAGAAATCATGAGCACCTCAGAGGTAGGAAATCAACTCACCTCAAATCTTCCAGCTCGTAGAACATGTCTTTCGACGAGTCGTGGATGTATATCTTAACCAGCGGGGAGTCCAAATACTCCATGGACAACTGCTTCGGGAACGACCTCACGAACAGGGCTTTCACAGTGTCGATGGAAGTGATTTCGTTGGGCAACAACGCCCTCTTCGTTTCGTTTCGGTACTGCAGGAACACGAGACCTATAATGGCGAGGCGGATGGATTGGGTTCGTGAGAGGTAGACACAGGAGTGGGAAAGAGAAAAGGAAGGCGTCGTTACATGCAAGGGCTTATAAAAAGGAGTGCTTCAAAAATCACAACACAAATGAAGTATTTTCTATACTTTAGCGGCTCCCAAACACATTTTATTATTTTTTTTACACATTTGCTCAAGAACTCATTCAAGGCATCCGAGTCCTTCATTTAAAGAGGAAAGTTAAATTGAAGCATTATTTTCGCGTGACATGAAACGAAACCCTTAAGTAGAAATTCTAGGGTTCAGTGAGGCATATAAGCAAATTCATCCATTAAATTATAATCAGTGCTCGTTTATTACTAAGTAAGGAGGTTCCTCTGCGATTGATTGGGCTTTACTATTTTTTTAGTTCTTAGTTTAGGATAACATGAACATGCATCTCGGCATATTACGGTTTTACGCATTTCCAACAATGATTAATTAGGGTTTTATTTGCCACTACTGAATTAAAGGAGGCTTTTTTATGTGAATATTTACGTTTTAACACAACTAATGAATAAATCATACTTTTTTTTTAAAAAGATAACTTAAATACAGAACGAATGAAATACAAAGTGCCATGCATTTTCCGCAAAACCTTTTTTCAGCGCACAGACGTTATTCTCAGAGACCTGAGGATGACGTCTAAGCGTTGAAACTAGTTGTGCCAAGTAAAATGGTTTTGTGGAAAATGCATAGCATTTTTCTTTCATTCGAAAATGAATTTCCACGTAGTCGAGCTTGATTCAATCGAGTGTGAAAACAGGACGATGATGCACTGAATACTTTTACGTGACGGAAAGAGGCAAACAATAGAATAGATAATCATAAAAATTGTATGAAGTAGTTAAATTGTAACCATTATCACTGGAAGTCGAAGTTTACATTTTTATAAGATCCAGACGAATATTTAACCTGAATTCATATTATAAAAAAGTCACTCGGAAAAGTCTGACTCACAAAAGTATATCTTTCACTATTTCTTTCACCACCATGGCGGCGCAGAGTGGTCAATTTCAGGATAATAAGAGAGGTGACAGGCAAATATTTTTTCACGTTAAAATTGATCAACTATAAATACCGGTTTCATTACAAATTTGTGTGTTAATTGACAAGTGACGGGCATAAGTAAATATATCCCCAGAGATGGTATGAGCATTGGGAAATGTGAGGATAATACGAAAATTGAGGAAATGGGTTTATGTTTAATGCTCAACTACTCATCATCTCTACATGGTTGAACTTGATCATGAGTCTATTTCTGATGAACGCTCAATTGAATTAGAGAGAACAGTTCCTGACGAGATTGAGTTGGAACATCAATCATCTCCAAGAATAACATAGGAAATGCCATTTTCCCCTTTCCTGTCAGTTTTACCTAATCCTAGATTATATGAAACTAGATGATATTTCACATAATTTTTGAAATCCCTTAAAAACTAACCATTCACGTGCAGTGAAAATTTACCGAGGTATTATTTATACCTGCATGTACTTGGGAGGTTTTTATATGACAAAAAAATTACCAAAAACATTCTTATAAAAATTTCTGAGACAACTTGCGTTTTCATTCGAAAGAGGATGATTCGGGTCTCATAAAATTTGGAGAATACTTTATTAATTGATAAATAAAACCCAATACAAATACACAATTTTATCTAAATTAATTTGAGCTTATGATTTATCATGAAACAGGGAACACAATTTTTCACGGTTAACAAATTCGAAAACCATATAAAATCATTGCCGGACATTGGTCGTGAGACTGCCGTTGACGCGTTCATCGACATTTTCAACAATCATATTCTTTTCCATTAGTGACGCTTTCTCAATTTCAGCACTGTATTTCTAGTCGTACTATAACCTGCAACTGCTGATTACTAATTTTTTTTCTTTCACGCTAGAATTTCATATTTTGCGGAACGAAAGTAAACTTTTGTTCCTTTGAGACGGATAAAATTGACCACTATATGGCGCCATGAATCAGTGTGAGGGTTAAATGCCCCACCGGGAACAAAGAATGTCGAACGCGTCACATCTTAGCACGAAACATAGAAAATGGGTACCTCCGAAAGAATATATAACGGGAATTTAAGAAATCTGAGATAACAGGAGATAAAACAGCAGACAGTGCTCCATAGTTAATGCTCAAGAAATACGGGAAGATTTCTGGAAACTATGTGTTCTGGCAGCCAGAGTGTGCATAATGTTTGGTGCATTGAAAAAAGACTGATGAAATTACTTGAGGTTCGTGCAAAATAAGGTTTTTCTACGATAACTATAGAGTTGTTGCGACATTATTCAGGACTAAAATTAACCCAAATGTAACTGTAGATTGCAAACAGTTGGAGATGACAAAATGCTACATAAGGTCATCGCTAACAGCTTTGCGATTGAATTGTTTTTCTATTACAATAAATTTTAGTTGAAAAAATCTGTGATTGGATAAATTTACACCGATTGAATTTCATTATTAATTATCATGCATTTAAAATTTATACAAATTCATCAATATATTATTTTTATTATGAAAAGTTTAACAATCGATTTCACCATAGAAGAAAGAACCATCATTGGCAGAAGTTTAACCGAGACGTTTTTTTTATTTTAAACTACTGACTTTAAATTACAAATTGACAGGATTGATTTAAATAATAAATTGAAAGAGGGTTAAATTACAATTGAAAACGGAACATCCTTCACAAGCATGTGGAACACGCCATACTTAACACCTCTCTTCGATAAATTTTTAAAAACTTGTACTACATACGCGAAAACTTGAAAAATTACTGATTGGGAGCCGCTGTTCTAAATGAATTTGATCTGCTCGATATTTTCCACGAAGTGCAAGGATAGAACACAAGAGTACAGAAAGTTAAAGTGAGTTTGAAGGCGTTCACTTCACGTGAAACGTTATTTGCGGAAAAGAAACTGCCAGCTAAATAAGACAGCAACAACATTGCAGCGAATGCAGAAACCAAATAGGTGAACATGAACAACATTTTTTTGAGAGCTAAAGAATTGTTTTTTTATTAAATACTTAACATGGATGCAGCTTATGAAGAGGGTTTTTCAACAAGTTTTTTGTTCTAATAGAAAAAATTACTGTTATTCTACGCTACATTTGTCTGCATTTATGTTTTTTCAAGCTTTTTTGAAAACCTCTTTGCAACATGGCTGCTCACTAGAAGTGGTAAGGTTTTTTTTTTAAAGAATTAATTACTCAAAATGCGTTCGAGTGCGACTTTCACGCCTATATCTTTTTACGTATGTATAATCTTCAAATGCATACTCACGTTGTTGTTCTGATCCTCTATAGGGTCCCTCACCTAAATTGAAGCCACAGGATATCAAAAATACATCAATCCAACAGTATCGATATAAGATGGATATAATACAGATTAAAAAAATGGATTATTCGAGAGCACACATCGAGAAATGGAGATATGATACAATAAATGGAGTTATGACACGTGATCGATAGCAGAGAGGTTTCATCTCGATAAAATATCGATAGAGTGAAGGTGGTCGCGTCATGAAAAGTAGTGGTTCGGTCACGGAGTGTTGCCAATTAGAAGATTTATCCATGGTTCCGATGCATATCCGATAATTCCGCAAACAAATTTTCTGATTTGTATCATGAAAATTTGACTGTTTTTTGTGAAACATAAGCCCGTCAAATCAGCATATTCATACAAGCATATGAGAACGTGATAAAAAATATTTCAGTACACTTTTCATTGCGCGGTTCTAAAAAGGATTACAATTATGAAAATACGTTGAAACGAAATAGGCATTTTTCATGTCTCCGTAAGTGAACGAATTATTTTTCTGTGCGAGCACGAAAGCGTAAGATGGCAACACTGTCCTCGAAGACGAAATATGAGAATCTAGCAACATTTATTTAAGGATTTCCATATCGATGGAGATGACTCCAGTTTCAAAAGTGATCAAATTCATACCGGACCCCTAAGAGATTTCTCAAAATCACTACATCATATCGATATTTTATCAAAACAAATTGAATGAAATAACGATTTTCGCCACAAATATACAAAATTTGCAACTTTTTTTATGCACAGAATGATGGCTTAGAAATTGAGAATCGACTGAGGAGTTTCGATTCGCTTGAATTGTGAAATCGATTTTTAAAACAAAAAAGTTGGTGTCTATAGCAAGATATAAAATAATTATCCATGTACTACATCGGGATACACCGAAATGAATATAATAACAACATCGGCAAAAGAAATCCGATTGGTTTCCAATATTATATCGATATTATAACAATACACCATTGATATACTATCGACACCTAACTCGAATATGACAACACCAGACAAAATACAAACTTCAGCCCATTAAACATGAATAATATTTAAGCCAATAAAAGGCTATAAAGTATTACCATTTCGTCACCGAGTATGCTTTCATTCAACCAGCAGCCAAATACCGATCACATCAGTGAAATTTACAATGTAAATTGAAAGCGACGTTTTAAATATTATAGCAGAAGTATAGATTGAAATGTTTCCCATAAGAATAATTTTTCTCCTCAACATTAAAATAACAAGTTACTTAAAAGGATTATTCAGCATAAATATTTAATGTTGAGCATACAAAAATCCAAGCAGACCTTTAAATTTGATAATGGGTCTATTTCCCGAAAACTCTTCATTTCGCAGGAAGTATTTTTTGGCGAATTGTGGTTCCTTAAAAAAAATAATTGAGTGGCATCATTTCATCTCTTTTAGCTAGGCTCTGGACGACGCAACAAAAAATAAAGGAATTTACGGATCAATGCCGAGATGGTAAAATGAAGAATCACGGCTGTTAAAAGAATTACGCGGAAAAGGAAGAAAAAACGTGAATTGGGCTCACATCATGTTTCAACGGGCTGAAGTGTACGGGAATCTTTGAATTGAGTGACCATTACAATATAGGAGGTAGTGAGTGTATGCAGGGACCGAGAGATGCTCACCTAGCGGCCTCTCGAGCGTCTTCGACGGCGTCCTGACGACGGGCAGGGAAGACCTCTGCTTGCCTCCCCTTCGGAACCCAGTGGAAGCCGTCTCGACCTCCGACATGATGCCGGGGTCATCCTCCTCGTAGAGCATGCCGCCTCCGCCCATCATCATCCCCCCGTGGCCCACGCTCCGCGGGTCGAGGGTCCCGTGACCCCCGCCACCCGTCGTGGGCATGCCGGGAGGGTAATAGCTACCGCTGCCGCCGCTGCTGCCCCTCGGCAGGGGAGTCTGGTGAGGAAAATTCCGTGGATTACACAAGGTAAAACATAATGACGTTGGGCACCTTCGCCCTCCCCGACGATCGGAGAGCCAGCGATCAGGCACGACATGACTCCCAATAGTTTAAAGAGGAACTACGTGGTGCGGCCTTGGCGGAAAACGTACAATTCTCTCGCCCGGCTCATCGGTGACAGAAATTAAAAATAAATTCGCGGCACTCGTACATGTGCCATCATCATCCGGGTTCGTTTCGACACGGGCCGGGCTTCATTTTGAAGAACGAAATTCTTTACGTGACGGTTGAATTGGGCATGCAGTCAACCGAGTAGATATGGCGTTGCTCATATGCTAATGAGCCACGGTTTATGAACCAGCGCAACAGCTTGTGAAGTAGGCTAAGTCATCACCCAATGAAATACTAACAAGGATTTACAATGCGCTCGGGAAATAATTAAAAGAGCTAAAGGGACTCACCGATTGCTTTTAATTATTCCAAGTTTAACCTATATATTTATGGGAAATGGATGATTTCTATGACATTATGACATGGGACACTATTCAAAATTTGAATACTAATACATTCAAACACGAAATCAGGACTTTGGGAGACAAATACAATTCACGCATTTTAATTAAAGTATATGCTCAATTAACTTTTAATGTACTTAATATTCAGGCTTCATTTTAGCTTTTTTGAAAATCTTATCATTAACGTATTAAATTTGAATTACTATCATACAATCAAAAATTTTTTTTTGCAAATTTGAGGGCAGGGTGAATGAATTACAACCAGTGTTTAAATACTGAATGCCGTCTGGGTTTATGGACACTATATCACCTCTTCTCTGTTGTTAGGACATTGATTGAAAACTAACAGTGAACAAACAAACATCAAACGTTAAACATCACTCATATTAGTTTCCAATTCCAACGACAAGCATGCTAAAATCAATACGGTTGGTTAACTTGGACAAATATTCAATCAAGGGACCACTTGGGTTAGAACAAATATCATAGGGATTATTATAAGATTTGTGGAATAAAAAACATATCCTGTGCATACTTAATGGTTTTTTGACAAAACATGGAAGAGAACCAATGCTAGTTTGAAATTTTAAAGAAATGATCATTGATAACATTTCCATTACATTTGAATGATCCCAAGGCTGTTAAGTATTACATTTCAATAAATAACATTTTAAGGAATATTACACAATTCTTCCACACTGCCAAACTCTGTACGGAAAAAAGAACGCAACGTCATCCCAAGACACCATGTTATATTTTAAGCGAGAGTACAAATACCACAAAGAAGATATCAAGAAAATTCTAGATACTACAAAGCGGTATACAGAAGGATGAGCAATAGATAATGAGCATGCTTTATTACGGAAATCACTACACTTACCAACTACGAAAAACGTTTTCTATGTGTTAGCGGCATCGGTCTTAAGGGCCCTCAAACAATCATATACAGGTACAGAGTATTTTGACGTTAAAGCAACGTCATTTGAAAATCAGATAATTGTACAGATAGGAAAACTCAACAAATTTCAAAGTTGCGTAAATATTGTCAGTGCGTTTGAGAATTCAGTGTCTAAATTTTCTCGTTTGTTGTGTTTTAGATAAATTTTGAAATGTGTTCCGCAAAGATCAAATATAAAAGTTACCCAAAGCGTATGTAATTCAAAAAGAGTAATTTATTGAGCATGACGCTTCGGAACACGAAAAAATAGCGTCAGAGAGGTTTTAAGAATCAGGAGATTTAGAGTGATGACGAGGTATTAGTGTTAACGACAAACATGCATTCCAAAGTAGCCTTGCTCCAGGTTAGTGCGATATAGTGGTGAAACTTCATTTTGTTAACGGCATCCTCTTCCACTAATTCGGGTCAGTGCCACCACATTCCCGTTTATGTCGTACCTTCCCGTATCCGGGAAGTGACGTATTCATCGGTGGGTGCGGTGGTCTCTGCTGATGCCGAACGTATTGTAGTTGCGGTGAAGGACTCGAGGCGATTGGAGTGGAAGTCATAGGAACTTTTCTGCGCATGCGCGCCAGAAATGCGTCTCCGGCGTCCGACATCTTGATGTTGTTGTGCTAAAGGCGGTGGCATGTGTTGCGTCGTGTGAAAGTGATAAGGGATAAAGGAAAAACACAAAAGAACGAAAACTTTTAAAATCAAACTAATACAAATGCATTGGATGTTCAGGATAAAAATATAAATTACTACAACAAAAATACTATCAAATGAAAGAACGTGTAATTAGACATTTACATGCTGACATTGAGTACTTCGCTAAATCTTATGCGTGACTGCTAGGTGATTTACTACCACTGCAGTAATAATAGCATCTATGAGAATACACTTCAATATGTGATATAGTGAAAAGTTCTTCTCCATAAGTTAGACTTTCTCAACAAATCATAAGCAACCCTAAGCAACGCTTATGGGCGGGATAAAAGTGATGAATCCGGAATGATATTCATTCAATTATTCGTAATAAAAATAGGGTTGTCTTTTAGGAAATGATTGCATAAGGATTACGAGCCTCTCGCAGCGTTGGAATTGAACCTCTGTTTTTTGCTATAATTTAATGGAAAACTAGAACATATGATATGTTTGTGATTCTACACAAATATTCATAAAAGAATATTAAAATAAATATTTCCTTAAAAAACAATTAACAAAACAGATTAACTGAAAATTAACTACGAATTTCAAAGGGGTATTTAGTTAAGGCAGTTGGCGGAAAGCTTACTTCAATGTATCTGCAGGTTATCAGTTAAATTAACAAGTATAAAATTCCCATTTTAGTCGGAGGTTAGCTGCTTAAAAAAATACGCCTTTGAAAAAGAGACGCCGCTTGATTTTTCGCAACAAAAATTTATTTCTTCAATTGAACTTCAATCATCAACGTCCCTGCCTTAAACCCTAATTGGTAATTCCAGCATTTTAATGACCCTTGTTTGCCAATTAAGCCATCCCCAACAAGGATAATACTCGTAATTTTATGAACTTTATTCGGTGGCGTTATGTCAAATACCTGATAATAAGAGACCCCTTGATTACGATGAAATGTTATGGAGGTGAAAGATGAAACATAGGTATATCAATAGCGTCATAACAAGTTGGAGTCGCTCAAAAACAATTGAAGACCGAGAGCGAAAGATTCACAAGACCAAAATTTATGGCTATATTCATACAGTATATTCATAGAATGAAAGGCAAAAGGAAGGATAAAAGAATACCATCACCAAACGGAAACGTGCCAGCTGAACTACAGGAAAGAAATGCGAGGACAGAATTACAATACCGAAAATCCGTATAATTCGGCCTTTGTGACTCACCTTTCTTCTTTGCGATTTGGAGCTCATCTAGCACAGCAATGGTATTTCAGGGACGGCACACGTTGCAGGTTTCGTGGGTGGTGGATGGATTAGGGAGTATTAAGGTTTGGAGAAGGTGAGAGGGAGAAGACAAAGAAACACAAACATATATTTTAGTCGAAGGAGATAAGTTAGTTCATGGAATGTTATTTTGGAGGATAAAAACCATTTGACAAATGTACATGACAATACTTCAACGCTTATACAAGTAGGCAGTAATCCTAAGGAAACAGGCTACTTAAATCGAAAAATACAATTTACACAAAACTCGAAAGTGCATGTTTAAATTTGTTTAACAAAAAATTCAAAATTACACATGACACCAAAAGGTTATACTAGATATACTCGTATAAGGTTATATTAGGCAAAATGACAACAAATTCAACAGTTCATATACACTGAGATGATAGCTTAAAAATTAGATGAAAATTTGCCAGTTTCAAGTTCACACAAAATATCAGGCATCATTAAAAAGTAAACACTTTAACATATCAATGCTTTTTGAGTCCTTGAGTCACTTACGAAAAAGGCTGGTAAAACTTGCAGGTTGCAAATGTTAATTATTTTTAAGATATAAGGAGAATCTCATAAAAACCATCGCTAAGGATGATTGCCAAGAGTTCAGTACACAGGACACCGAAGCAACAGATGTGACCATCGCTGATTCTTTTAGTTCGATGTTTAGGGGTGCCCGTGTGTTTAAGGCACACTTAAGGTCGTGTGTTTATGTAGGCACACTTAAAGAGTTGAGTACGCTTCAGTGCAACTCAATTGGGCTTGTTCAAATATTTACGGTGCGAAATATTATAAATCGTCGGAGGATTGGACATGCAATAATGACTGCTCAGAAAGACACATCCAATTAACAACGAGCTTCGAACGCTTTACCCCACGATCTTCAAGGAACTAAAATCAGAGGGGGTTCCAAAATGGGATGAAGAACCTAATCCTCCTCCGCCTCCCTTTGCCATAAAAAAGAGCAGGACTCGTGGAACCCAGATTGGGTGCGGATTTAGGGACGCCGAGTCCGGGTAACAAACGGGCCGCCATGCAAACAAACAAGCACTGGACAAACAGGGTACGACCGCTTTTGGGTCGCATCTGCCGCCGCGATTTGATCCTCCTCAATAATTAATGCTGCAATGCTGCAGACAGAGGCAGCCACCTCTCCCCGAGGCGCAGCCATCGCGCTAAATAGATAGGGAGTCGGCGGGGGCGGCGACGACGGGGGCGGGGAACGACCATTATTGAAAATGGAATGCTGGGAGAGTACCCTTACCCCCAAAACCCCCGCACGTCCATTATGATTTCCCGTCAGACCCCCTCCCGACTCGCCTCCCGCCACGCCCCCCACACCACTCCCGACGCACCAAAATACTAATCCCAACCAACTGCCTGCTTCAACACCCCCACACACTCCCGGGGGCCGTCTTTCCGTCGCAGCTGGATATGCGGATTGCGAAGAACAGACGGGAGAGCCGAAGAGGGAATTTGTCGCGGCGCGGGAGGGGTTCCAAGGGGATGTTTCGGTTGATGCTTCTCGTCCAAATACCACTTTTGCCCTCTCGACTCGGCACACGATGCCTCCACGACAAAAAAACGCAGAGGTTTCGTTTCTTGGAGCTCTGTGCTTCCAAGTTCCTAAACTTCAATCGCAGCGCATCCATAATGTCGATTTGGGTCGGTGTCAGGCGATGCAAATACTAGAGTATGTACAAGGGTGGTCTTTCATTTTCAGAAAAAAAGTTCAGAAAAAATGTCTTGTGTCTTTGTTACGTCGTTAACTTTTCAGACCACCCTCGAATATCGTGGCATCTAACTGACCTAAAAACAAATTTTTAACGAAGCCTAACGCAGTGTTGATGATCGATTTTGGCCACTCTGGGAGTTTCTGTAACGTCATCAGGGTGGTTTTTGCCCATGCTTTCGCTGTAATTAGCTGGAACAGTGTGTTTTATTGGGGATGCGGCCTGCGATTGACGGGAAAGGACGAACAAAAACGTCCCTAATGCCAACATGGCCATCCACTCGCATTGACCTTAACAGAAATTCTTATGAAATTATAGAAGTACCCACCCTGAAAACCAGTAAATCTTTTCGGCTACAGGCCGGTACATTATCAAAATGACGATCGCAATTTTCTTCACAAGTTTATCCTTTGTGAGAATGTAGCGAAAACCTTTATTTAGATTAAAGTATTGCCCTAAAAGACCACAATACACCCATTCCTAGTCCTAATATTTATATTTTTTACGGAAACTGCAATGATACCAAAGCCAGAGGTTACTCACAAACACATAGATTAACAATTTTTAGCGTCTTTAGTGTCTGTAAGTTATTTAACCCAACTACTTTCAATTGTGTTATTCAGAACAATGCCTACATGAATAAATTATTATTATTATTATCATCTCTGTATATTAAGGAAGAAAGAGTTGAAACCTGCCATTTTAACATCCTTAGAAAGGTTGAAAAATAAAAGGATGTGGCTGATTGCGGTCAATCGCAAATTTTTTCGCGCTATCCATTTACACAGTACCATATCCACTACAATTTTTTTGTCGTGAGCCATTACAAATAGAACGTAATGTAGTATGGGATGTGACAAGATATGCATAATAAAAAATTAACTGGCACAGCTGCAAATTCTGGTGCCAAAAAAAACAATAATTGACTCATGCTCAGTGAATTGGCTTGACGGAAATTAGTTTCGTATCGTCTTACGGCCTACAGATAGAAGTATCAAAAGAAATTAAACGTTTTTGGAATGGAGTTCGCTTTGCTAATGAATGAGCGATAATTCATTTTGTGCCGAGCGAAGATTGTGCCCTCTTGGATCTAATTTCAAACGTTTCAAGACGTTGGAAGTGGCAGAAGCAATGGTACAGAGAAAGGATTTGGAGCGAAGCTATATGAAAATGAAGTAAACGAAATTGCCCTAAGCGAATAAACTAATAAGCGAATGAAAAGCGGCGGCGCAAAACCTTTTAACCTTCATTAACAGAGCATTTTATGATGAAAGGACAATGAGAGAAAAGTGAACACAAAGCTCCCCGTCTCCGGCCTGGAAATTTCAATTCCTTCAACGAGGAAATCTATACCTTCTCAGCCGTCCCCCTTTACGGCGATTTTCCACGGAGAAGAAGCACCGATCAACTGTTTGTAAAGCGAGGCTCTGACACAAACGGTCAACTGGAGCGCTGACGAAACTTTTCTCCCGTACGACAGCGGACAGCGTGTCCGAACCTTCAAAGAATGTGCTTATGCTCAGCGCACAAGTAAGTGACGCGAAAATATGTCGCTGTGCTGATCTAAAAAAAAAAACAATAATATTATCTCTTCAAATACAAGTGCAGATATACGTCACTAAATCCTCAGAATTCTTGTTGAGACACACTTTTTCATTGTGACGGTGGGAGAAGCAGACCTGACGAACCACGCAGCATTTACGTCAGCGGTAAGGCATTTCACTTTCGCATACAATAATTGAGGCTCCGGGTCTCCCGAACGTTACTACATCAAAATTTGGATCAAATTTAATCACACGGCTAAAACCAAGGCCAAGGCTGCAAATTTAAGTAGACTTAACCATGATTCCTCAAACTCTCTTTGGCGTTTTGACACCCACAAGACCGTTGTCTCCTCCGCTTTCGCGTCGTAAACGAAACAGATAAATGTCCATTTTCTTCGGTTAAAACGGCACGTTGAGTCTAAGAACCCCACTGCTCTTGAGCCTACCTCCGGAAAAGGGTAAACGGAGCTTTTCTTAGCACCTATAATTTGCATGTTCATGCGGATAGGCGGAAAATCCCTAAACGAAGGATGAACAGCCTTAGAACTACCGTCTCACGTGCTTTTGAGGGCGAAAGCAGTTAATGGTGAATTATTGATGGAATCCTTTGATGGACCGGAGCAGTGAAAACTCCCTATCTTAATGGTAATGAGCTCGTAAATGTTCGTTGTTAAAATTACAGCCGTGACGGGGTGCCCCAATTAATGCACTCCTTTACAACGTCAAATGACCCTGCAAGAATAATGGAGCTCGACTGGAGGTACAGCCTTTGCCCCAACAGGCAGTCCTCCCTCGCTCTGTGACACCTGCTCTTTTAGGGCGAAAGTTATGGAGGATTTGCGAATAAATTTGCCTACATCTTCAATCGCAATTAGGCGCTGAATGTGAAAATTTTAATTAAAGGTTAGAATTTTAAACAATTAAAGGAGATGACTTTCATTACCTTTTTCAAATACTTCAATTTCTACGACATTTTATGCCGTCAGAACACCCGTTCTATACTTTTTTAACTTTTTTAAGTTTTATAAATTTTTTCCCTGGAAGAAAACTATTTCTACCATTGATGGCAACCATATTTATTACGTATCATATGACTGTTCTCGGATACAAATGATATGCATTGGAACAAAATAATTTTGAAAAGATTTGTTCCTCAATTTATTTTTGCATGATCGCATGCAATCGGTGATTTAGCTACTTGAGAAGCTATTGTAAGAACAATTTTTTATCGTTCAATTATCATGACTCGATATGAATAAATTCATATTCCAACGTCCGGCAACAAAAGTTTGAGAATTGCTCACGTCCTACCATATGATAATAGGGGTAATTTAGATATCCATAAATCCTCTTGCATTTGCTACTTTGCCGTTTCAAAAATCACTTACTGCACTTCCATATCCTTTGAGTTTTGATGGTTTTGTGGACTTTCTTTTACGATAACTTCCACCAATTTTATGCTACTAGACTCTCAGTAAACTATAAAATTAATGATGCATGACAAGTACTGAGCGATTAGTTCAGGGAAAGTAATATTATTAAGAGTAAAATTCCTGAATTCATTATAAAAATGTTTCCCTTGTTAATATCTGTTCCCTTGTTAATATCCACAATAATGAGCAGTTATTTTAGCTGCAGATTTTATAAATCGTAAGCCGTTACAGCTGAGCTCTGATAAAGACAAAAAGTGAGACGTAATATATAAATAAAAAAACCATAAACACAGTAATAATTATTTTATAATAACCAGATTAATTAATACATATATATTTTTTTTCTAAAAACATATAAAATATATATGTAAAACTTAGACAGAAACACACAGCACGAGAACACATAAAAAGAACACTCACAATAATATCTTGATAATTTCGACGGACTCGAACTCCGTCTTCTTCGGAAGATAAGATATGGCTGTCATATCTTATCTTCCGAAGAAGACGGAGTTCGAGTCCGTCGAAATTATCAAGATATTATTGTGAGTGTTCTTTTTATGTGTTCTCGTGCTGTGTGTTGCTGTCTAAGTTTTTTTATTCAATACTTCCGTGTTGCTTCGAAGAAATCATCTATATATGTATAAATACATAAATTTGTTCTTGCTCCGCTTAACATAAAATGACGGAAGACTTCCTCCTCGAGTTCGAAAGAATTTTGTATGGCCGCCGCAGAGGGGTTTTCATCATTCTATAAATTGTTTCATTCTGATTATTCTATGAATGCACTATTGCATTTTAATGGGTTTTATCCTCCATTTTAGAACATGGTAAGGCCCTTCATGATATCACGCGGCTTCATTGTTTAGCGAGTTGTTTGCAATGTCTCCACATCCCGTAATTCTACCGCGTAGGTAACATCAACATATATATATCGCGATTCCCACTCTTTTTGACGGTAGGATTACTGTCAATTAAATAACGCTGGGAAAAAGGTAAGCTGTGCGCACGCTTAACATAAACCTTCCCGGCGCATTTGTTGGTCCACAGGAATGAAGAAACGAATAGTACGATATGGTCTATAAGAAGCTAAACGATCACCGCTGATGGTAATCGCTCGGCGGGTTCAAATTATTCTAAACTTTATCAACCAAATTGCAGGAACGAAAACAAAACCAATTAAGTAATCCAATCCGACCATAAAATCCTACGTCAATGACTACTAATGGAAGAAAAAATCAGTAGTAACATACCTTCAGACACTCGAAACACCGCTAAACGGTCTGTAACAATTACTAACATTTTTGCTGAAACATTCGGTGCAATTGAGTCGATAAAACAACGTGAATTGATGATTCGGCAACCCATTGGAACCGAGTGGACTGGTAACACGCGTAAAAGTGACAATACCGGCAAATGTTTATCTTTCGCAGGAAACAAAACTCTCTAATGAATTCTCCGCTATAGCATCGAAATTCGAGGCCTAAATTCTCACATTTTATATCATATTTCAATGGCAAAGTGTGCGGGGATTTGAGAAAGAACGAATTTATACTGCTAACTGACAAATTCAGTACAAAATGCATGAGCAAGCGTAGGAAATAAAAAAAACTATTTTCAAAACTCCATTATACACGTACGATTAAATGAACACGTGTATGTCCGTTTCATCCTTTAAAAGCGTGATGCCAAAATTGTATGAATGAATGCACATTTAAAATGAATCTTTTTTCTAAATGAGCAAAGTTAAATAAAAAAGGAGCACCATTCGTTAATGCCTCTACACATAGTAGCAGTCGATGGTTTCTCTAAGTGACGGCCTTTGTATGATCTTAAGTTGCGTTCGGATTTCGAGCGTGTCTGCAAGGGAAGCATTTTGTGGATTGACGCTTATCTCGAGCGTCTTCCCTTTTGTGTGCGTACGCTGCATTGCGACAGAAATGTTGAATCATCAACCACCTATCCATTCTCGAAAGTCAGCGTAGTTCAATGCAAGGCAATTTAAAATAAAGCGCAAGGAAATTTAAAATATGCCTCAAAAGGACTTCAACATAGTGTAAAACTCCATAATCTCCACATTGTGTAACGAGGAAAGACGATAATAGTTGTGACGTAATCACTTTCATTAAAAGTTTTCTTAATTTTTGAATACAATGACTTATAAATGCTAGTTGAAGATACGTGTAATAGGTTGAGAATAGATAATTATAAACCAGTTTCCAATTGTGTGATGCGAATGATATTTTAATTATGATGGTGCGTGAACATTGCTCAATATAACGTAATACATGTGAAAGAAATAGCTATTTAAAAAAATATCATGATTTGATAATAGATTGATAAATAGATTTTAAAATAGATTTGTTGCTTGTACTTCAGCTAAAAAAAATATTTCTCGGAGACATGATAGGAAGATTTTCAGTCAAAAATATTTTTTTCATCAAATTGGGTCTATGAAAGAGGCAAAAATGCTTCTCGACTTCCCCTCGATTAATTTGCGACACAAGTCGAAATTTCAACCCTTAATGACGGTCTTGGCTAACGGATTAGGTAATGCGATGATTAACAAGTAATCTTCCCTCACCGGCGTATCTGGTTCAATTCCCAGAGATTTCGGATTCGTATCCGTGGCGTATCCTTCGTTCAAGGAGCTCTATACTTTAGTCGCCTTTCAACGCGAGTGACCTGACGAGGTTTTTCACGACCGAAGTCCCCTAACGAACTTGAGGCCAAGAGCCCTTTCCACATCATGCTGACTCCATTGTCGAGTCGGAACGATTCACTCGTGCTCTCAATCTGAAACCCGCACGCCCGCTCTTTCGATCCCGTCGAGAGAGAGAGAGCTGAAAGTAAGGGATCGTGGAATATGCTGGAAATTTTGGACGGGAGAAACGGCTTGGCGATAATGCCGAAGACTCGCTAATCCTCCCAATTTAGAGGGGACGCACCGGTTGGCGACGACGTCGGAGGGGGACCGAGGATTCAATTAGCGACCGTGCGAGTGTGCTAGGATGATCCAAACGAACGCCCTGGGGATTAACGCGGCGGCCTTTTCCCCCTCCCCCTCTCTCGGTCCCCATCATGCAGTCCGTCCCTCTTTGAAGACAAATCAGCCTGACGCCTCTGTTCCGCTCCTTTTCATCCGTTCTCTCGTCCTCCCGACCGTCTTTAAGCCCATCTCTTTCCTTCACCGCCCTCCGTTTTCACGCAACATTTGGCGGCGGAAGCACATCTCGCTAAGATTGCCCGTAGTTCAACCCGTCCGCCAAAGGGCGTTTATACGTACGTCCGGATGCATTCAGGTCCAGAGAAATCCGAGAGGCGGAAACCATCGGAAAATGATCGCGCGAAGTTAAA
Source organism: Hetaerina titia (assembly GCA_037158775.1). Lineage (NCBI taxonomy): Eukaryota > Metazoa > Arthropoda > Insecta > Odonata > Calopterygidae > Hetaerina > Hetaerina titia. The sequence continues at coordinate 28,967,802 of CM073776.1, read as the reverse complement.
GTGTTGGGCGTTGGTCGACATCCGCCACGATGGGCATGGATGCGACGGAGACATTTCCATTTTATTCGACGGAGACCGAAAATGTTGAAACGGGAATGAGGAGGAATGAAATCACCTGGCATGCCACCTCGTAACAAAATCCAAAAAAATGAAATAACTCTTTTTCTCCCTTCCTTATAATACATCGTTAAATCTCGACAAGAAGCAGAGTTGTCGTTTCGGTCTACGTATATTTTCCGATGTCGACGCCCAAAGAAAAGTTGGACTCCACTGAATTGGCATCAGAATATTTCCTTCAAATTATATTGAAGGTAATTAACAATACGCATTAACGAAATTTTACGTTTTTTAACACATTAAAAATTTTACATTCAATGCTATACTGTTTGCGGATGCCATGACCTTTTGATACTTAACACTGCAAATAAATTTTAGTTTGACTTGTTTTTAAAATTCTACCACGCGTTTGTATTCCATGAAAATTGCACATAACCCGCAGATTCCTTTTAAATTTTCACCCCTCGTCTAAGATTTATCTAGGATTAATAATAACCCACTGGCTTGTGGAGGTGCCGATTTTCCAGCTAATCCGATATAAACCTGGCTTAAGAATATAATCGGATACAAAATTGAATTAATGAATGCCTTCACATAATTGGCTACACATTTCCCAAGCATATGCTAAAAAGCTTACTGATTTCTCTACTAAAACAAAAAAAATGCGATTTTTTTTTAACCTACAAATTCTGAATTAATGCCATCTGTGCGGAGAGGTTTACGGCAGATAAAATTGCATATTATTATTGTGTGTCACAAAATAAAGGAAAAACTCTTAACAATAATTAAAACCAAACCCAAATCAAAATTGGAAAATTGTTGCAAAACGATTAAGATGACGATTAAATGAATGGGAAGAAACGTCAATGAAGTTGTTCCACAATTTGCACGAGAAACAATGAAAAAGTCACAATGAACTAGGAAAATACGAATACGTACATGTAACTGAATGTCTAAAAAAATATGAAGGAAAAAATGACCGAAACTCAATAGTGAGCATTGGCACTGGTAATGCCATTTATGTGAGCTATTAAGAAACAAACACGTTACGAAGAACACTGAAGAGATAAGAAAGAAGGAGAGTGGAAACAAATAAAATTGTTTGCAATTTTCTAGCTATTAATGGCACACATTTTTTGAGAAACAAGTCTGTACAACAATAAAAGTTCTCTCATCTGTTCAAGTGAACTATCTCTCGCATCGCGTGAAATTCTTCAGCTAAAGTCAATAAACTGCGGTATGAAGGAAGAGACTGCGGTAAACGTAATGCCGCTTTTATATCGAGCTGTGAAAATGGTTTGAAAATTTGCAACATAACATCTAATCTAAGATAAAATATCTTAGAAATTGTCAAATAACGAATTAGCTTTCGAGCTGTGAAAATGGTTTGAAAATTTGCAACATAACATCTAATCTAAGATAAAATATCTTAGAAATTGTCAAATAACGAATTAGCTTTAGACAGAAAAAGGATTACGAAGTAGTTGGTGCTTTAAATCTAAAGTGACGCTATGGCGTGCCTATGGTAAGCCGCCAAAATCTACAGATTTTATTGAAACCAACGATGCAACTATCAAGCTTCTTCAATCATTTTGCTTATTGAATTTATTTCTTTAAAATATAATTTCATTTTTTAACTTTAATTTGTCTTTCAGCTGCAAATTGAGGTGCATGTGATATATCCCCCAAAACTCCGTGTTTAACAGCCGTAAGTAGAAACATTAGCGAAACTTCAACAAGTGCAGGCAATAGGCCCATATGCGATAATTAGCCTTCGAGGTCTCTAATCTTGGCTAAATCAAAGATATTGAAAACTCTGGTTAATTCCATTGTTGTTTAAACATCTTATTGTGAATGAGTAATCCATTTCGGATAAACGTCGAGGGAGCAGGCACATTCTATGGACCTAAGTAACATAAGCCAATCCATAAGTGAGAGAAAATAATTAATAACTTGGACGAACTATCTACAAAAGTAAAGGCACTGGGTGTTATCGTAGGTTATCATTCAGAATAAACGAAAGTACTTTGATTTGGGAAAGAGATGAAATAAATTGAATATGTCTCAACTGAAGAATTAACCAAAACCCTACGACCAGACGCAAACTCAAGTATCACACGTAAATCGCAAAGAAAAAGATCAATCCATTACGAAAGTAAAGATTAATCTAAGGGTACAAAAAGCGTGAGAAATAAGTGGCAAGACTCTTCAGTAAGATTTTAAATTAGATCTGCACGTAGATGTCACAATTCAGACAGATTGAAGCGCCGAGTGACCGACCGCGAAGAATAACAGCCACTCCCAAGAGTATGAGGAGTCAACGAAATAAAACCGCAGTGACATTATTTCCAAGCTCATTTGAAAGGCATCTTCGATGATTGTACCTAAAAGAATTATTTTATTTCCCAGGAGATGCTTTCGCGATTGATTCACAGCATTGCTATAACTTCACCTCTTTAATATTTTTTTTCATAAGTCGTTGAAAAAAACCATTTTCAATCTCGGTAATTTCCCTTTTTCAAACCCTTATTCAAAAGAAAAACTGTGTCTGTTTGTGTATATATATATATACATATATATATATATATATATATATATATATATATATATATATATATATATATATATATATATATATATACACATTCACACGAAAGCAAATATGAGGAAAATAGTTAGGAACACACAGAAATATATATATATATATATATGTATAACTTATGGGACGGACAAAGGAATATATATATATATATATATTTATCCGGTAATCTACCGGTTAAGGTAGGTTTATGGATGGACACAGCTATCAAGTAAATATTTTGCGACTCCTAACAAAACACAATCCACAACCTACTCTACATCAGGTCCCTCTTCATCTCTGTGTATTTCCTTCCTCCCTTCTTCCCGTCCAACATCCCTATCCTGTTCCTACCCTTACCTTGCTTGCCCAACATTCTCCCCTCTATTACCCTCTTCAACATTCCACTACCGCTCAGTACGCCTTTCATCCATTTTTCCTGCCTCAATAGGATTTCTCCCAACAAACCCCTCTCCTCGCCCACCATCCCTAGTACTTCCTCATTTGTTTTCCTTTCGGTCCATTAAAAAAATAATAATATATACATACATAAAATAAAAAAATATTTATATATTTTTTTATCTAACTTATGAATAACTAATCCTTAAAATAATTTGTCCATCGGAATTTAATTCGAGGCTACGTCAATGACTTCTACATGCAGAAAGACATGCATTTCTAAGTTACGTGCTTTCTTGATCTAAATGGGAGCGGCCCATAAATTTAGACTGTCCTTGCCAATGTTTACGTTCTCTCCTTTATTCGATATTATCGAGAGTCGTACGAGGGAAAAACGTGTAGGAACCTAAATCCCATAAATCCCAATTACCGAAAACAACCAAATTTTTCCTCATAAACCTTCCCTTGGCACACGAGATGCCGAAAATGAAACAGTTCTTCATTGGACAAATATATCCAATACAACCATGCGCTACACCACAAGACAACCATTTACGGCACAAAGTATCTTACAGAATACGTAGATAAATATTTGATTTTTCAGAATTTAAAAATGGGATGTGAAAATAAATACTAAATATCACAGTTTGGCACGACCCAGGAATTTATTTCAAATGAGATAAAGTCTACGCTAATAGGCGACATCAAAAACTACAAACCAATTGAGATACTTAACGAAGAGCCATCTTTATTCTTCCAAAAATGATTAAACCGCAAAGCCTTACTCTGGTTAGAAACGAGAAAAATTCCGTAAAACAACATTTGTAATCCGACGCTAGAGTTAACAATCCTTCTAACATAAACGAATGCTTGAAGCTGCCACGGCATCTAATACACACTTAAAACTACTTGTTTGGTCGGAAAAGCGGGCGACGCACGACAAAAAGATGTCAGCACACAAAATAAACAGGGAGACTGACAGCCGACTTGAGAAAAAACCACGTATTTAAAAAAATATCACATTTGCACATGACACGATATGCTTGCGAAAGGAAAGCGGAATTATATGTGAAATGAATTGAACGAAGTGAGGCTCCTGCTCGATACTTCTCGTACTCATTACCAACTCCTCCTCCTCTTCCACTAAGTCGGCAGACTTCTGAGACTCATGGACCTCTCATTTCTGACGCGGAAGAGTCTGGAAGTATTGGAAACTGCAGGGAGCTGAGCGAGAGAAAAGGTCTAATGCGCCGCCACTCTCCGTAAACTTTTTCGGAGTGAAATGCTCTCTCGTTGGAGAGATAGAGGGAGGCGGGGTGGTGGGGGGGTGAGATGCAGGAAGAGATTAAGGGACTTGGTTGGAGAGTGGGTGGGGGAGGAGGGTGGATTTCGTGGAGGAAGAAGAAGAGAGAGATTGGGAGTGGAGGTCGAAGAATTAAGTCCATCAAAGTGGTGGGGTGGGTGGGAGTTTAGACGGAAGTGTTGGACGAAATGGAATTTCGGAATTGTTGAGGTTTCCAAGATCCTAACATTTGCCGTTTAATTTACTGAAAAAAAAGGATAGGTTCCGTTCAAAAAAAGCACGGAATTCATTCCATTCAAGCAATAAAAGATCTAACGGAGTCCAGCCGTGACCTAATTTAATAAAAGAGGCGGCTTAGATCAGAAGAACGATTACGCATGGATAAAACGTGGGCTCAGTATTTACAACGTGAACGAAGTTTCAGCTGAAGGATTAGGATTTCGGTGGTAGTACAGTAAAGAAAAACACCATACCGGATTTGCAAAAAAATATTAAAATTAAGGGGTTATGGCCATAGTCAAAGATAACTAAAGACTTTTTTTTTCCTTAATTTATTCAGCTTCAGTATTAACGAAGGGAAATAAAAACAATTCATGCCGAATCAACGATTTGAAATATCGACTTTATTTTAATTTAAACATAGTTAAAGTTACAAAAGAAATACATGTATTCAAATTAAAGGCCTATTAACATGTTTATCATTCGTTCATTTGATGGCTACAATTTTTAGGATCCCCACCTTTGGGGATCATCTGATGATTTTCACTGCATTTCCACTACACTTTCAGCACACAAAGCAGATTAAAACAGCAGATTTTTTCAGCAGAAAGCAGATTTTTTTCATACGGAGAAAAGGTGGCGGCACAAACTAATACAGAGGACTATCATTTGATAAAAAAAGCAGTATAAGGTTAAGCTCGGATTATCAAAATCTGGAAAACGTGCATCACGAGGGCGAAGGAAAAATGTTCACTCGGAAAGCTTAAAAGGTTGATGTATTTCGGTTATAATTCACGAGAAAACATTAGCGAATATTTTCCGGCAAAGAACTAATTTTTAAACATTCTATCAAGGGTGAAAAAATATCATTTAAAAATTAAATGAGGAAATAAGTCGGTAAAATTCTGCACAGCAAAAATCTTAACCAGCTACGCTGTCGACTAAGAACAAAAATTAACTCGAGAAAAAACTAATTAACAGTCGAGGGGGTAATTCAAAACTCCATTGAATGTGAATAAGAACCCAACGTTATGAATGACGAGAAAAACGCTGTATAACAAACGGATACAATAAATCGATTTCTCTCGACTACGTCCTGCCCACCATAGCTGAAAAAATAATAGTAAAGGAATAGTGGATCTCGGTATGTAATAATTCCTTAGACGTCCTTGAGGAGCTGATGCAAAAATGAAAAGCTAGATTTTCCTAAAAAAACTCATTTACCACATTAGATTTTATGATGTAAATGGGTGAAATTTCGCCTGATAACGAATTCGACTGAGAACAATAAAATATAAAAATATAGTTATCGGAGAAGTATCGGTAGATTCTAGGAATTACCAAAGGGGAGTTCAAAAAGGGGACCCGAAAACGGAGATGAAAGGAGATAGGAGAAGATGAGAAAAAAATAAGGGGAAAGAACCCTGGTACACGGGAGAAGATATTCGTCCAGGTCCTCTAGTTCTCCGGGAATCGGCAGTTTTTTTTTCTGTCAGCAACGTGAGTCCTCCACGAGTTCAAAGGGGATAAAGGGGCAGAGAGGTGAAAAATGGGAAGAGAGAACGAGATTAGTATTTGCGGAAGGAAGGGGGGAGTGGGGGGAAGGCTGTTGGAAGGAAATGGCAGTAGGAGGAGGGGGGGGCAGAAAAAGAGAAGGGAGTAGATCTAGGGAAGGGCAAGGGAAAAAGGGTAAATAAGAATGGCTCGGATTTGGTGGAGAGGAAGTTGGAATGAGTACTGGGAGTTGCGTGCGAGTGTTTCCGGGAAATGAAGGAAACCCACACAAAAGGAATCAATGGAGTTTAAATCGAATCGCGTTGCTCAAATAGTTCAATAGCAATTACCAGAGAGCATGCCCACTATTGTTCACTGCGTTTAGAATTGGAATGTGCACTGGCGGTTTCCCCACCTCCGCTAAATACGAGTGCATTTTCTGAAACTGTTAGCTATTTTTCGCGAGTGTGCTCATTTGCTGAATTTCGCGTAGGTTTTCGCGGAGGAATGAGAAATCCGTGGGATTATTTAGTGGCGCTTTATGCTTAAGAAAAAAATCAGATGTACGAATTTTAAGCATGGCGTTGAGATTATTAAGTTGAAAAGAGAAACAAGTAAAGGTTCTTTAATGAATTTTTAATCTCGACTGGTAGCATGAGGAGGGTGTTTGAAAGATATGAAAGGATATGTGAGGGCCTAGCTCACTCCTCCAACAAAAAGAAATCAAACCACTGATTCAACAAAGAGAAGTCACTTGCATTGCAAGGAATAAATTAAAGGTTTGTAGGTTCAGAAAAAAGTTAACCTATTTTGTATGATTCAATGATTTACGGCAAAGGATTTCCGTGAAATAGAATGAAAAGGGTCAGTGGGATAAGAATCGGATTCACTATACAATAGACCCCATTACACAATGAAATTAAAGTGCTAAGCATTTTTCAGCCCGTCAAAGTTGTTTTTAATTCAGAATTTGAAGTGACCAAAATTGTATTTTATATGTGAGTGAATAAAAAATTGCAATTCCGACAATTGTTTGCAAAATTTTTGTTTATTCACGGCTCTAAATAATAAAAGTTTTACCGGCCAAAATTGAACTTCGGGCTCAGGCTCATTGATCTCTCAATTGGTTGAAAAGAATGGAATCAATATTTAAAACAACCATGTCTAATTGTTTCAGCAATTGTCAGATTTTTGCTTAGTTTCAAGCTGCGAGTACAATATAAGCTAAAATAATATCTAAATTTTACCCACCGTAACTCCTCTATCTTATGAACAAATGTTATATTTTTTCCGAAAAAATCCCTATATAAATTATCATTACAACTTCCACTTCAAACTCAATTGAATGCTTTTTGATAATTTATTTAGCCATATAGCACTTCAACATAATTAGATAGTAACTATAAATTTGGATGTTAATTACAATGCCATACATTAGCGACACGATGCATTTTAATATTATATAAATTCGACAAATTATCGAACACCGAGTTGAGTTAAAAAAAGTAACGCGAATTTTGTAATTTCGCATAACGCACGGCATTAGCGCACTATGAGTTGTGCCACAAGGTCAAACGATTAATAAAAGTACTGCTTACAAGTTCAACGCCGTTTGCCTGAAGAAATCCGAAAAAAACCACCCACATTTATTTTGAAACAGTTCATGTCTTTTGCACTACCACGAAAATGCACCTGCTCACATTGCTCACTGCTTTTTCGTGATTTTTTGGCCAAAAACAGCACTGTAATGGTATCCCAGCCACCATATTCGCCAAGCATAAGCCCCATGGGAATATTGCTTACCCCAAAAATAAAGAGAACCTTGGAGGGTTGTCGTTTTACAAGCATTGATGAGATTAAGTACGCATCGCTGAGATATCTAAAAGCTGTACCGAAGATCAAGTTCCTGAAGTGTTTCAAGGACTGGAAAAAGCGCCGGCATAAGGAAGGCATATTTTCCCGTGGAAACGCAAAGTCATTCTTTCTTCTTGCTTTACAAATGGATTTCCACAACGTATCGGCCTCAACCATTTCTCAAAAAGCGATATGATATCTAAAGGTGGATAATTCGAAGGGGATAACACTGGTATATACGAATAAATAAAATTCTTTCCAAGCAACCCAAATTCCCGTTATTTATCGACTAAATCTAGTGGATATTGTTTGGTAAATAACTATCCTATTAAAGGTACTTAACCAATTTCTTTCCTACAAATAAAAGAAATAATGCCACCTTAAAAAAATCCATGATATATCTAACATTCGGCATACCGTAAATCATTCAATCGTAATTATTATGAAAATGAAAGAAATCGCGGGGTTATGGACTAGCCAATTCAAATTTTAGGGCAAAGCAAAAATTAAAACTCAAGCCACTCCACGTCCCCAACACGCTTTAGGATTAATATTCAATGAGATCGTAATGACACGGCTTTGGCCACAGGGTTGAATTCTCGCCCAAATCGCGGTGAAGACCGAGAACTTGTTTGATGAGTAGGTGGGTACGGGTGACATGAATAATAAATTACGAGCGTCACACGTTCCTGGGCGTAATTAACGCGGGGAACTTTTTGAGCCTAGCATAAGATATTCAAATGGAAATCTGGGAAGAAAGAAAAACCACCGGGTGGAGTTCTCGGAGGCGGTACCGAGGAGATGGTGGCATAGGAGGCGGTACCTGGGGTGGTGGTATAAAGGACCCCCGAGGAGCTTTTAAGATGCGAGGAAAAAAGTGACATTTGCCCGCGATTTATGCGAAGGAGACCGATGGGCTAAGGGTTGGTCGGAGGATGGTGGATGAGGGATATTAAAAGAGAATTTCCGAGGGAAGTGTCGAAGGGCAGTGGGGGTAGGGAGTTGGGCAGCAGAGTCAGGAGGACTGAGAAAGGAAAAGAGAACGGGAAAAGGCAGAGAATTGACGGTATAAGTGGCTATTTTAGTGAAAGGAAAGGGTATGGGGCCATTTTGATGAAACGGAAGGACATATCTACTCGGGTTACGGTGATTTAACTGAGAGAATTTGCGAAAGAATAGAAGTCTACTAAACTGAGCGGTTCTGTGCCATATTAGTTATTATTTTGACACTGATACAACAATTCAGCAGCATTAAAAAAGAAATAAACTATATAGTCTCAAAGTTTTAAAATATGATCATAATATCATCCGGAATTCAGTGCAAATTCGTACGATACGGGATGATATCAAGAAAAGACCGTATTGGGAAATTGAAGAAGACCAACTTGGAGGTGTGAGGGAGGGAGGAACCTTTTTAACTTACTGATTTATCGATATCCAACTTTTCAAACGAATTCGAGAAGAAATAAATGCCTATTGATTTTATTGAGTGGGGAATCGATGCAATTTGCACTTTTTCCCCGCAAACGTCTGAAAAGTTCCGTACAGAAGAGAGAGGAGCCGTTCGCGCATTGATTTTGGGGAACTTATCCATCCAACAATCTCCAAACGCTGCGGGCCATGCACGTCCATCAAACACGAGGAATATACTTTTATTTTATAATTTCATAATATTTTATCATCTATAGTCTCAGTAATTAGCACTTTGTTCAATTAACAGAAAACTAACCAGACGAGAAATACGAAAATATTCTGGTACTGAGAAGAAATGAAGTATGAAAGAGCATAAATTAAAGTAGTGGTACAAAAACTTGATAATAATTGGGGAAAGGTAAGTCACAAGAAAAATAAATACGTGATAATACGAATAAAATGGATCAAGCTAACTAGGAGGATATTGGAACGAAGGCAAACAATAGTGGGATGCTAAAAAAGACTGGATTATTAAAAAACAAATTTATTACTAAAAACTAAAAGCCTGAGATCATGTGGAAACACACGAGAGAAACATTTATTTAGTGATATACTGTTAAAGGGAATAAATTAACAGAATAATAGGCTTTATGTAAACCAAGTGCCGAATTTAAACGATTTCTTCCACTCTCATAGTCATAGGATGACGTGGGTCAAGGCCCTCAGCCATCCTCCTTGCGGTCGCAGTTTCCGAGAAAATAACTTTCAAAACCACCCCTTCGCCCCTTTCCCTTTTAACCCTCGGACCCGCTAAAAAAGAAACTACCCCCATCACTCCACCCCTACCCACACCATAGCACACCACACCCCGATTCGAGTTCTCTGAAAGTGAAGAGGGAAGTTTTCGTTTTTCCATTTTCCGGGAGCGATTCATCATTTGGTTTTCACTCCCGCCTATCTCCTCCGAGGGGGTTGGACGGGGGGGGGGAGAGGAGGGAGAGGGTGGGGGAGGAGAGGGAGTGAGGAAGGAATAAAAATGGGAGATGCGTCGTTCGGAATAAGATTGAACCTGAAAGGGAGGTGGGGATAGGAGAAGAAGGCAAGGAGAGAAAGGGGATGGGAAAGGAGATGGAATGAGGGGCAGGGGGGTTAGGCGCGATGCACATATAGACAAAGAGAGAGAGTTCTCCTAGGGAGAAGGGTTGAAACGTCGATGACAAAAACGTCCGAAAATCTGGAAAATGTAATAATCCTTCAGGAGCCACCTCAGGGCCGGGAGGAAAGGGGGACAGGGAAGGATGCCGAGAGAAAAAGGCGGACATTTCACGCATTAAAAGATTATGGAAAGGTGGCATCAATCACTTCGAATTAGGATGTAGGAGAATTGAAAATGGATACCAGATGGGCTGCAAACTTTCATATCCTCCTGTCATATTTCCTATTCGGATAAAAAGAAATGATTTGGATAGTTGAAATAAACAATCTTAGGCCATAGTTTTGGAATTAACCCTGACCTCCCGACCATACCTTCCATTGCACATCCCTTATGATTAAAGGAATCGTCTCCTTAGAAGTGACTTATCGAATTATGTATTATTTAAACTATTTCATGGTGTGAGAGAGATCAAATGACTTTCCCTCAAACTGCTTTCAGAAAAGGATAAGTACACACGGCCTTCATGGATGAACCCTTTTAGATGAACATTAATGTACAAGCGATATATTTTTGCATCAGAACTTCTATCACGACGGGATTAAATTTCCAAATAATTCCATATAATTCGCGTATAACAAATTAGGTTGATGACCTATTAAAAATTGAAAAATAATGACGGCCTTCGTGAGCGAACTTTGCCTTTTTTATAAACATAAATGCAATACATTTTTGGCATTAGAATATATAAAAAAATGGAAATAAAATCTGCAAGGTATTCTTAAGAATCAGCGGCTATTTGAACAAAACTTCAACCATGGCTTTTTATAGTTTCAGAGATGTGTGAAAACTGTCTCTCCCACGTGAACACATGAATTTATTCTAAGTATTAATGCACGATATGTTGTTATTAGTAGGGACGTAAGGAGAATAGTTGCGTTAGGCAAAGAATATTCCACAAGGGGGAGGGAGTTGATGACAGGGACGTTGAGTAAGAATGTTAAGAAAAGGTTCGTGTGTTAAAAAACTTTGATATGGAATGGTATGTAATTGTATATCCTAAAATGACTAGAAACTGGACTAGACTTATTCACTGTTTCGAAATTCAACATTTTCAAGTCAATTAATATGTAGGTAAATAACATCCTAGTTTAGCGCAAAGGGAAAATTTCATTTTATCTCAAATTGAATTTTAGACTCGTATTTCGCAGTTTTAATCATAATTTGAAAAAAAAAGAAACGGCATTACCGTTTGTCCAAGAAAGCCCATTAAGATTTAGTATTATTAATAACAGACGGAAAAATGGATTTTTATTTAAAAATAAACACTAACAGTTAATCAACCAACACCACGTCCATCACGTGTGCATATTTGAACTTTATTTCGATTAAAATTGTGACTGCTTATTTAACCAGATATATTTGCATAGTTATAGAAAATAATTTTCACAATACACATCTATCTCAGAGCGCAATTCTGTTTGGATAAAATAAACGACTTTGACGTAAATTGTTTCGTGCGGATGATACATTCGTCTTATTTAAATGAAAAACACAAATTAACTCGTTAAACGAAAATTAATATTCTGCATAAGTTGGAAAAATGATGCATGGGATCTATAATTGCCAGTACAGCTCAAATGTTTACCAAATTAACTAATTCTCTCCATATTTGCTTTATAGATAAGCGACATACTATTCACTGTTGAAAAATTCAATTATACTGACTAACATTTTAATATTACTCTTACATTTTTTATTATTTCCTGATTACATGTGAGTGTTTTTTTCGATGGTGTGACATATAAGGGTTGATAGAAGATGGTCTTTTCGATGGTTTGGAAGAATAGGGAGAAGAGGGTGGTGACATAGATCTCGGTATTGCAAGCTAGGGATGCAATGTCCAAGTAGACTCACACAAAACTGATGAAGCAAGGTCGGGGGAGATCATGAAGGTCAATTGCAAACCTTTAGAATGCCACCTAATCTTTACGGTATGATATTAGCCGGTGGAAACGAGATACCGGAGTACAAAAGGAACATTTTGAACGAACCATGCTATCTAAAAATTGCTCAATTGTTGAGCATAGACTCCGAAAAATAGTATATTAAAGTAAAACAATCTGCCTTATATCAAGAGGAGATCGATGTATGTGACACGTGACATGCATCGAGAGGTCGATCCATGTCACATTTTTGTGGTGCAGTCAAACGACTAGATTTTACCAACTGCCGAGCGTAATAATATTTACAGTCTATTGATTTTTCACTTATTTTAGGGTCCTTTACTATTGAATGAGTAATTTTCCCTCTATCCATATTAAAGTCACTGAATTTCACTAATACATAAGAATATATATTTTTGAAAATTCATTGAACTTTTAGCTAAGTTTACCACAATAATCAAATCAAAGGTTGCTTGTGATACGGATGAGATAATTCCAAGCTAACTAATATCGGTCGTACTGCTAATGTTCTTAAACTGTCCTTAAGTATCACCCCCGTGTTTAAACCCTCCAGTCGACCAACATACGCTCTGACCCGCTCTCTGGGCACCGGCGAGCGCGACTACGCCGCTCTATTCTTTAAACTGCGGGAGGGGGGGTTTAAAGTTAACACAGTGTCGAGGTAGATGTGATTTAAATACGTGAAATTTCCAATGAAGGATAACTGAAATACTAGCACGTTTTTTCATGTTTAAGCTTTAAGAGGTATCCCGAGTAATAAATGGCTTAGTGCTCAAATTTTCCCAAAATTTGGATGCTTCTAAAATTGCACGATAAATGCAAAGCTCTGTTAAAAGACCCACTTATTAAATCTAGTTTTTTTTAACACATTTACGTCTGAGAAATGAATGGCTAATTCCGTGTAAAATTCCTTGTTTGCAATCGAAGATTTTTACAATTCATGAACAATCACCTTTTTTTCTTACTGATATAATTCACTGTTTGACGTCAAAATGACCGTCATAAAGTATCAAACGACTAGCTAGAAACATAAACTAATACCTCTCGGTGTGCGAATTTGGGATTGGTAAGATTTAAACAAGGGTTAACTTCAATTAATTATACAAAAATTTACTTGGGACTACAAATGAAATGCATATCGGCATTGCGGAACGATACGTACTTCTACGGAAATTAAGAATATGTTTTTTCCGTTGGGATCGGGAAAACACGCATTTGACCAGTTTTTTACTCATTTTCTTCCAATTACTAAGAGAAAGGTTTTTGTTAAGAGTTGCATAAGCAACTCGAAATGTCGTCTTGTCAAATTAATCGAGAAAATGTAGCACGATGGGCGATAGGATTGGATTCAACTCGGAGCGTTTCATTCAATATTAAACCAAAGGTGTCTGGGCCTTGCGAATAACGTCACCTGCAACTAGGAAGTCCTGCAGGCGTAGCCACTTACCCTGCCCTTACCACCTACGTTTCATTTTATGCCATCTGAAGCCTTTTCATAGGACTTTTCAAGATGTCTCCACTACGACCAGCAAAGTGGCGAAGTGGTACCTATTCAATTTTTTTTCTGAAAAGGAAACCCACCTTTGGTAATTTTTTCCCGCTTCTCTCCAAAGGCCATCGTGCATTGCGGACACGTCCTTTTCGGCCCTCTTTGTATGGAATGGACCGGGGGGAAAAAAGGATCTCTCGCGGGGCACACTTAGCGAAGAAACGCGATAAAATATACGTAGCGGGCACATACAAGAAGAATGTGTGTGCTCTCACGGAATCGGGTGTGTGCGATTGAGGACGACGGGATAGGATTGGAAAAAAAGACTTGCCTAGAAGAGGAGGAGGTTTATGGTTCAGCACCCTCAACGTGCGCAGGGTCCAGGAGAGACACGCGTCTTGGGACCTGTACGTACGCCGCGCAAGAATGAAGCCGCCGTCCACTTGAGTAGCTAACGATTGAAAACTGTTTCATCAATCTCCAGAGCTCCCATAGGAACCTTTTGACACAAGACTAACTCAGTTAAAATCTGCTAAGCTCCGTACTACGCATGCATTTAACTTTTAGTTTGCACTCATTTCTGGCCAAAATTTGGCGAAACAGCAGGGGAACAGACTGACTTGTGGGTTTCCATCATGGAACCCGACTATCATACGTATAATCGCTACTGCGACCTCAAGATGTATTTCCTATATGATCCAAGCGATGAATTACTTCCGTAAAATGAGACAAAAATTTGTAAACAAGAATTATTTATGTACTTTAATCGAATTACAATATGCGCAATGAGGAAAACTGAGACCGTTCTAAATATATAATTTATCAACAATGAAAAGAAAAAGATGGAAGGTTCGATGTCCGTCGTCCCTTCGATATTTTTATTCGATTCGATTGCATCAATGTGTTCAAACTAAGTAACTTCGTAACATAAATGGATATCATTAGGGAATGAAAATTCAATTTTTACGAAGCTCAAGATACCATTAATACTTCTTTTCGGAAATATATTTGAATCATCAATTAAATAGAAATGGGATTACAAACATGTCGCCTGTATGGCGCTCATTATACAGAAATGGAACTCTCATTGTAGTTGATGAGTTGGAGTGAACATGACCATAAAGAAAAAACAAAGTTAATATTTCACCACGGTTAAGCAACTGGAAGGATGAGATGGGGGCACTTTGATTTCACCGGATGATGTACGTGAACTAATAATCAAGAAGTTCGAAGCGAAAACTAATGACTAGTCAAAAACAGGGCAGTTACTACCAAAGGACTGAATAAGTGACAAGAGAGACTTGAATTATAGGACAAATAGAACACTGGAATTTTCCTTTCACAGTCTAGTAAACTTGAAAAAAATTTGGCGAACAAAATTCATATCAAAACCAAATTCAATTTAATTATGCAATTAACGAAGAGTAAAGAGCGCCTCTCTGAGACACGATACATACTTAACACTATGGGAATCAACATGGATCAAAGTTCTTAGTACACGCAAATGTTTCGTTTGTTGAACGAAGTAATATAGTCATGTAAGTGACGAGTACAAAGGGCGCAATTCAACCATGGTTGGAGAAGTTAAGCCTTGCAACTCTCTTGACTCAATGTTGAAAATAATGAGCTATTTATATCTTATGATGTGTTTTTTCTGTAGATGGAAAGGGTAAAGTTACGAGAGAAACTCAGTCCCGAGGAACAGAAAAGACAGAGACGAAGTTAGGGAGGATGGGATTGGCTAAGTTTCGGCAGGGTCATAGCGAGGGACCGGCGATGAGAACGGGTGGAAGGAGCTGGAACGGGAGATGAAAAACATAAAGGTCAAAGCGCTCGCATTTCCCGACCTTGCCGCCAAGGGGACGAGGCAGGACGTTAAGGGCGTCAAAACGAGGTCCCTTTAGCAGTGTAAATACTACCGACGTTCCCTTTTAACCCCTTTATGCGAGCGCGTGCCTACCCCTTGCCCAACAATGGGGGAGAGGACTCCTAGGGGATTGGCTGGAAGCAACAACAATCCCCGAACCGTCCTATCTCCCCATCTCTTCGGCAGCCTTCTCCCCCCCCGCCCATTTTCCCATATCCCTCCATATCATACCCCGGAATCTCATCTCACCCCATCAGGGACCTCTTTTGTTTCTCCCCAAGATGTTAATTCCCACCGCCAATCTTTCTTTTTTTGTTCCTTTATATCCCAGCGATTCTGAATTACTCATGCCTTGATTAACATACGGGTGCTTCATCGGTTATTCTTATGTGCGACAAAGGGACGACCGCGAAATCGCTACACGCATGAAAGGCCTGACCTGAATGAAATTTAAGGCGAAATTAATTTGCCAAGTCAGTTTCATTGCTTCTCCTGAAAGTGATGATTATCTGTTTTAGGAGAGACGCTGGAGGTGACATTTATTAAATTCCTTCTTGGAGCGATCAATATTCTCCATTATTTATGTTTAAAAATTGACAGCCAGCTCTTTTGTTGGACAAAATACCGTCCAACATATCACTTGCGACAAGCGTTAGAGACTCAATTTATAGGATCACATAGTTAAAAGCACTTTTGCCATACACGATCACCGAAACCTAAATGCTTTTGTGGCGCCTGTCACTTTGTATTTGAAACCTTCTCCTCAGTTCCTTCTCTACCTTGAGAGAGGTGGTCTGACCATGGAAAATTCGGAATAAGCGTGAGTTTCTTTTTTTGTGTGTTTCTGTGTTTTTGTTCGTTAGTGTTATCTTGGTATACAATTCCCCATTGGTGATTCAAGAGCATGAGATAAAGACGCCATAATAGTAACCCAAAAGGCGAGGGTTCGAGTCCCGCCTTGTTAAGAGACTTACGTAAAACTATTGGTTCGACTCCTGTGAAAACAGGCCAAAATAGTCTTATCGATCCCACAGCGGATACACGGGACACTAGTATAGTCAATCAAATCAAAAGAGGTAACTGAATACCGAATGAAAACTAATAATCGACCCGAATGTTGGTTTGATAGATGAGTGTAGAGCTCATCCTGTCCTAAGACCCTCTAGGTACGGCGTGTGAATATTATGCATCATGGTAGAGAGGTTAGTTTTTTCCTTCCCTGGGAGATTTGGATGCATAAAGGCGTTATCTGGAATCAAACTCGGTCCCTTCGAACAGTAATCTGAGGGTCTGCCATTCAAACAACATAAAACAAACGTCGTAATAGGCCTTAAATTTGGGTTGATCGGTGAGGCTCGCCTAATTCTAAACCTGAGTTCGTCTGGAATTCACATTGGGGTAAAAGGGAGGACGGGTCCCTTTCCTTGAGTCACCTATAGTTTCCCAGAAATGTCTGTAAACACAAAATTCACACAGCTTAGGCTTTCCAGAGGTGACTCCAGGAGACGGACTGGTCAATAGCCCAACGCTCTACCCACTGGGCAACCACGCCCACACCGATATAAACATATAAATACTGAAATACCCATAGTTCTCCATCAATCTTCTTGAGGATATCGATACTTTCGTATCGTACGCAACCAATTAAGATACGTGCATGATTTCCATTCTCAAAACCGCCGACCCCTTTAAATCCAGTCTGCACTCCAGGCCCGGCATTCCCTTCCTGTGGATTTAATCCCTTCTTATTCCTCACCTCCAAACCCATCCCATTCTCGTTATTTTAGCCCCTTCTTCAGTTGCCACCACTTTCCCCATCCTCGCGCTCCTTATCTCTCCCCCTTTCTCTCCTCAGCTCCCTACTTTTTCATTCCGGGAGCATCCGGCTCCCTTTCCGGCCAGGCACTTAAAAACGACGCCTCCCGTGCCATTGCCGAGATCTTCTCCGCAATTCAAATGCGCGCGGGATGTTATTCGGGTGAAAATGAGTTGGAGGGCTTGTGTGTATGTGCGCGAGAGAGAGAAAAAGAGAGAGAGAGAGACAGAGAGGGAGGGAGATGGGATGAAATAATGAAAAGGCGTTCAATTCACGAAATTCACAGTCTGATTCGTGGAAAAACACGCACCAGTGAAGGGGCAACGTTAAGGACCTCATCTACATCTACACATCAATACCCAGTGAGGTACTAAAAAGGTGTGTGGCAGTGGGTGCATCACCAGGAGGAAAGGGTTAGGGATGAGGGGGCAGGGGTTTTTCAAATAGGTGGGGGATGGTGGCGGATGGTGGGCGGAACCTATATCTTATTTATCCGGTAATCTACCGGTTAAGCTAGGTTTATGGATGGACACAGCTACCAAATAAATATTTTGCGACTTCTAACAAAACACAAACCAGCAACCAACTTACCTACCAGAGATGAAGAGGGACCTGATGTAGATCAAGTCCCTCTTCATCTCTGTGTACTTCTTTCCTCCCTTCATCCCATCCAACATCCCTATCCTGTTCCTGCCCTCTCCTCGTTTGCCTAACATTCTCCCCTCTATTACCTTCTTCAACATCCCACTGCCGCTCAATACGCCTTTCATCCATTTTTCCTGCCTCCATAGTATTTCTCCCAACAAACCCCTCTCCTCGCCTATCATCCCTAGTACTTCCTCATTTGCTGTCCTTTCGGTCCATTTCACCTTCTCCATTCTTCTCCACACTCACATTTCAAAAGCCTCCAATATATATATATATATATATATATATATATATACCTGTATAAAACCACTAACCACGCGCAGTCCCTAACTTATTGTGTCGAACTGACTCCTGGGGGATTTCGACTAAAAGCATTCTGGTCTCTTATCGTTCTTAAAGCGTACAAGACCTGGGGGTTAATGGTTTTTAGCATGTCTCCCGACCCCACGATCAACATTTCATCACCTATCTATTCCGAAAAGGAAGGATTCGAAGCGGGCGCGGGGATATCAAGTGTGAATAACGACGTCGTGTGATCTAAGCCACCCCAGTCGAGATGTTCGAGTGCTAATGATGGAGAACCGGTGAAATTAAAGCGTGTTGAACGAGGGAAGGCTTAAACATAAAAATAAAATTTCCCGAGGTGGTGCCTCACGCGATCTTATCTCTACGTGTTTTCATCCCTCGGGCGCTCTGAAAGAAAAACCAATGGGACAGAGCAGGGATATGGTTTGTTCCCGGAGGAGAGATTAAAAAAAGATTGGACCCTGGACGGAGGATCTGAAAAAAGTACCTCATCAAGAGTAACTGTTTGGTTGAGACTGGCTTATTTTTTCAATCAATTTTTCCCATATTACAACACTAACTTCAAATACCTTAGGCACTTCACTTTTCCAGATGAAGTTGGCGAGAACGATAGTATACGAATCAAGAGAGTTGAAATCCAAGTTATAATAGAATAATGTTTTCATTCAATACCTTAAGTTTATTTATTAAAATGGTTATCAGGTTATATAAAATAAAACGCATAGTAAAATAAATCACTGAATAGATTTTATGATTACCTAAAAGTCTACAAAAGTTGGTGGGAGACGTGATACAAATGGATTAAGAGAATAGCCAAACCTGCTGTTACGGCGGCGACGGCAAGGAGCGAAATACGAATGTTCTGAAAAGATCCTCCTGGAGAGTAAAAGAAAATTCGCACTTAAACGACAGAGAGAAGTTGAGGAGACTTCACCGTCCGCAGTCTCTGGAAACAATTTCGGCGACTCCAAACTCGAAAGCTTTAGTGGAGCAAAACATTTTCTTCCCATCCATCCTTGCCCCAACTTCGAATACACAAGGAGACATCTCCACTCTGGCGATTTTATTGAAGTGGGGTATAATGGGATTGGACGTGGTTGTATTGAAGCGCCGAAACTTTGGAGCATCTTACTTTTGCTTATAATGCGAAAAAGGAAGACGATGTGGGGTATCGAAAACGGGATCATTTGACACGATTCCTCCTCCAGAGAGCGAAGGGTGTTCAGCAAGTGATAAAGCCAGAGGAAAAATCGATGGTGAAAGTCGAAATTGGTAGAAAATTGGTAATTTGTCTGTATTGTAATTAAATTGGTTCCTCCACGACAACATGGTAATTTGAAAATTATTCTTGAATGGACTTTAAAAAAAATTATAGTTTTTAATTAGGTTCTCCAATTTACTTACACGAAAATAAGAAAAATAAAAAATAAATTCTTGCTCTTCCCATTGAATATTACCGAAAATTGTTTTCAGAAAATTCGCATAAGCACGAATGAATCCATGCAATGGCTTACACATTATTCGAGCATTCATACGGCACCAAAAAATAATTTATATCGCCGTACAACCAAGCTCCCATCCATAAGTTTTTCCTCGTTTCCTTCGGTTAATACGATTGTTATAAGAAGGTAAGCAGGCAATAACTTTTTCAGTAGCATTGAGAAAATTAAATTATGATACTCCACCCTACAGTTCAAAAGAGTGCGCATGTTGATTTTTTAAATGATTGCAGCTAGCACAAAAATATAATACTTTAAAATAATTTATAAATATTAATAAGAATAATATTTTTAATCAAATACTTATGCAAGGTAATGAAGTGCCAATGATCTTCACACCTCGTATGAAACGATGACCTACCATTTACTGTGATTCGAGTGAAGATCAAGATTATGTACTTATTTTTACTACTATTATTGTGCTAATTGGAAGGTACCATTCTCCAGCTCCGAAAAGATTATTCCTTTTATTACCGAAATTATTATTTATAATTAAAGATTACTCTACAACAATAACAACTTAAGAAGAAATTTTGGAGGAAATATTTACGAACAGATTACTCTTCCTCTTTGAGACAATGGTAGTGGTTAGAAGTACGAGACTGGTGACTGGTGGTTTATGTGATATTTTTTCCTCAACTTCCACCACATACCCAATAAACTGACACAAAGAATTCTAGAAGAGGGTGTTAGGATCTCATCCTTTCTTAATGTATTTATTAAACCTTTAATCAAAAGCTAAGGATTAAACATTTCTTTTAGGTATTGTTCGTCAGAGGAAAAGAATTATAACTATGAGACCTTTCAACTACAAATGTCGTAGTGCTTAACTTCGGGTTTGCCGTAAATTGGAAGTTTTATGAAGGTAAAACGGGTTTTTAATTGCATCAAAGGGACTTTCAATTTTATCTACTTAAGAGATGCAATCTATCAGCGTCAAGAGTAAAATCAAGCCTTCCCTAAAACAATTATTCCGACTTGCTCTCTTCGTGGCAGGAGAAACTTCCGGCTGAGTTTCTCTAGTTAATCTAAAATAATTCATCATCTTCTTCTCGTAATGAATTTTGTCAAATGTAGCGGTTTTACTTTGAATTTCATCTTATTCCTTCCTTTACTCATGTGGCGCGTCATATTTAGCGGCATGCTCTTTGGGGCTTAGAAGAGTCGCTGTATTCATCAATGTTGCCCTTTGACTGATATGCTACACTTCATAAAAAAAAATTAAATATTTTTCATAAAGTGTCCCAGGCACTCGCAATTTAAGGGGACACTAGACATACGCATACATCGACAAAATACGGTGCGAGCTAAGTAAAAATTGTGAAATTCCATGAAGAGAAAAATGACAAAGGATAAAATAAAGCCATGGAAATAATCTCCCTCATAATTTCAGTTCATTAAACCCGATAACGCACATTAGCGGAAATTTTACCAGCACTCCTTCCTCAACCAAACATAATTCCTAATTTTTAATATCTTAAGCAGGTTATTTCCCTTAAGCTCCTTTTGAAATTTAACTTTCATTAGAGTTTCAACAGCAAATCCCATTTTCGGAAGGTAAAAAGGCATTACGATGGATAGTCCGCCACTGCATCGGGAATATTTTTTTATCCCAAATAGTTTCCGAAGGGAACATTTTTGACATCGCCAGGATAGAGATTTGGGCAAAGAATATTTTTTTTGGAAACTTCCACGAAGGAGATTTTTTTTCGGAATGAGAGGTTTTTGAATAACGTGAGTCCACGAATAGCCAGACGCTAACGTCACATTACAACGGACGTCGTAAGCCCCATCCATTAGTACTACGAGGGCCTTTGCTAAAAAGAATGAACAATATCCAGCCCGAAAAAAATACTTTCGTTCAGCAAAGCATTCGGAACGGAAAACGTTCTTTCATTGCAATGGTTTTTAATCTAGATGCACGACGTCAATCTGTCAAACAAAATGAAATACATGCGCGTCTATCTTTTGAAAATGTATCGCTTACCACACTCCCTCCCCTAATCCTTCTACACAATTCAACATTGCCGTTTACTTTTACTTGTTTCGCCAAGGAAAATAATCTTTACCCTTCCACCCCCCCCGCCCCTTCTCCCTCGGCAGATGTCTGCCTCGCACGGCGGCGATTCGCACATCAGAGAGCTTCATCTTCCGACCGTTGGGGGCAAATGGGAGCGTTGACGGGAACGGAATCGAAAGAAGAATATTACCCGCCCCTACATTTCCCTCCAACTCTCTATCACTTTCCCTCTTCCCTTTCTATCTCTCTCTCTTTCTCTCTCTCTCTTGACAAGAACCCTGGAAATATTGCAAATGAGAGGGAACTTGGCTCGGTGCTTTGGGGGAACCCGGCGCCTTGCAGGGAAGCAGGGAGGGGGGCGGGTCGGACGGACTGCAGGGAGGGAGTTGCCGTGATGGCCGGAGGAAAATGGGTTGGGTGGCTTATGCGTGTCGCCATGAGCAGAGATTCCAGAGAACAAGAGGCAGGAGGGATGTGACCACCGTGCTTGTGGCGTGACGCATGGCTTGGAAGCCGGAGCTCTTTCCTGCTGTGAGATGCATAGAAAGAAATATATACATATACAATTATATGTATCTCAAATACAAATAAATACATATGCAATACGGCGAACAAATATTCATTTACACATAGAAAATAGATATAAGGAAAGGGGATAGGAACACACATAAAAGACGAACCCAGGAGTGGTCGGGAAGGCGGATTTGAGCAGATCACGAATGTAAAAATATTTCCTTAACAGTGATGTGTTCCTATCCCCTTTCCTTATATCTATTTTCTATGTGTAAATGAATATATATAAATAAATAAATATATATATATATAAATATATATATATATATATGTAAATTCACTGATAGTCATAACAAACACAGAAACCAAAACACAAAAGAGGAAAAACTCACTGGCTCTCGAATTTTCGGTGGTCCAACCACCTTTCTCAAGAGGAATTAGGAACAGAACTGAGGCAGAGCATCAGCATCAGCATCTGCCTCAGTTCTGTTCCTAATTCCTCTTGAGAAAGGTGGTTGGACCACCGAAAATTCGAGAACCAGTGAGTTTTTCCTCTTTTGTGTTTTGGTTTCTGTGTTTGTTATGACTATCAGTGAATTTACATTACACGTTTGTGGGTTTTCCAAAAAAGTGTGTATATATATATATATATATATATATATATATATAAATATACATAGATTATTTCGTAGGAGTAAAACGGAAGTGTTGAATAAAAAACTTTGACAGAAACGCACAATATAAGAACACATAAAAGGAACACTCAGGTTATTTCTTAATAATTTCAACGGAATTGAGCTCCGTCTTCATCAGAAGATTTGCAATCCTAGCGAATCTTTTGATGAAGACGGAGCTCAACTCTGTCGAAATTATCAAGAAATAACCAGTGAGTGTTCCTTTTGTGTTCTTACAGTGTGTGTTGCTGTCAATGTTTGATATATATATATATATATATATATATACATATATGCATGTGTGTATATATATATATATACATATTTTATGCATATATATTTAAAAGGATGGAGATTCCTCGGGGCAATTTCTCGGATCCTCCGAGATCTTCTGAAGTGGATGAGAACGCTTCAACCACGGCGACGTGTTTCATGAATCGCCAGGGGGCGGAATGGAAGGGAATGACGTTGCAAATCTGCAGAAAGCGAAAAAAAATTAAATTCATCATTAATTCAGAGTCCCTCTTGAGCTGTACGGATTACTTATCGTTTTTGGCGATTTAAGATTTTTTTAAATGTACCGCGAAAATTTATAGGGATGAATTATGTCATAATTTTGCTCGGTATCAACCGAGGCATGTGACCCAATTCCTCGATATATTTCCGCATTCCCAAGAATAACATTAACAGCGTACATCTTAGCCAATAGGCAAGAAATAGAAATAATTGTATATTTATGAAATAAAAAAGATATCAATAAACCAGAAAATTCGTTTTGTTCTCAGTATATTATAAAAGCGAGCACCGAAGCTCTTCAAATAAAGAAAGCATCGTGAGAATCCATCGTTGATGGCTTTAAAACGGCTCAGGGCTATTTCTTACGATAGAATTGTCATTCAAGGAAACAAGGCTGCTCTTTGGGCGGATAGTCTTGATTTTTCAGATCTATATTAAAATATGATTCGTTGTCTCGGGTGTGACTTCATGGAATCGACTTAACATAATGAAAAGAGAAACTTTATAATTCCACATAGATTTATTAGACGGACGACCTAGGTTTCGACGTGGCACGTCATCATCAGGATCTGATCATAATCACCTGATGATGACGTGCCACGTCGAAACCTAGGTCGTCCGTTTAATAAATCTATGTGGAGTTATAAAGTTTCTCTTTTCATTATATATTAAAATACTCCTTAAGAGGGTCAGGAACAGAGATTACACGAATAGACACTTCCCTACACAGCACCAACTTAAGTATATTGACATGCTGATTTACTGACAAACATTTGTAGGTAGTTATTTTTAATTATGATTAGTTTTCTGGCTAAATGACCCTGCTGTGTAAATTGCTAAATGAGTCTCCCGAGTACACCCAGGGAAATTTTGATAACGCTCCAACAGAGCACGGCATTCCGCAACAATTTGCAGATTTATCAAGGTTTAATATATGTTTAAAGTTCGCTTTTGGAACACCAAAGAGTGGCTAATGGCACGCTCATGGAGAAGGACCTCATAAAATGTAGATTATCATTATTAATTCCACCGTTTGATGTAGATGTTGGATGCGCGCACTGCTGGAAAACGTAGATGTAGAGTGAAAACAAAATGTGCACATTTTGAACAAAACTCTCCGAAACCGTGGTCTCTACTCATTCCTAAATTGGAGCTCCATTTTCTTCATTCACATCCATACCTTGCAACTCAACCAACCCTCCACGGCAGAAAATTCAAGCGTCATGGAAATGAATACAAGAATTTGTGTAAGGCGAGAGTAAATTTATGCTTAGACTTTCACGGATTGTTCGCGGAACAAAAGAGTCCCAACATCTATTATGGTATGCATTCTTCTCGTTTCACGATCGTGGTCACAGCAAGAAGCACCTAAATGTTGGACTAAAAATACACACATATATGGGTTTGCAACTCGGACATGAATTCACCCTCTTAATTGTTTTTATCATTTAAGAAAAACTTTATGTTTAATTTTTTATCGATTCTCAATGCAGGTATTAAAAAGAATTTTTATATTATTTTCATTTTTCATTGTAAAAAATTAAAGGAGAGGAACCATCATGTATTAATTATTCTCAATTTATCGCAAAATATTTTTCCGGTCACAATAAACTGGGCGCGCACTCAAACTGGGGTTTGAGTGGAAGAAGATGAGAGAGAACATAAATTATTACATAACTTTCCAATTTTCTCTAACAACAACAGTCATCATCAAATTCCAATTTTATATTAATGTTGCGAATAAATTTGAAGGTCATAGGGTGTAACTAATTTATGCGGTTTCATGGGGTCATTCCATGCAATAAGACGGAAAATCATGCGTGATGATTTAATTATTAGCGCCTTTCATCGCATCGTGTCAAATGTTATCCAAGTCTCACGAAAATTAGATTTTTATATGATAGAAAATTATGTTATACTTAAATTACATGGATCACTCACACGCATCCAATATTTACTGACAGCAACATTATTCTAGCTTTTTAAAATTCCAATAAGAGTGCAAGTCAGTACCAATTACACACTTGATTTCATTATAGAATTATGATTGCGGGGAATTCCAGAATCATGAGAGTCATCCGTTTAGGAAAAACATTCACCCCCCGCAGACCCTTAGCCGCAGATGGCTCTGCTATGGACGCACGCGATGAGTACAAAGTCCTCACCCTCAACATACTCGAAAATGCAAGCAGACGGCGGCTGGAGATGCGGGAAATGCCCAATTTCTCAATTGCTCCACTTTTTATTTTTCAACAAGTGAGGCGTAGGAGTTCCAGGAGACGAGGGAGGGAGTAGTAGGCGTGGAGGGCCGCGCGTGGCGTCACCTCTCGCCGTCTCTCAATTCATCACACCAACATTTGGTGTCCACGCGCCATCAAGCATTCAAACTATAATTTACACGAAATAACGTGCACGTGCCTTCTTTCCCCTTTCGCGATTCCCAAATTTTAATAATAAAATATGAACACACAGACACAGTCCCATTCTATCAGCAGGATTAGCAGTCCCTCTATACTTAAATGAACGCAGTTCACGAAAGTTGTAAGAATGCCAAGGTGACCGTTTACATATATCATTTCTTAAAAGATCTATTGCAGACTAAAATGAGTTACCTAGAGCAATTGAAGCCCTTTTCATCCGGTTTAAAAATGTTATAGAAATCGACATAATTCAGTCATTAAACACTAATTTTGCGCCACTATGATATACGTCATGGCTCTTGGATATGATTTCTCAATTTTTATTTGAATTGCGTATTTAGTTACTTCTTTTAGGTTTCTAAATTTAAACTCGTCCTCAATCCGTAATACTGTATTTTTCACGTTAACATATATTAAAACATATGCATGTATGTGCGGTGGGTCATTACAACCGTACCGGGTCCAACCGAAAACTGAGAAAAGCTGACCTAGATACTGTTCATCATCTTCCTTCATCTTCAAAAGGGAAATTGCAATTCATTTAGGAAATTACGCTTTGGATTTGTCTCCAATTAAACTGGCAACGTGATCAACACTCCTTGTTGATTTTTTCGCTCATTAACCCTGCTCTCAAATTCTACCAATTTTTTAGCCTTCATTTGAATGTGCCCCAATCGCTCTTCCAAATCATTCCACTGAAGTTAGTCGGACTGGTTCGATGAAAAATGTCCGATACTTTTGACGAACTCGGTAAACTAACGAGTTTTAATATATAGTCTCAATTTCCAAAATTCCAATTATTATAAATTTCATGGGTCATTATAAAAGGATGCTTCGCTAAGCGATACACCGCATAGCTCATTAGCGAGGCATCTGTATCATTTGTGATAAATCGCACAAAATAAATATTATGTGATATGTTGGAAAAATAGAATATTTTCGAGGGGATTGAATGAGTTAAAAATCCTCATCTCCCTAAGTTTCCGCGGGTTTTCCGGTGCCAGCAGAGAACCTGCTTAAAACCCTGTCCCTCGGTGGAAAACACGCGAAGACCCCATCGCAATTGTGTCGGTAAAACACCAAAACGTACACATTCCCTAAAATGTTAGCCACAACCCGATACGAGACGAAGTAACAACAAGAACTGTTTTAAAATACACCAAAAGCTGATCCTATTAACATTCATCGATGAAAAAAATGGAAAAAAAATATTAGCTCCTTCGGGGCACAGCGTTAGATTTGCGGTTTGGAAAAAAATTCCCTCTTTAGCGAAGCAGGAAACGTCCCAAAAGCCAGTCTCCCGAAGTCCTTTCTCTTATTTCCATGCCTCTCCACTCCAACCCAGTCTCTCACTAGGGACGGGACGTCGTCACAAGTGGATTGCTTTCATAAGTCGACATAACCAACAGCGTGGCGAGAAGTAATCCAATTCAATCCCCCTTATTTTTTCTGTGCGTGGTGGTAGAAGTAGTCCCACGGATTTTTTTTCTCCTCCCTGTTCCAATCAGATCTGGTCTGTCGCCCCGTAATTTAGGGAGAATTTCCTATGGTGGAACACACAACGAGCGCTTTTGAATGAAATATCTACGATTCTCGGGTCGGAGATGGCACTCGGGTGGGATGGGAGGAAGGAGAAGCTCTCTCTCTCTCTTTCTGTGACAAATCCGTTTATCACCAGTTTAACTTTTAACGTGGTTTCTTTCCCGACCAATTGATGGGAGAGACGAGAGAGAAACTCAAAGGTAAATGAAATTTCATCGTGAATCGAATCCTCGTCTATTTGAACTCGAATGCTCGGGTGGACCTTAAAGGATACTGGAGAAGGAAAATACTCTTTTGACATCAGAATAGTGACCGTAGCGTTCAACGATCTGATTCACACGGATCCATCTTGATCATAAAAACTGGAGTGCTTATGGTGCAGAAATTTGGCGAGACACAGAGAAAGATAAAGTATTAATGACATTAAAGAAAAAGGATTTAAATAAACTAGACGTGATTTCAAAATGAAGGACCGAATGAAAAGGTAACTATTAAAGACCTTTTAGATTAAAAGGAAAATAAATAATAATCAAAGAAAAATAAACCTTCAGCCAGTACCGCTCATTATGAGTTTATTTCGAAGGTATTCAATAGAGTGCAGTGAACTAGAATGGCATTAACCATGCTATTTAATCTGTTCTTGAAAATCCCCATATATTTTTTAATTAATCAAATTAGAATTAATTAATCAAATTAGAATCATTTATTTCATTACCCTGAGGTGTTGAAGTATGCGCCGATTGATTGTGAACGTATTACGTAAAACCGTAACTTTAAAAATACTGTAGAGTGACATCCCCATTCAAACTTACATTGCAGTATCTTACACATTTTTTGCATTTATTTCCTCAGTTGAGTATTGCATTAATGAAAAAGTCAGGATTTAGAATATAAAATCTTAGTTTACTGGTAGAAAGCAATATATTGTGAGTTATTCTTACCAAATTGATTGAATTGAAACATTATTTCTGAAATCTTTTATCTTTTGACAGGGTACGATACGAAGGTTTATTTACCTTAAAACGTACGAATATTCATTAAAATGCTAGGCCATAATCCCAAACTAGATTCCTGAGAAAACGTTTTTCTCTAATTCATTCACCATAAATACGCATTTAAGTATCTGCATTCATGTTATAACAAAATTTATATTTTTCCATTTAGTTCCTGGAAGTAATAAAACATTGCTAATAATGTTTCACAAAGCAAAAAACCTAGTAATCTGTCCTCAAGTATGTGAGGATAGTCTGACCAATCATTGCGACCTTAAGTAATATGCAGCGATCATTCTAATTAAAGGCAATTTGTCGAAAAAAGGCCCAGCAACCACTCGACAGAAAGAAAACTAAGGATCGTCAAGAACATCGTACGGAAATTAGATTCTTGTAGCGAAGCGAAGTAAAAAATTGGAAGATATTTAATTCAGGTTGACCTGAATATTTAATTTTATGCAATAATTTATTTAAAGTCCAGATTATCTAGATTAGAGATCCAAATAATTGCTGAAATAGAGAATTGGATCAGCGCTTCATTTTTTTGGGACTGAAAAATTAATTTACACGGGATTTTGTGCGAGTTATAAAGTATTAGGAATTATCATTATACATTTTAATTCTCTTAAAATGTGAAAAACAGCCTGATACTGCGTTTCAGTTTGGCAATTAAATTATTCAAAATTCAATAATGCGAGGAGTTGTTATGCATGTAAGTATGTGTGTGTGAGTATATATATATATATATTTTTTTTTCTATAAACTTTGATTGCAACATTTAAACATAGAAATACAAAGAAATGACACACACATGTACGAGTATAATTAATCATAAGGAATACTGCATTCCTGGTAGGTTCTACGAGGGATTTTTGCAGTTTAATATTTTACGGTCAAACACGTTCCTGATATCGATTTATAGGGCTTGTTTTTGTTATTTTTTACATGAATTTGCTGAATTCCTACTTGATTAGTACAGTTACATATGTAAGTTCATATTGATAGAAAACTTTAACCCAGACATAGCGTATGAACTTAGGGTATGACCATATGCGCCCTTTCAGTTTTAAAGGCATAATTGAGGCTTTTGCATAATATGTGTGCTTCACGTAATAATTAACCGGTTAAAAATTATATTTATTTCGAACGCGGTCTACACAGTGACACCCTGGTCTTTCATTACGAGGATCAAAAGAACTATTTAATAATCGCCTCGTAACACGTGCTCAGGAGTGTTCAATACATGTGTTCTGGTCACTATGTCTTCCATGTTTTCCGAGATTTCAGTGTCGAGATAGTCAACGCCAATTGTAGGTAATTAAGATAAACTAATAAAACGCCGCAAAATGTCTTTAGCATCGGGTGCGAAGTCAAAAATCCTGACCTTTGAGATGAGGGGGCGCGAATTTAGGGGAGAGAGAATGTATATAAAAAAAAGTAGCCTCGGGCGGAAAAGAAAGACTGAAAAAGAACAAGGGAGTCGGATAGACCGAAATCTTTCCGCCAGAGCAATTAAGCAAAGATAATTTCCACCAGATTCCCGATTAAATGGATTTATGCCGGTCCTAGCTAAGGAAGGCGGTGGATGGGGGCGAGGCATCGGAAAATTTCGTTTAGGAGCTAATTAAAAGAGATGGTTGCAGTCGAGAGGCCAAATCAAGATAAAGGAGAAGAAAGGCTTCCCCCGTCGAGGGAGGGACGCATTCAGGAACAAATGAGAAGCGAAAATTGATGCGAATTTCTTTGATTAGATGAAGCGACTTTGGAATCCAGTAAAAGGGTTCAAAATAAATTGTGAGATTGTGTATCGCATACCCTCACTTGTGTCTTTAATAGGAAAGTAAACTCTAAATGTGCGATGGGAGGGGATTGCAAAGGTTGATAATAAATTATGCACATTGCAAGCGTCAATATTTCAACCAAATTATCAGGGAAAATCGTGAAGTGGGCTCGCCTGTGCAGTCGCTCAGGAAATTTGCGATAAAATAATAACATATTCTCAGGGAAACACATGAAATTTGAATTTGAATAAACGTGTAAAAAATCCTCTTAACTTTTTGGTTCGATATCTTGAGCGGGAAAACTGTTACAATTAGATTAACACATGTGATAAATATTATTATATAATTATTCCTACCCTCGACTGAGGAAATTATATTTACGGCTGTAAAAATACTCCATTAAAATTTTCTTACGAGACTGACTTGGAAAAGACTTTGAGCATAATGGATGATGGTAGGTACAGCTATATAATAATCCTCAACCCGCCGCAAGGGCGTGTGGCGGGGGGTGTTAGGTCACCATCCGTAAAAGAGAATGAGGTACACCTACATACGGAAATATCTTTGCTAATGCTTTCCGTTTTGGTTTGCCAATAATTTTTACAATATCCAAGGATGAATAGCAACACACTTCATTACATACAGCTTTCCAGGGCGTATGGAACAGCTGCACTACTTGATGTACTAAGTTAACCTCGTAGTATATCGATATACACTGCTAACGTATAACGTACACGCCACGTTAGGCAGTTACATCTACATCAATCGATGTAAGCCGCTTCAGGATATGACAGGGAGTAATCATAACGGAAAATCGGCGAATTTATTACGCTGATGTCCAATACTCTTCTATTCGTATAAATAACTGCTCGTTGTAAATAGGATTCCTTTTATCGATTAGATAGGCAGTTAATTTCAATCGGTGCACATAAAAACTGTACAAAATCCATTATCTCAGCAGGTCTACATGTAATATTTGAGCAACGAGTGACTCCAATAACAAGTTTATTAATATTCACACATTTTAACCAACACTTTTGATTATTAAAAACGTAAAAAAATATTCAGTGTTGATAAAAATAAGTTACAATTAATTTTCCTGAAGTCACAATTTCGAGAAGCCATTTCATTAACTGCTATAATGTACTGTCATATTGAAATTATTTACATATCTTCTTGAACACTTATTGAGCATGTGAGACCCAACGAAGAGTGATCTAATTAGCAACTTGAAACAAAACACGTAAAAGAATTCCCGAAACGTTCACAAATTTGATAAATGAATAGGATGTGTAAGATGATCACTATACGATTATTATGCATCTGATTGTTTAGGCAGGAAGTCTATATGGATGGACAAACGTTAAACGCAAAACAACCATTTGGAAAGATACAAACGGCGCAAGTTTAATTCCGAAACCGTGGGAATGAATCTACCACACATAACCACAATAGGAGAACGATACGCAATTCGCCATCACTTATAATAATGAAAGTCTCCTCACGTGATTCGCGAGTTGCGATACTCGCACCATTCTCTTCTCACGCATACGCAAAAAATTCAAGGTTTACCCGGGTCTTACTCTTAGGGACGTCCCGGGAGTACCTCGAAACCAAACAATACGTCCCTGAGCCGTTTTTGGGAGAAAACGACGATGGATCTTCGGTCGGGACTGATTCAGCCTTTTGAACCCCCTTGATCCCCCCGTGGCACGTCCTTGGAAGGAATGAATGGCGGAAACGGCGACAGGGGCAGGAAGGGAGTCTAGAGGGAGGGAAGGACGGAACGCGAAGTGGTCGAGGAATGGAAGGGTGGGGTGGCAGAGTGTGGAATGATACGAAGCAGATGTCAGGGGAAGATACGGAGCGGCTGTTTTCGGGGAAAGGGGCCGCCTACCGCCCCGGCCGGAGCGTGGAGGATGGGGAGCTGCGTGGGAACGCAGTTCATCGACTGGGAACGAGGAGTGGGGTGGGAGGGCTGGGGGAGGTGGAAGGGCGAGGGGCAGACGGAAACATTCCCGAGGAATAAGAGGGAAAGGGCCTGGGCTTAGCGGCGAGAGGGAATAAGGGGATGTGGGTTGGGTGGGAAACGGGTGATTAAGTGAATAGATTGCGAAGAGTGGGAAAATGAGATGATTTTGAGGAGAGGCGAGGGAGTGAGCGGGTTGGAAGGAGGAGGAAGGGGTGCGTGCATGTGTATTGAAAGGGGTGAAACCCGCGCAGTGGGGGAGAAAGGGAGGGAAATACACTAGGAGGGGGGGGTGGGGATACACGGTGGTGGCATTTAATGCGCTCGGGTGGTGGGAGGGTGCTTCGGAGGACAAAGGGGGAGGCCAATCGAGATGGAGAGGACGCATAAAATGAGGGAGTGGGCAATAAAGTAAACTGCGGCATTTTTTCCCCCTCCCACCCTTCTCCTCCGAAACCCCCACACCCTTGGCCCACCGAAGGCAGCGAGGACGTGTGCGTTTGGGACCGTATTGATGGAGTCACGGGGGTGGCGCCCTCCTGATGGTGTGTGCTCTTTCGGGGGAGTAACGGCGGATGTGTGTGGGGGTGGGGGTGGAGACAGGGGGTAGAGAGAGCGAGCGAATGGAAAAGGGGGTGCGGTTTTTTTTTTAAGGGTGGAGAGTGCAGGGTAGACGAACGGATGGATGGTTGGATCGGGGTGTGCGACGGTCGGGAAGGATTGGGGAATTGATTGTGACTGAGGCAGCTAAATTGAAAGCTTAAAGAAAATAAAGGATTTCTCGGGAGAAATATCGCCGCACCCCCTCTCCACCCATCCGACCCACCCTCATTCGCTTTCCCTTTTCATCCCCTTCCAATTTTGTTCCCAACCCCCCTTCCCTCGTCTCCTTTTTGCTTGTCCGCCACCTCCCACTCCCCTTCCCCCTTATCTCGTGTCTCCTCTCCTCATTTAGCTTCCGAGCGATCCGTCGTCCCTTTTCTTTCACCATTTCTCTCTCTATCTCTCCCGCTCATAATTTATTTTTCCGGCAAAGGGAGTACATAATGGAGACGTGGGCTTTTGTTTCGGCCACCATCTTGGGCCGAGATGGCGGACTGAAATGGGAGCATGCTCGAGCGAAGATGGGTGTGCAACGCAATGTCATTCGCATAAGTTCACTCGGGACGATTCGGTACGGTTTCGAAAAGGGGCGTCAACCGCATCTATACAGTCCCAATACACCCCTACAGATACAGTTTTGGACGAAGTATAAAAAGACGTGCAATTGACGTTTTTAAAGAGGTGGGAAGTGAAAACATTCAGCAAGAAAATTTTTAATCTCTTTTGAGATTTCCCACAAGCACATCCTCCTACCCATTCACATAACACTGATATGAAAAATGTATATTTTTCAACGTTTGAGAACTCGAAACTACGAATTATTTGCAAAAAAAACGAATGGACAATCAAAAATAATTGACTTAAAAAAATATAATATGAATTCCTCATAGAAGAAGCAAAGCGACTCAAGGTAATCAATCGATCTTCCTGTTTCTTTTCATTTTCAGCGGAATACGTGCAAAATTATTGTTGATACCTTTGTATGTTTTTTTAAATAACATACCATAACAAATTATCAATTCTTGAGTTCGGTGTGTAATAGAGATAGATCGTCCTAAAATCAATTTAAAGTCCTTTGGAAACATTTCACTCCAGGGTCAAGTATTCACACTTCGCCCTAATATTATTCTCGACTCGTGAAGTTCTTTCAGAATTTGAAATTAAAAAAACATTTCGCATTTTTATTGGCAATCAACGTTTAAGTAAAACTTAATTTCGATGTTGACTGCCTACAGTGGAATGTGTGTGTGGATGAAGTTCTCTAAATATGGAATTTATAATTTTTTAGCTGTTTTGTTCACTTGTTTACCGGCTACGTGTATAATCCGTAATCATTCTGCGAAAACATGTGAGCAGCTACAATTGGAATTATCAAGCTGGGTGACCATAATTGAAACCCCAATCTTATTCTGTTCTACTCGTACTTAACGCGGCGATCTTTAACTGCATTCGCCAAATATAAAGCAACATTGACGAACGCGGGAACAACCCATAAACCTTGAGAGTCATTTGCGGGATCTAACGCAGAAGCCTGTGTACGTTATTATACGAAGACTGTATGAAAATGAAATGCACACATTCAAAGGAAGAGAAAAATATTTTGCGTGCTTCTCCGGGCGTTTCTTATTCTAGTCGTCCTGAAGGACCAGGCTCTAATTAAAAACACAGAGCGTACACCCGCCCCCCTCTCCCACGCCCACCAGTCGCACAAAAAATATGCGACATTCCCAGTGACCCTTTATCAAAACCTCGTCCTCATTCCATCCAACGTGAAACCGCGGTGACGCTTCGGCATATCGGATGTCACGGGAGCGCGAGG